>KZ062154.1:1435-29568 GCA_002091835.1 Anopheles maculatus | reverse complement strand
CCCTTTTTCGCTTTTCGTCCCACATCAGCTGCACATATCCCTCGGTATTGTGAAACATTCCGATTGGATTTGACAGGCGCGCACAGGCGATCAATTATTGGAAAGGGATTTAGATATTGTCCACAATCAAACCGTTTCCCGTATCTGATCTGAGATCTACACTCTAAAGTGCAATCGGGATGAATCCACGGTACGGCCGATTAATTTACGACCCAGGTCCAGCTGATGACCGACGTCAGCAGCAATGATCTTTTGACCCGATGGTCCTATACCGTTCTCTGACGCATACTTTAAAGCTGGAATTGACGTGCTCGCAGTTACTTACCTAACCCATTAGCACACAGCGCAGGACACACCCCGGCAAGGGTGTCCTTATCCACCGGGAGGTCGGGTGAGTTGGTAGTGCTGGTACGGAGCCATGTTGACCCGCAGCTGGGACCGCCAAGTCCTGCACTGTAGAGAATAGAAAAGAACGGCATAAAGTAAATCACTGGATAACTATTTGCTGCAGGTCACTGTGTTGGAACAAAAACAAGACAAATCTGTTGTGTCATTGGGACAGTTTTATCTGGTCGTCTAGAAGCGCTATTCTAACGAGCCATTCGGTCCCAATGTCCGTTTATCGCGGAAGGAATGTATAGCGTTTTCGATGTGCGTTTCTCTGCGGCTCAGGTGCTGTTGTCTGTATCATTTTTATGGCCGCTACCGGTTGCTAGCTAATTGCGCTTGTAATTGCCGCCCGGACCTAATCAAGGCCGATAACGAACCAATCGGTAGTGAAATATTTCACTCCAAACACTAACAAATACATCTGAATGATGTGAAAAATTGTGTCTTTTTAGTTGAAAAATCACCAATTCTCTTGGTGAGCCCTTCCTTGTAATCCCGTCGGCTTTTTGGACGACTAAAAAGGCAATCAATATTTATACCTCACCGGATATTGACACTTTGGCTTTAGAATTCAATCTGTAAAAGTTCACAAAAGCCCAACCAACTACGTGCCAAAATTGAAACGATCAATCATCGTCAGGCTTCTACCAGGCTTACATCCCGGTATTAAGGCCAACTTTGAACACTTTGCCCTGTCAGAAGTGACAGGATCCCACCGAAGGATAAAGCGTTGAGTGTTATCTAATTTGAATTATTTTACACACATCTATACACGGACACACATACACACCGACACACGAGGAACCACTGATGGAACGACTTTTCTCTCCAAAATGTCCAACTTTTCCCATCCAACAACACCAGCTTATCATCCAGCAAAATCACGCTTGTTCCCTGTATTTTTTTTTTTTGTGCTGTGTCTGGCCACTATTTCTAACACACCACCACACGTCACGCCATCCTTCTAGTAAGGATTTTTCCCAGCCTTGCACACCACCACTACTACTGCTGCGCTACTCACCTGCAGAGCTGTTTGCAGGCCAGCTTCCAGTTCACAACTACGCTTTTTCCAGCGCGCTCGTCCGTTATAGCCTCACCGGACGGTGGATGCTGCTCGGGCGATTTATCCTTGGAAATGGCAAGCGGCAATACAGCCGAATCCTGCGCACTGGCTCCTTCCGCTAGGGCTTGCAGAGTGTGGGCATGCGTTACAGTTGCCAGGAGCAGGAACTCCAATCCCAGCACACAGAAAAAGGTTACCGAAGGCTAGCAAGAAAGTGGGGAAAAACAACCAGTGAACGGTGAACGATTGGGCGTGGATAATTTAATTCAATTATCTAGGACAGGGCGCGAAATCTTATGTACAAATGGGTTTGAGCAAGAAGCAAAAAAAAAAAACACATAAGAAAACGATTTAAGCGAAAGAAGAAAGATCAACTTTTGCATCAGGTTTGGTAGTGTTTTTGAGTACCATCTTGAAGGCAAATAGTGCAAGAATCGATTTGAAGTTGGTCTGTGTGTTTTTTACATGCCACAGAAATACAAGGAAAAGCAAGAGCAAATCAAATTCTAGCTCTCTACCCAACGGGAATCATGGCTATGTGGAAATCATAGTGCTTGGCGATGATTCTCCAACTCCAAATTTGTGTTCCATTCGTGTCCCGTGTTATGGTCCGATGAGTTCGGCACTAAATGACTATTGTTAGTTTGTTTTGGGACGGGAGGTTTGTGTTTTTCTGCTTTTCTGGAGATGAAATTCATGCTCCAATAAATGGCAAATAATTTGCTTCTCGGTATATTAATTAAGAATTCGCAAAGGACGTGTCTGCTGTCTGGTGTTTGTTTGAATATCTGTTCTTCTACCAGCAAAGATAAAGCGCATTAAAGAATTTTAAAAGAAGGGACAGTTTTTTGGATGCTTTAGACATTGTACGAGAACCAAACTGATCCACTTATTTACGCCGAGCATTAAGCACTGTTTTATGGTGTCGATCACTCAAGAACAATCCCTTTTAAGTATCTCCACGATCTTGCACAATCTGTCACTTGGATTCGCGTCTCTTTATGATTAAGAACAAAATTCTCGACACCTTAAATTACTCACTTTCATGTTAATTAACTTGATGCACTTTGCAGTCTCTCTATTGACACACATTTACGCGAAAAACAGCGTACTTTTATATTCCTTTCAATGCTTGCAATTGAAGCAACGTGCTGCTTGTCTGGGATGTTCTGCGTGCTGCCGATCGGTCACCTCGATTAATTTTTATAGCCGCTACCGGTTGCTAGCTTATTGCGCTTGTAATTGCCGCCCGGACCTAATCAAGGCCGATAACGAACCAATCGGTAGTGAAATATTTCACTCCAAACACTAACAAATACATCTGAATGATGTGAAAAATTGTGTCTTTTTAGTTGAAAAATCACCAATTCTCTTGGTGAGTCCTTCCTTGTAATCCCGTCGGCTTTTTGGACGACTAAAAAGGCAATCAATATTTATACCTCACCGGATATTGACACTTTGGCTTCAGAATTCAATCTGTAAAAGTTCACAAAAGCCCAACCAACTACGTGCCAAAATTGAAACGATCAATCATCGTCAGGCTACTACCAGGCTAGCTTCCCGGTATTAAGGCCAACTTTGAACACTTTGCCCTGTCAGAAGTGACAGGATCCCACCGAAGGATAAAGCGTTGAGTGTTATCTAATTTGAATTATTTTACACACATCTATACACGGACACACATACACACCGACACACGAGGAACCACTGATGGAACGACTTTTCTCTCCAAAATGTCCAACTTTTCCCATCCAACAACACCAGCTTATCATCCAGCAAAATCACGCTTGTTCCCTGTATTTTTTTTTGTGCTGTGTCTGGCCACTATTTCTAACACACCATCACACGTCACGCCATCCTTCTAGCAAGGATTTTTCCCAGCCTTGCACACCACCACTACTACTGCTGCGCTACTCACCTGCAGAGCTGTTTGCAGGCCAGCTTCCAGTTCACAACTACGCTTTTTCCAGCGCGCTCGTCCGTTATAGCCTTACCGGACGGTGGATGCTGCTCGGGCGATTTATCCTTGGAAATGGCAAGCGGCAATACAGCCGAATCCTGCGCACTGGCTCCTTCCGCTAGGGCTTGCAGAGTGTGGGCATGCGTTACAGTTGCCAGGAGCAGGAACTCCAATCCCAGCACACAGAAAAAGGTTACCGAAGGCTAGCAAGAAAGTGGGGAAAAACAACCAGTGAACGGTGAACGATTGGGCGTGGATAATTTAATTCAATTATCTAGGACAGGGCGCGAAATCTTATGTACAAATGGGTTTGAGCAAGAAGCAAAAAAAAAAAACACATAAGAAAACGATTTAAGCGAAAGAAGAAAGATCAACTTTTGCATCAGGTTTGGTAGTGTTTTTGAGTACCATCTTGAAGGCAAATAGTGCAAGAATCGATTTGAAGTTGGTCTGTGTGTTTTTTACATGCCACAGAAATACAAGGAAAAGCAAGAGCAAATCAAATTCTAGCTCTCTACCCAACGGGAATCATGGCTATGTGGAAATCATAGTGCTTGGCGATGATTCTCCAACTCCAAATTTGTGTTCCATTCGTGTCCCGTGTTATGGTCCGATGAGTTCGGCACTAAATGACTATTGTTAGTTTGTTTTGGGACGGGAGGTTTGTGTTTTTCTGCTTTTCTGGAGATGAAATTCATGCTCCAATAAATGGCAAATAATTTGCTTCTCGGTATATTAATTAAGAATTCGCAAAGGACGTGTCTGCTGTCTGGTGTTTGTTTGAATATCTGTTCTTCTACCAGCAAAGATAAAGCGCATTAAAGAATTTTAAAAGAAGGGACAGTTTTTTGGATGCTTTAGACATTGTACGAGAACCAAACTGATCCACTTATTTACGCCGAGCATTAAGCACTGTTTTATGGTGTCGATCACTCAAGAACAATCCCTTTTAAGTATCTCCACGATCTTGCACAATCTGTCACTTGGATTCGCGTCTCTTTATGATTAAGAACAAAATTCTCGACACCTTAAATTACTCACTTTCATGTTAATTAACTTGATGCACTTTGCAGTCTCTCTATTGACACACATTTACGCGAAAAACAGCGTACTTTTATATTCCTTTCAATGCTTGCAATTGAAGCAACGTGCTGCTTGTCTGGGATGTTCTGCGTGCTGCCGATCGGTCACCTCGATTATCACTGCACGAGCCGTTTGCGAACGGGCCGACTTTTTGTACCGATTGCCTATCACATCCCCCTGTGGTTTAGAGGGGGATTAAAACGGCTCCTTCAAATGGCTTATCAGAGAGACCCGACACCGATAAGTGTCACCGTCCCGCGGTACACACCGGTTCCGTATCGATCTCCGGTATCGGGGATCAATTATCGGGCGTAAGCACACCGGAGCAGCGATTATCGTGGCCGCGTCGCGTCTATCGCAAAAGGGCTGTACCACCACAGTAGACGCTCAAGCACAGGCAGCAGCAGGCATATGGCAGCAGGGAAAACAACATGTAGCCTAATGCCGTTGAATTGTTTGTTCCGCGATGAGCTTTTCTTTATCGGGAGAGCGGCGCAGATTGGAAGGATGGAAAAGCTTTTAAGGTGTAAGCGCACTTACCTAGCACAATGTTTGTCGTATCAATAAATCTGAACACAGTGTGTGCTGTTGGTATGGATGGAGTTGGTGGTTTAAGTCGTAAGTGGTTTAATTGAATTATCTGCGAGCAAAGTAATGTGATGTAATGGGCGCGAAAGATGATGGGTTTGTTTGAGCAATTGAAGTCGATCAGGAAAACAACTTTAAAGTGGCACTAAGCAATCGTTACTCGTGGCTTGCTGTAGATGTCCTCGATATCGGTCGCGGTCTAGTGCCGTTGTCTGACATTCCATCAACGCCATCGCTTCATTTGGATTTGTTCACCTACGCCTACTCTCTCCATGGGAACGGTTTAAAAGAACTGTAGGAACTGGGTCGTCCGGAGCCATTCTCATGACATGATAAACCATTCTGAGCCTGAAGAGTCCGATATATTGCACAATTTTGGGGTTATTAACTTATTGGTTCATACAGCTTGCCATTTTGACGGATCCTTTATAGTTCTTCGGCACATATAAGTCCGAGGATCGAATAGAGAGCGTAGAAGTTTCCTAAATCTTATAGTATGATCTGTTGGCAGCCTACACCCTTGAGTGTATCGTACCTCAAGTTCTATGATGTAGTTAGTGTTGCTTATTGAACCAAAAAATATGCAATTTTGGAAGGACATGCCCATCTGTGCAATACGTACTTACTCCTTCGAAGTCCATGCGGACGATCTAAAAGGACTTTAGGGGCTGGATCGTCTAGTGACATTCTCATGGCCAGGGCACCGGAACCTGGAGAGCCTGGATTCCTGCACGATGATGAATTCACCGTACAGCTCGTAGCGGTCCTTTTATTCTTCTTCTTCTTTCCTGGCCTGCTCCTAGGGAGCATGTCTAATAGACATAGCGGCTACATCCGATCTCCCTCATGCCTGACTCCACTTGGTCCAGCCACCGAGTTCGCTGTGCTCCTCTACGTCTCGTGCCGAATGGGTCGCTGACGAGCACCTTTCTGGCAGGGCATGACTCCGACATCCTCATAGCAGTCCTTCATGAGTCCTCATTGTCTCGAACGCATCTTAGAGGGTTTGTTTTAGTTTTGGACAGCATCCATGTCTCTAAGGCGTATGTGAGTAATGAGACTAGAAAAGTTCTAAATATTCTCAGTCACGACAGGAAGTTGGAGTGGAGAAGTTTCCTCAGGCTTTAGTATGATCGATTGCCAGTCAGCACTCTTGATAAGATTTCAACATCCATGTTTCCATTAGTGCTTACTATTGACTCCAAATAGGTTAAGTATTGGACGACTTCAAAGGTGCAAAGGGATAACAAACGAAAGCTTGTAATAGTAGAAGTATTAGTAGTAGTAGCAATGGTATTAGTAGCGATAGTTGTAGGTATAAGTATCTGAAGAGGTAGTTGTATCAGTGCTTGTGATATGTTGAATAGTAGCAGCAGCAGAAGTAGCGTTAGTATTTCTATCATTAGTCGTTGTTGCTTCATTAGAATTATTAATAGAAGCAAGTATAATAGAAACATCAATCATTTTATAGTAGTTTTAGTAGTACAAAGACCAGCAGTAACGGCGACTGTTGTAGTAGCGGTGGTAACAGCATGAAAAATTTCACTTATTAATTTATCTGGAACTTAATAAGCAACAAATCTACAAATATTCTAAGAAAAGACCTTATATACCTTAAATTTATCGTGTTATGCATGTCATTAAGATACTTATCCATGTTAATGTAACACCTTGATAGAATGTTTCAAAGATTTGCAATCTTAAGTGTGTCATAATTTATCAGGTATCATTTACATCTACCCAAACTCATCCATTTACCTCCTCCAATACTTCATTTATCGATTTTGTTCCTCTTCAATCATCTCCACCAACCAACACTCGAGTGTGCAGCTAGCAGAGTTATGAAATGAGTGTTACTATCTTTGCAACTTGCGTCATTTAATGCCATTTAGATGCACTGCACATTTGCACACTCTGGGCACTTTTTATTCTCCTTCCACAATGTGGACTTTTTATCGATTTTACAGTCAGGGACCGTGTAAAGGGGTCTCGCACACGTGTAGCGAACACTTATCGTGTGTTCGGTTGTCTGTGGCAAATGGCGATAGAAAAGGAGGATAGTTTAACTGGAGCATCGCTGCGGTAACTGGTGCATGTGATGGTTTGGGTCTTTATGAGCGCCAGCAGGACAGTTTGAGCTTTGGGAAAATGGGTTAATTTGTCGCCAGGATTAAGGGCTGAACGCTCGTGGCACTAATGCACAAACCAAGTGCCATTGGTTGGGATGCTAGTAGGGTTGTAAAATGGTAATCCGTTTACATGCGGTCATTGATTTGATGTCGCTTATTTTAAGTTGATGCAAAGAATCGATGCTGCTGTAGTGTATGTTGTGGATTTTATTGACTTGTTTTTAATGCGGTTCACTAATGCTTGCTGGGTGGAAGTTTCGCATTATCTAGAGGTAGTTATAAACATCAATTAAACCTTAATCCATTCAACTAAAACAGCACGAACGCTAGATAAATCCTAGACGAGAACTGAAGAATTTCTCTCACAGAAAACTCATCCAAAAATATTTTAAAGTGTCATAATACGTACATCTCTTCCCTTTTGATGTCACATGACAAGTTTTTCGTGTACAAAAAACTATTCTTTCATTCGTTTGACGTCATCGGACCACATTCGCCAACAATTTGCAACCATAATTGGATGCGACACCGGAAAGGCTTACCAGTTCCGGCTGTGGCCCAAAAAACAAACAGCCAACCTCAAAAGTGGTCCATTTTGCGTACGAACAAAGCTGTTTTTCCCCCATCCTGCTTAAACGCTTTATGTTTTATGCTTGTTTTTTTGTGTGTGTTTTATTCTAGTGAAAGGGTTCTTTGACCATCCAACCCCCCTCCTACCCCTGAAAGGTGCCATTTTGCATAAATTGTCCCAGTGCCAAAAACACCTGCAGCATGTTTGTTTGAAAAGAAAAGTCCAGCAGGCGAAGAATTACTATTTATTATTTATCCGTTGCAACTCGGTGTAACATTTTCCACCTCGAAACGGTTGACACGTTGGTGGCGTTGGCGGCAGATTTCGACGCCTTGGGGCAGCATTTGGGCAGCTAACCCAGAAGCCATTCTACAATCCCACACAATCCTGTGGAACCGCGTAGGGTTGGCGTAAGTACATAAAATATTCATCCTTCCCCTAGCACTACAGAGGGGAACGCATCCTTACGTACTGGGGACCCTTGTTTCGTGGTGTGCGCACGGCACAGTTGTGTGTTTTAGCTCCGCCTCAACCATGATGGCGGCCGCCGGGACAGTACGGTGCGCTCTCAAGCGTACGGCTGAACGATGACGTAATGGATGCTGGGCGGCCGGATTCTATGTGGGTGGCCTGCCATCCTGTGAAAAAGCTCGGCAACAGAATCGTTCTGCTCGCTGGTCGAAATCCTGCACAGCCATCACAGCTCGCGAGAACGTCGGACAGTACGGTTTTGTTTCGGAGATCTCAGCTCTGTGTGGTCCGTCCGGATAGCAGCAAGCGGTGTGTGCTTGAGTGTGTGTATATGTATGTCAGTGTGCGTGTGCGTGTGAAAACCAAACCAGTGTCTGAAGGTGCATACTGTGCGTGTCCGTGTACGGCGTAGAATTTGAGGCCTCCCAACAAAAGTCCGTCTGCTCCCCGTGAACTTCCTAAGTTGCTAGGGGTCAGTTAGGGGTTGTTTTCCCGATTTTCCCGTATCGACATTTCCAACCTGGTTGTGATAGTGTGGGTGTGTGTATGTGTTGCAGAACTGTTACATAATCGTTACAATCTATAGTGAAAAAAGTTTATTAAACAACACATCTTATAACAAGGAATTTCTCTGCCAACACTTACTACTAGCCCATCAAAGCTTTACGCTATCAAAAAGGTTAGAAAATGCTCTCTTTGGCTTTATTTTAGGGAAATGAAGAATAAAATTTAACTGTTTTCCCCCCTTTTTGTCAACTCCACAGCACAAAAACACAACCAAAATGACGTCGATAAACGTGGAAAAGTATAAACTGTCCGACAAAACGGCAAAGCTCACAGCGAAAGGTAAGTGTTTGAAGGGATTACATAAGATGGGAAGGTGTGTTATTGCGTAACAATGAGCAAAAATAATACAATAAGAAAAATAACTATATTTTGAAAAAGAAAATTGCCTAAAAGGTTAATAGCTTAACGTATAAAAATTAATGAATTTGAATTCATTTCACTCTATTCCACGTGTTTGACGAAAAATACACAAAATGGCTTGCTTCGATTGCTGTGTCACCTCTTATTTCAATTTCAACTCTACAGCCATCTTGCTATAAACGCAAGGCTTTAGTACTCGATAGGAACAACCCGGGGATAGGCTAATAAACGATCTCACATTAATTTTACCATCCGAGGCCCCATTTCTTTTGATGACCTTCATTCAGGACGCAAATGGTTACAAAGTGGGTTGATTTTTGTAATGTCCATCGTTGCTAGTATGGTCCTTGAAGGCACTGGAATGATGCGCAGGATCTTACTGCACGGTTCATGCGCCATAAACTGTGCGTTGCTGTAAGCAGCCGAAATTGATATCGGAAACGGGAGCTTTTTATTTTGTTTGCTATAAAGAATTCGGGTCTGTATATAAAATAACCTTACCAAAATATAGAATCACCTAATGAGAATCAGGCTTCGTTCTTGGAACATAGTAAATCCAGTTGCCCCTAAAATTACTATACGATTGACGTCATCGGATGTTGTTGGTCTGGGTTGGTACAGCGAATTTTTTGACTGGATTTCCTGGATGTTGCATAACATAGAACCAGTTCTTGGTGTCGTTGCGCATGTGTGTACAACTGTGGGTCAGAAATGGTTGAGGTTTTGTCAACACAGCTATAGGTTGCCCAAATGCTAACGCCATTTCACGACTGTTACGTCAGAGATAGAAAACGCTTCCATTTAGTTTTAGTAAATATAGCTAGAATTCGATTTGAAGTTCACGAATCTGCCAACAGCAGCATCTGTCTGTCAGCAAAGTGCTGACGTACTTCGGCACAAGTGTTACTTCCGTTCCGTCAGGAACAGATTGCGCCACGTTTGCTCATGTTTGCTATATTAAAATGTTTGCCTACGGGTTTCGAGTGTTACGCTTGGGGTGTCTGTCCGTCTACTCTACTCTACCGATAAAAAGACGAGCGACATACGTCAAAAAATTGACACACAGCTAAAATGACGGGAACTCTGATGAATTAAACGCGATGTCCGTTCAGGATTACTTGTGATGTTTACTGCAGAGGGAACGTTTCTATGTGGAATGTGTTGAGATTTTCCCTTTTCATAATTTTACGTGTGCTTCTGAAAAGAATCCTTTAATAAACGTTTTGTCCTGCAAAGACCCTCAGATGGGAGGATGTTTTAACTTGATGTTTGTTGTCTATTTGTCCTGCAACACCGAACGAAAGAAAAACATTGCTTCAATGGACGGGAAAACGTTGCGTTACGGAATTTGAAGAATGTGGTCGTTTATTAAATTCTTCGCCCTACATGCACAGCGACCAAACACATTCCAACGTGACTGGCAGTGACGGGGAAAGAAAAATAGTTTTTCCCCCATTTATGTTTCCATGCATTCCACGTTCCCCATGTTGTACATATTTTACCGGGAAAGAATTGTTGGTAGAAAGAAACACAGGCAAAAACCCACAACCGACCCTTTCTATGGCCCGATGGTAAGCGACAATTTCCCAAGCGCCTAGGGTGCGTGTCACCTTCCAACGGCACAAGGTAACAATGGGGACGCAAATATTTGGCTACCGATATAAAACCGATTATCTACACTTTAACGGATCGTTAGTTGCAGACATAATTGAAATCACTCGTGCGCGACAGCCAAAAGGGCGACGGACACCAGAAGCCAAACGGCACGAGCCACGTTCGCTTCGGTTTTGCAAATGCGCTTTGACCTGTCAGGAAAATGCAGGACACGCATTATGGCACTGTTGTTTCTTGCGCGCTTATCACTTCTTGTACGAGGGAAAGTTTGTGCGAAGAAACGATCTCGATTGCATCCGGTTGTGACAGGTTGTTGTGGCGCTATATGTTACCATCGCTTGAAGTGACCACTCATGCGAAGGATTTTGTTATCAAGAAGAATCGCATTGTACTTCTGAGGCAAGAAACGCAAGTACAAAGAAAGAGATGAAGTTTGCAGATGAAGGTGCAGCTTTGTGTGATAAGAGGACAGATGTCAGGAGTCTTAGGACAGCCGAGAATGTATTGCTGTTGATTTGATGGTTATGATAAACTAAAAATGTTTTTTTTTTATTCTTGTAGGACGAACTGGTCGAATTGTAAAAATAAAAATAATTTATGTTAATGTAAGTTTTTGGAAAATGACCAGACCATTCTTTTGGAATAAAAAAAGTTAAAAAATACAATAAAGAAAAAAAAACAACAAATTAATAAAGAATGTTAAAGAGAACAAAACAACATTACATTAGAATTACTACAGAACATTTAACAGATTTAAACACATGGATAAATATTAACATATACAAATAAAAAATGACAGAAGAACACAAAATAAAAAACAAAATACTATTATCAGCAAAATACATCAACATAAAGTAAGAAAATATGTTGATGCAACGCACAAAGAACATTATTTCAACAAAAAAAGTAAATATATCAATATAAAACACGAATTTTAATATTAAACCAGTTAACTAGCCTATTTCTAGCAAAAATAAATAAAAAAAAAGTAAAGCTGAAGGAATCTTTAACAACATAAAACACAATCAAAAACTTCTGCTGCACACAACAAGAACGAAATGGAAACGAATCCACCCCAAAACAAACAAAAACAACACTTCAAAACTTCAACACAATAACTCCATACCACGAGTCCTTGCTTTGTTGCGTTTGATATCAAATTTTGAACACCATTAGAAACTTCGCACAAGAATGGGAGAAAATCAATAGCAAAAAAAGGTGCAAAATAGATTTATCATTATGGACATAATCTTGTAAGTTATGATAACCGCCCGAAAGGATGTGCGCCTTTTGTACGCCATTCCTAGGAACAAAGAAACATCAGAACAACATTGCTCAAGAAGATGCTGCTACAAGAATTTTTACAGGTCATTCTTCTTCATGGGTCAGAGACAGCAAAGGTTATCTCTGGTGTGGTGCTTCGAGAGCACCGGGCGACTCCTTCGCGATGATGCCAACCAGATGCCAGATCGTGGTGAAACAACGTTCCTGTGGGGGAAACCGAAAGAAAATCAATTTCCTATTCATTCGCCACCAGGATTAGGCCCATGATGGATAGATATAGGTGGGATTGGTCTGCCAAGCGAACCGTAGTACCGTAGTCTATAAAAATCGTTTTTCACTATTTTCCCGATGGAAAACCCACCACCAAAACTGAGGGGGGGGAGGTTTGCCCACTACCTGTCAATACTGTTCATTTTTTATCTCAATCCTCGCAAGTCGGTGACGTACACTGGTGATGCCTCCCAAGGGACGCATTGGTGGCTTTGGTCGAGTGCGGCTTTAAGATGGGATGATGGGTCGTTGTGTGCTGTTGCTGCTCTTCAGTGCGAAAATCATTTCGATCCGCTTAACCCAACATGTAGCGCGCGGTGTTTCATGAGAAATCCTTAATTAAAACGATATCAACACTAATTGCTCAAATAAAACACATTCTTTCGCATGTCGAGCTGACGCATACGATTTCCCCTGTGCGCGTTGTACAGCACGTTGATAGACGAAAATAGGGAAATAAATAGCTTGCGCTATGTCACAAGCAACGCAGAGGGTGCAGAATACGATGCTGTACAGAACAACGAGGGCTGCACAGAAGCGCCCGGACTTTAATATTAAAATCCCTTCGAGTGCGGAATTGTTGCACTGGGTCGTCTCTTCCGTGTCACAGCTTGACGTTTGGTAAGGGCAAACAGGGCAAAAACGGAACAATCCACTCGGCAAGTCACCATCGGTGGATGAAATACCGAAAGGCTCAACTGCGCTACGGTAGCATTTGTGAGTTCCACAAGGGGTTTGTACCGTGCAGACAACTCCCCCCTTACATTTGATAGTCTTTTTAGCTGTAGCTCGCTCTCTCGCTTCTGGATAGGTTTTATTACACAAATAATTGCTAATTGAGGATTTCTGTGACTAGTTTTTAAAGCTACCTCAGATATTTGGTTTTTCTTTATTTATATTTATTGCGCTGGATTTCCAAAAACGGGAAAATGTTTATGGCAAAGGATTATGCTACGGGAAATGATATTTCTGTTCTAGTGTCTAGTTACAGACGAAGTAGGCTACCACCAAGACTTTTCTTATCAGGGCAATCGTTTCGCGGCGAACAGTCTGTTTTATATTAAAGAAAAACTTCAGTTAATTTGATACTAGTAGACATCGACAAAATGCTAGTCATTGCGTACAGAGTTTAATACAGATGGTTTGTTTATCCCCACTGATCACACTGAACAGAGCTATTTTTAAACACCACACCCAAGGTACAGGTGTCGCGCATTGTGGCCTTTCACTCGCGCATTGAGTTCGTGACAACGCTATGTGGATCGACTGCTGATTACGCGATTACAGTACCACACAGCTGCTGCCTACTGTGTATATGCTGACGCACATGTTTGTTGGCCACCGCACAGTGAAGGTGGTAGGGAGATTTCGCTGGCGATACGCAGTTAATCGGATCGCGTATGCTTTAAACCAGTTCAAGTCGCCTTGCGAGCATCGAAAGTATGTTATGCTTAGCAATTTAACGAAAACAATTGCACGCCATTCAACCAGGGGATGTAGCTCAGATGGTAGAGCGCTCGCTTAGCATGTGAGAGGTACCGGGATCGATACCCGGCATCTCCAGAAAGAGACAATTGACATTCTTTTTTAAGTAAGGTAAGCTGAATTGAATGAAAACCCCAGTTTATTGTGACTTAATAGTTGGTTTTGTGTACGAATAAACGATATCGATTACTCTCATGTCTATCTCCCGAAATCTGTTACTCAACTGTTAATTTGGCTTTACATAGGAGTTTTAATTAAATTTTCTTTTTTATTCCCACCACGCTTTAAAGACATCATCCCGTGCGTACAATCGGCTGATTCGGCGGAAACACGCGAGTTCCTGAACAAAATAGCCGAGCTGCTGGTCGACTACGTCAACATACAGAACGACCGGAAGGAGAAGATTCTCGACTTCCACCATCCGGAGGACATGAAGAAGCTGCTCACGCTGGACATCCCGGAGGATGCGGTCACACTGCAACAGCTGGTGAAGGACTGTGCCATGACGCTCAAGTATCAGGTGAAGACAGGTGAGTGGAGGGTGGACGGGACGACGGACACCATTAAATCTCGACCCGATTGTTTCGACAAAGCGGCCGAGTCCCTTTTGGGCGCGTCAAAGCTGGCGCCACATGATGCGGGTTTTGGGTACGAAAAATGGGAAAATAAGTGAAAACAGACGTAAATCCGGCTCAACATCAAACCGAGCCACCGAGTTCGAGTTGAGCAACAAATTGGACGCTGTTTGGCGAGATTTATCCGTACGCATTTGTGGACGTGCTCAGCGAAATGGTTACAGTTACAGGGCTAATGCATTGCCGTTAGGGAGAGGATGTCCTCCGGAACAGCTTGAAACTTCCCAACAATGTGTCGTAATACACGCTGATTGAATACAGAACGGGTGGACATTACGAGGGTGCCAAAAATCATTTATCAAAACCTAGCGAGGTGGGAAAGGTGTAAGCGCTTAACCTTGTGCACGACATCTTGCGCAAGGAACTTTCTCATTAGTTTGGCCATTTAGAAGCAATTAACTTCACTTCAGAAAAGCTGTTCGTAAGCACATCTTCAAGACTTCTTATCACTTCCACCTAAAAAAACCCTCTCCCAATGCAAAGGGATCGCATGTCCCGGATATTGCCTACCTTATCTCTGGGCTGGTGCCCGTCATTCCATCTTCCTCGTGTCGTTCCTTCGGGAAACTTCCTGCCACAAGACGACCTGCTTCCGCTGTTTTCGCGTGAGATAAGATCCCTCTTGAACGGGGAAGCGTAAATATTTGGGGATGAAATTCGACACCCCCTTCAGCAGGGCATAAATCTGGCCACAAGAGTCATAATCTGGTTGATTTCTTTTCACCTTTCAATGTACGTAAACGGAGCGGATGCGCCGCGTATGATGAAGATATGACACACTGACGGCAGCTTCTCAATCACCCTAGAGTTAAATATTTGTGATCATAGTAGGCACACGAGCGATACTGAATATGTCAAAAAATGACAGAAAGGGGTTTCATTTTTGCACCAAATTTCAAAATATTTTTGGGATGAAAATTCAATTTCTTATCCTATTCTTTTTAATAAAAACAAACAGCAAAAAAAGGATTCTTTTAAATAGAAAATTCCTTGCGTATTCCCTCGTTTTCCCCGAATTCCAAGCTACCGTCAAAAATGGGGGACTTTTCATCCCAAGGACACGTGGCCAAGATTAGATCAATAAACAGCAATAAATAGCGGGGAAAACGCAAGCCGACATTTCCTGTACGTCCGACTCCCGGACGTACGGGCAAGGGAACAACGCGTCGCAAGCGATGCGTATGACGAGGATGTCAGGCACAGTGGTGGAACCTTTTGCCGTGGAACCTGGCAAGTGAAATATGTTAATGTACGATGAATGAGGATTAAATTTGGAAGTTGCTGCTCTGTGTGCGAGCGTTTGTTGTTGTTTTTTTAGGGCAGCACAGAGATTCTCTGCTGCCGCCAGACACGTCGGGTTCCTTGGCAGTAGCAGATTGAATGTATTTTATTACCACCTAATTCCATTATCCTTGAGGCTAAATTCTCGCCGCGTGAACCCACATTTCACTCGAAGGACAATGGAAATTTTAAACCACCAAAGAGTTCTTGACGTTGCGCAAGTGTTATGGAAATCAATTGGTGGCAGTGTTTATTGTGGTGCGGCGTGATTGATTGCGGCTTTTTGTTATCACCTCAAGAGCACACTCCGCACAAGTGCTTTAATTAATGATGAATGAGTTTTGAGTGTGATGTTGAGAAGAGTTTGTTGTGTGGTTTCTGTCCCAAAAGGACTGTTGTGAAATAGAAGTCAGAAGAGATTTGGATCACTTCAAATGTGTTTATATTAGCAATGCATAAACATTTCATTAGAACTCTGATTTGTAATCAATTTTTGTTCACCTTCAATGCAACCAACAAACCCACAAAATAGCTCAATTTTCGGTCAGCTCTCCCTTTAATTCAATTTCCACAATTGAATTACAACACTCCAAACACGGCAGGATACGGACGGTCCTCTGATCCGGCTACCGGAAGTGTCGGAATGATGCAACATTACAAGGACCCTCCACAAGAACAAGAATTGTTAAACTGATCATCATAACATTGACGAAGGAAGAGAAAGGGACATGTAGCGAGAGAGATGGAGAGATTGTGCGCCTACTTTGATTTCCTCATCGCATATTCGATTCGGCTCGATGAAATAGTAATCAGAAGGAATTCTTCACGAGCATATCCCGCCAGATATCGATGAAAATTGAATCGAACGTTCGGGCCTCTCGTGGTCGAGATTATGGTCGAAGGGGGTTGCCTAACATCATTGTAATCCACCTATTTTGCATTCGCTCCCTAAGCATAAGCGAGTGTGTCACTCCCGAGGGAAGTTGCCATTGATTGTTGACATTCTTCTCCATCTTCTCCATCAACGCAACAGCAATAGGTTAGCCATTTGCCGGGCCGGGTTTCTAGGCGAGATTTTAATCCTTTTCACAAACAAATAAACAGATACAAACACTTCCCCTTTCAATGGTTGTTTCGTGAGGCTTTTTTTAGGCACGATTCACGGAGGGAAGTTGAATATGTCCAGCATCTGTTTTCGGTCCGATAGTGTGGTTGAGCGAGATTTACATAAGCCTCACATTCTGGAGGAATGATAGAATTAGGAGTGCGGTTTTCGGGCGGCATAAAATGGCAAGCGGACACCGTTTTTCCATCCGGGAGATGTGTATAGATTGTTCGCTTGATTTGATAGAGTGATGCTGCTGATGGCGTAGTTGTGCTGCTTTGGCTCATCAAGCTCGAACACTGGCAGGTTGGATTATTACGCAACATTTAGCAGGAAAAGTGATTGTTTTGAGGCTCTCCCCTTCGAACGCTCCGGTTGTACTCCAAAGAGGGACTTTACTCCCATAATTAATGATCCCGGCCTTAAAGCCTTAAAGCCCTGGGATCTGCGATGGGTCGGTTGATGCAGCTTGATGGATTGGATTGGATTGGAAGTACTCTATTAAAGTCTCACCTTGGTGGCAGTGTTTATTGTGGTGCGGCGTGATTGATTGCGGCTTTTTGTTATCACCTCAAGAGCACACTCCGCACAAGTGCTTTAATTAATGATGAATGAGTTTTGAGTGTGATGTTGAGAAGAGTTTGTTGTGTGGTTTCTGTCCCAAAAGGACTGTTATGAAATAGATGTCAAGAGAGATTTGGATCACTTCAAATGTGTTTATATTAACAATGCATAAACATTTCATTAGAATTCTGATTTGTAATCAATTTTTGTTCACCTTCAATGCAACCAACAAACCCACAAAATAGCTCAATTTTCGGTCAGCTCTCCCTTTAATTCAATTTCCACAATTGAATTACAACACTCCAAACACGGCAGGATACGGACGGTCCTCTGATCCGGCTACCGGAAGTGTCGGAATGATGCAACATTACAAGGACCCTCCACAAGAACAAGAATTGTTAAACTGATCATCATAACATTGACGAAGGAAGAGAAAGGGACATGTAGCGAGAGAGATGGAGAGATTGTGCGCCTACTTTGATTTCCTCATCGCATATTCGATTCGGCTCGATGAAATAGTAATCAGAAGGAATTCTTCACGAGCATATCCCGCCAGATATCGATGAAAATTGAATCGAACGTTCGGGCCTCTCGTGGTCGAGATTATGGTCGAAGGGGGTTGCCTAACATCATTGTAATCCACCTATTTTGCATTCGCTCCCTAAGCATAAGCGAGTGTGTCACTCCCGAGGGAAGTTGCCATTGATTGTTGACATTCTTCTCCATCTTCTCCATCAACGCAACAGCAATAGGTTAGCCATTTGCCGGGCCGGGTTTCTAGGCGAGATTTTAATCCTTTTCACAAACAAATAAACAGATACAAACACTTCCCCTTTCAATGGTTGTTTCGTGAGGCTTTTTTTAGGCACGATTCACGGAGGGAAGTTGAATATGTCCAGCATCTGTTTTCGGTCCGATAGTGTGGTTGAGCGAGATTTACATAAGCCTCACATTCTGGAGGAATGATAGAATTAGGAGTGCGGTTTTCGGGCGGCATAAAATGGCAAGCGGACACCGTTTTTCCATCCGGGAGATGTGTATAGATTGTTCGCTTGATTTGATAGAGTGATGCTGCTGATGGCGTAGTTGTGCTGCTTTGGCTCATCAAGCTCGAACACTGGCAGGTTGGATTATTACGCAACATTTAGCAGGAAAAGTGATTGTTTTGAGGCTCTCCCCTTCGAACGCTCCGGTTGTACTCCAAAGAGGGACTTTACTCCCATAATTAATGATCCCGGCCTTAAAGCCTTAAAGCCCTGGGATCTGCGATGGGTCGGTTGATGCAGCTTGATGGATTGGATTGGATTGGAAGTACTCTATTAAAGTCTCACCAATAATACGCTTTTTCCTTCGTTTTGTTTCTCACTTTCAGGACATCCCCATTTCTTTAACCAGCTGTCGTGCGGTCTGGATGTAGTGTCGATGGCCGGTGAATGGCTTACCGCGACCGCTAACACCAACATGTTCACGTACGAGATCGCTCCCGTCTTTATCCTGATGGAGAACGTGGTGTTGTCGAAGATGCGCAAGATTATTGGTTGGGATGGTGGCGATTCGATCCTAGCGCCCGGTGGTTCCATCTCGAACCTGTACGCCTTCCTGGCCGCCCGGCACAAGATGTTCCCGAACTACAAGGAGCACGGGGCGCGCGCACTGCCCGGTGAGCTGGTTATGTTCACGTCGGATCAGTGCCATTACTCGGTGAAGTCGTGTGCTGCCGTCTGTGGGCTCGGCACCGATAACTGTGTGATGGTACCGTCGGACGAGCATGGCCGGATGATCTCGACCGAGCTGGAGCGGTTGATACTGGAACGGAAGGCACGGGGACAGATTCCGTTCTTCGTGAATGCGACCGCCGGTACGACCGTGCTGGGAGCGTTCGATCCGATCAATGCTGTGGCGGACATTTGTGAGAAGTATAACTGCTGGTTCCATGTCGATGTGAGTAGACGATTGCATACTTTTAGGGCTTTAAGTGTAGAGCTGTGGATAGGAAGAAGCAGTATTAAAGCATTTCAATGCCGTATCTTATGATGCTTTCAGGCTGCTTGGGGTGGTGGTTTGCTGCTGTCGAAAAAATACCGTCATCCTCGCTTTACTGGCATTGAAAGGTACGTTTTGGGATCTCGTCTATATGCTCAATCCTTCTCCCCGAAGTTCTCCAGAGCCCCGGCTTCATACTACACCAGTCAAGAGACTGCAATTAGCAAAACAACGCGCTTTAATCTTCGGCCCATGCACACGCACCACTGAAAGTAAACAATTGACAACGTACAAAAAACATGTTAGAATGTGGAATTCAGATTCAGGGACTGTTGTTGGAACGGTGAGCGAAAAAAGTAATTCTCCGATCCCGGTCACAGCTGTTGGCGTGAGGTTATTATGTCGGCTGAGGAGACTTTAATCACTCACTCGACTGTCAAAACTGTTGTCGGTCGAAGGGTCGTCGTCGGCAGAGCCTTCCGGAAGGCCGTGCACCATGTGTCCCGGACACATTATGTTTGTCGGGTCATGCTGTGAGCTAGAACAGGTTGATAGCAGCGAATAGATCCGAATGATGTGCATTTATGTTTGCATTCAATTCTTAAGGTGCTATTGCTCACTTTAAATATACGTCCCGCTTCTAGGGAATCATTTTTTTGTTAAATCTTTCTTTGTTATGCCCTTCCCCTGAGCAAAACGAAAGCAAAATTAAAATACCTAAACCGTAAAAAAGTCAGGAAGTTACCGTTTGGTGCACGATGGTCTCGCTGGCTGGCAACATCCGGTGGCAAAATACGACCCCCTTTACAGTTTTCCCTCTCGCTGGAATGCTTATTGATTTTCGTTCGTCCGCATCATCCTTGGTCTTGGTGCACAGGTTTTACGGCGGAACGAAAGCCCGGGACGGAATCTGCTGTAACTAATTGTTACGAAATTAAATTCCTCTAGAACCGAAGGGGATGGGATCGGTGTAACAGCTTGCAGGACAAGTGCACCTAATGGACAGTATTTGGGACAGCTAGATTCCTAACACTTGCCTAATCGTTTTAGTAATATTCTCCAACATCGCTTATTGGAGACTCCACGTGCCATTTTAAATTGCTTCAATTGATGCATAATTAATCAAAATCTCTACTTCAACAAAGACCACAAAGTTAATTCGCACACTTTACCAACAGCCGAAAATCTGTCCAATCATTAACACAGCCGATGCGCCGCTTGGCATGAAACCTCGTCATTAGCCTAAAAGCTTTTCCCGATTGACGCGCTCGCCCGAATCTGGAAATCGCCCCAAAAAGCCGGCCGGGTGAAAGCCGACTAGCTGTGAAAGTAATTGTTAGAAAATGAATTGTAATTTTATGATAATCCTTCTGCGGTAAACCACCGAGAGTACCGAGAGCCATCAGAAGAGTTCCATGCAAGGTTTGTTTTTTGGTTTGGAGGGATGTAAATTTTACTTTAAAATGCTAAATTAAATAGCAAAACAATTAGTGTGTGGTGAACGAAATCGTTTATGAAATTGCTTTAAATGTAGTTAACGGGAATTCATTATCGTTTTCTCCATATGATGTACCTTTATAAAATGGGGAATGAAGCCCATTTTATCTGTCACAAAGGAATTATGCTGTAATAATTAAAACCGCTGCCAGAGTTATCATACAAGGTACCTTCTGGTGGGATTATGCAAACTGAGTGTGTGCGGCGTTTTAGAAAATGGCTTCCAACCGGTAGCTGGCCGGTTGGCATGTTTAATCCTGGACTTGTTTAATCCCTGTACGAGCACGAGCTACACCTGTGCTGTCAGGACTGGGCGATGGGATGCACTCAGATGTGAATAGTTTGAAATGAGGATTTAGACGACAGCTCATAAATTCTTCAAATTCATTTTGTACAGTACAATTTCATTACGTTCAAAAGCTTATGTTTCTGATAAGTGAAATTGCAGCATCTCGCTGTGCAAACACTGATAAGCAACCGAGAGCCTGACTGTTCATGCAAATTTGGCTCTCGTAGCTCATAAAAAAGGTGTCCCATTCGTGTTGTGTACATAAAATTAATTCTTAAACACTCCTCTGGGTGTTTGGGTGAGTGTGGTTTGGGATGTTGGGAAAAATTTGTCACCACCCGGAGCATCGAAGGGTGTTGCCCGTTCAAACACGGAAAGAACCCCTTTTTATTTTCACCATTCAACCCAACACAGTAGTAGGCGCTGGTGTACATACATGTCGGTGTTCTTGTACTGAAATAAGGGGAAATTGTAATCATTTTTCTTCTCACTTTTCCCCTCAGATGCGACTCGATCACATGGAACCCTCACAAGCTGATGGGTGCACTGCTGCAGTGTTCGACGATTCACTTCAAGGAGGATGTAAGTACAGGGAAACAGTTTACATTTACAGTGATTGAAATAGTTGCAACAACTACCACCACAATCCGAGCTGAGGGTATAAAAATTTTCCCCTGGAAAACGATGTGCCTCATAAATCAGGCGTATTTAATTTGCGCAATACGTTACCCATCGTTATGACGGCAGCTGTGGTGAAGCGCAATGAGGAGAAAAACAAAAAACGAGCAAATCGATCGAAGTTCGCAAAGAACTCCTCAAACGCTGGATGGTAAAAGTTTAGTTGCGTAATCCGTAAATCCACGGCCTCTTCCCCTAAAAGGTACACAGATGATGAACACATCCATCCGAAAGTGGCCGTAAATTGATGAACCATGTTTTTCGGTGCGATTGGAGTTATTTGCGTTAACGATTGACTGGCGCGGAAGCGGATCTGTTGGATGGTTGAGTAGGCGCCCGTATTTACACACCAGATGTGTCGGTTTCCAGGCAACGGTTTTCCTTTAATGGTGGAAGTTTTTCCGAACACTAGAAGCGTTGCGTTGCTTTTAAACTTCACACAGGAGTTCTGATTGTCTTGTTTATCTTGCTCTCTTCACCTCCTAGGGTCTCCTGATTAGCTGCAACCAGATGTCGGCCGAGTACCTGTTCATGACGGACAAGCTGTACGACATTAGCTACGACACCGGCGACAAGGTGATCCAGTGCGGTCGGCACAACGACATCTTCAAGCTGTGGCTCCAGTGGCGCTCCAAGGGTACGGAAGGGTTCGGCAAGCACATGGATCACCTGATGGAGCTGGCCGAGTACGAGGTGAAGCGCATCAAGCAGCAGTCGGACAAGTTCTATCTGATCATGGAACCGGAGTGCGTTAATGTGTCGTTCTGGTACATTCCGAAACGCTTGCGTGGTGTCCCGCACGATGCAAAGAAGGAGCAGGAGCTCGCCAAGATCTGTCCCATCATCAAGTCGCGCATGATGCAGTCCGGTACGCTGATGGTTGGCTATCAACCGGACGATCGTCGTCCGAACTTTTTCCGCTCGATCATCTCGTCGGTTGCGGTTACGGAGGCGGACATTGATTTTATGCTGAACGAGATCGATCGTCTCGGACAGGATCTGTAAGCAGCATCTGTGCGGGGATGTACACGAACCAGAACCATAGACATAGACAGTAAATTGTTCGCGCCAGGAAGGTAAGCAGTGTATTCCTGCGTATCGTACTGCTTGCGCTGCCCATTGCCCGGTAGACTCAATCGTGTTAGCAGGGGCAGCAGCATTTTAAGAAATCGAAATCAACCAATGAGTATCAGTTGTGAAGACATATCAAAATCTTCAACCAAGTTGTTGTGTTGTTGTTGGCACGCCAGAAAGCGCCAAACATCCCCAAAACATCCAGCTTTATTTACCTTAACAGATCTGTGAGATTTGTTTGGCCGAGGAAGGCCATCGTTTATCGTTACTTCGCTGCACACGTTCATCGAGATAGTTATGCATATTTATTTAGCTTACTATGCATTAGTAACTTATGTCAAAGACATATCACTTTGGTTTTGAAACCTTCCCCTGGTTAAACGGATGCATTTAAATCTTTCCCGGTGATGATAGTTTAAAACAAAAAGTCCTAGTTTTAGTTTTAGCTACAGAAAATAGATCAGTATAAAGGAATGTTAGTAAAAGAAAAAGCTCACAAAACCACACGTACACACAGACGTTCCAAATCAACTACTATTTACCGAAAATCTTGACTGTTGGAAATTGTTTCCCACTGTTGCCCATGGCGCACAAACGGGGAAAGAAATATATATACACACAACCAAAAGAAAAAGCATACAAACGCTAGAAAACTATATATATACATATGTACACAATCTATATATATACAAAAAAACGGATTATAACTGTAACACGCCATACCAACCATCCCCTATTTGGCCTTTTGTGGGAAGAAGTTGATAGCCGACGGACGGACAGCGTTGTTCCGCTGTTGGATGAGCTGCGTAGATGGTCCTTATTTCTCCTGAAATGCTCCGTAAACATGTTCGTCATCGATGTCCGACCTTAATCGACATTCTTTAATCATTACCATGAACTAACATCCTTCCTGATGTTGGGAAACCGCAAAAACAAGTCACAAATCCTTGCATTTAAACAACAACCATTTTTAAGACAAATGTGTAGTGTTTTGCCAATCAAATCACATAATCAACTGGAACGCGCATTTATTAGACAGTGAGCTTTAAACACGAGCTACCATTTGTTATTTATTATATGCATAGTTTGAGTTCTTTTTAACGTATGTTTCCCGATTCCAATTTGTCCACAGTCTGGGTCCTCGCTCAGCTGTAGACAATATGTGTGTAACGATATGTAAATATTAGGCTTTTAGGTCTGTTTCAATGCTTCAAAAGTCTCCTACCGTGTGTGAGCGAGGAAGAAAGAATCCAAAGATCCAACTTAATAGTCCAAAGACAAGGTAAGCGGTTAGTGTGTGTGTGGGTGTGTGGTCAAGATACAAAACCCAAACGCCACCACCACGTGTAGTAGAGCTAAAACCTGACTGAGAATGTTATCGCACGCCCAAATCGCGCGAATTGTATTGTTGAAAGAGCTGATGTGCTGTGTATCTGTATGTAAGAATGAGCGGGGACAGAGTGAGTTCGGCCCGCGCCGATAAGATAGGATTATGATGCTGCAGTGTGTGTAATCGGAGAGAAGATGAGGATTTAGAGAACGGTTATTAAATGTTGTACCAGAGTCTAGTCGCGGTAAGGGACTAAAGGGCATGCGGTTATTTGTGTTTTGCTGGTATCCCGGTATCTGTTGCATCCTTCTGTTGTTTGTATTATAAGATTTAAGGCTAGTTACTTTCCGTTTCGTTACAACCTCTTGAACGGTTCGATCGGTTCCTTTGATTTTGATACGCTTTACGCTTAATCCGTGTTTTTAAACAAACACACAACAAGCATTTACGCGAAAGTGAATAACAAAAACGTGCCAACAAGCGGTGTAAAGTTATAATACTGTACTATTTGTAGGAACGAAGCGAGCAACCAAGCCCAGCTCTAGGAAACGTTGTATGATTTTAGTAGAATTCTAATTTTAAGTGGCTTTCCGCTCCCGGTCGCGGTGCCAGGCTGACTGGCCAGACTGGAGCGGAAACCAAAAAACAACAAATCGAACGACAAAATCACAAAGTCTTCCTTCAAATGAAATGTTAATTAATCGACGATTCGCGCTCACTCTCAGATACCGCTCGTTTGCTGACGGTGGGATGGGAGGTGGCCAGGTGGATGAGGCGGCGGATGATGACCCGCTCTGGCCCGCACATCCAGTCAGAGCCAGCGATAGATAGTTTGCTGCGCGTCCTCCAGCCGAAAACGAAAGGCACCACCACCACGCATCCCAACCGTTCTGTCTGTATATTTCATCTCGAAAGTGATGTGAATCGTTTTATGTAATGTAATGGTGTGAACAGTGAATTATGCAAAATTAGAAGAACACAAAATAATTATACTAATCGAGAACGATCGAACGATCGAATGAATGAGCTAAAAACACATACGATTGAAGAATGATGGTATAACAAAACAAAACACGCGCTATTAGTTTCGCTTCCGTTTTGCTTCCGGCCGACGTATCGCAACGTATCATTCCGGGCAATAACAAAATGACGGAAAATTAGTACAACGCAATGCCCGCTGCTCCAGAAATGTAATCGCTAACGTGTTACTTACTATCCGTTTTCGCAAACTTTCCGCTCATACGAGAGCCGAGCATTATTAGCCAACGAAACAAAAGAAAGAAAAAAAAACAGCTAACATACGCAATCCAATAGGTCGATGCAATCGTAATGTTTAAGTACAACAGCCGAAGAACTAGTGAAAAACGCATATAAAACAGCGAAACTGACAAGTCCGACACCATGGTTCTCCCCATAATAAGAAAGAAACAGAAGAAAACATATAACATACACACGAAAATAGACAGAAAAACGTAATAAGAAAACGCACACAAGAAAACACACACACAAAACAGAAACAATTAAACGAATCCCCCCCATTACCCTAGATGTTATGTGTTGTTGAAAAGAAACTAAATAAAAATGAATGAACGAATGAAAAGAAAAAGGGACGGTAAAGAAAGAAGGGCGAGCAAGAGGGCAACAAGATCGAACAACGGAGAAAAGGATAATGCATTAATAAAGACGTATAATATCTGTATTGGAAATCGTAGTTGGAAAAAAAGGACGGCATGCACTACCTACTCTGTCTTTTCATTCATATTTCCCAACATTTTCCTTTTTTTTTGTTGAAACACAAAGTAACGAATATGAAGCAGAAATTGGAATATATTCACCGGTACAGATTCGTTCTCTTCACATCGGGGATCACTCGAACGGTGTTGCCGGAAGCACGACACCAACACACGATCCGAACCCAATCCTCAGCCCGCCATCCGTCGAGCAGTACCCACGGATGACAACCTCGTCGTTGTCCTGTAGAAATTTGCGCGATTCTCCACCACTCAGCGGAACCGGTTTCGTACCCTTCCAGCTTAGCTCCAGCATCGAACCGAACGAATCGGACGCATCACCACTGATCGTACCGGACGCCATCAGATCGCCCGGGTTAAGATTGCACCCGGTAACAGTGTGATGGGCGATCTGCTGCAGTGCCGTCCAGTACAGGTTTCGGTAGTTCGAACGACAGACCGTCGTTGCTACGCCCGTCGCTTTCGCTGTGTCGTGCGAAGAAGAAGAACGAAAAAAGGAATGTTAGAATCATACACACATATTCAAATGCGACGACCGACGACGTGCGCAAGATCGAAAACAGGTTTCACTTTCGATGGTTGGGACGGTTGTTGCTCTAGGAACCGGCTCCGAATGACTTACGCTTAATGTCGACTTCCAGCTTGATGTCGAAGTTAAATTTCTGCTCGTGCTGTAGATACGGGAAGGGGCTAGGATCCTGCGGGAAGTTGTCCACCAGGAACGGTTCCAACGCAGCCACCGGTACAATCCACGGGGAGATGCTCGTACCGAGATTCTTCGCCGTAAACGGTCCCAGCGGAACGTACTCCCACTTTTGAATGTCCCGTGCACTCCAATCGTTCATCAGCACGAACCCAAACACACGCTTTGCGGCGTCACGCACCGAAACACGTTCGCCCAGCTCGGTCGGTGGTCCACCGACGAAGAATGCCATTTCCAGCTCGAAATCAAACAATCGGCACGGACCGAAAGCTGGATCGGCTCCGTCTACGGGGAGAGTTTGACCGTATGGGCGACGAATCGGTGTGCCGGATACGACTACCGAGCTGGCACGGCCATGGTAACCTACCGGGAGATGCTTCCAGTTGGGCATCAGGGCGTTCTCCTTGCCACGGAACATAACGCCCACGTTGGTGGCATGATGGATCGAGGAGTAGAAATCCGTGTAGTCTTTAATGTTGGCCGGCAGATGCATTTTCGCATCCGATTGCGGTACCAGGGCGCGTGCCTGAAGTGCTGCATCTTTGTGTAGCGCCGAACCTTCCAGCAGCAGTTCCTTGGTAGTGCGTCTCACTTCGGCCCAAGCATCGCAGCCCAGCGACATCAGATCGTTCAGGACAGTCGCTTGCAGGGCATTCTGGAACGGATACGAGAGTGACTGTATTGTACGTAAAACTGTATTTTTTCTGTACTTACCCGTACGCTTTCCGGATAAAAGCTCGCCACAGCCGATAAATCAAGAATCTTCTCACCGATCGCCACTCCAATGCGTGCAGTAGGCTGTGGAATAAAAATGACAGTTGCTCAATAATATGTTTTTATTTATTTAGTTAATGTTAACATGTATGTAAGCGGTGCCTTACATTGCCAGCGGTGCTAAAAACACCGTACGGCAGATTTTCGATGGGGAAATCACTTCCCTCTGGCACGGCAACAAACGACATGGTTCGGCTGGAAGCTGATAGCTCTGGTACGGGGAGGTAGACGTATGGAATGCAGACACAAACCAAAGTGACTAGCGTCGGTAACCACAAACGGGCAGCTATACTGTTTGCTTCCTTACGATAGCGGTCTCGGTAGATAACTGACCATCCAAATCCATACGATCCGGCCGCAGAGCTGCTAACGTACTGCCCGCAACCCGATGACGACGTAGTTGATGACGATCTGGAAGGCACAACTTGTTTACGACGCGCGTCCAGAACCGTGTGGGACCGGTTATTGTGGTGTTTGTGAGATCGTGTAAGACGCGACTGCTCGTATCGTATGGCATGTGTGTATTCTAATGTTGTTTACCGCATGGGAACAGTGCGGGCAGCAACGATGCGGCGCAGCCAACCGTGAGAGAGATAAGCTCATTTGCATTCTCGCTTTGGGAGGCTTGTCCCAG
>KZ062153.1:126384-205845 GCA_002091835.1 Anopheles maculatus | reverse complement strand
ATTCCGGAGCTTGTGTGTATATGTGGTGCCAGGTGTCGAAAGGATATCATATTCCACGGCTTGCTTGGTAAAACAAACGCTACACCAATGTGGGTATGGAAAAAAGACTCCTTCGTTCGGTGGAACAAGCTCAAACTGTCCGCCCTTCCCATAAGGTACCTACGGTACACTACGTCCGTTCCCTGTCACCGGTTCGAGTGGGATGTGATTTTTTAAGAACCGTGGCATACCTACCGCGGTGGATACCAAATAAACCCGAATGAGCTTTCGAGTTAATCACCGCCCCGATGGAGATGGATGGTGGTAGATGGATGAGAGAGTGCGATTGGATGCTTTTATACTTCTTGAGTAAGTTCGTGTGTAAGAAAACTGCAACATCATACCTGTCCAAAACCCGTTAGTCGGTAATGCAGTGCAGATAACTCCGTGTAAAGCGTCTGCACAGAAACTCCCGAGACGTGCACAAACTGGCGCACGTACACTCGCGCAAAATCATCCTTAAATAAAAGTAAAGGCCACACACACACACACACATACATTCTCTACCGTTGAATCCTCTTCTGCTCTGGGGTAAATGGAAATTGCCGAATAAGAAGGGGGTTTTCGCGTTAAGACAAAAGCTTCGCGAGATTGTTTTATGTGCTTTCGCTGTGGAGTAATTATTTTTTTGCAAGAAAAAAAAAACAGTTGGCAAACTATTTACAACCAACCATACGCCCCATTGGAAGGAAGGAATTGGTTGGTTAAGAGTGTATTAACACTAAATAAGTCTGCTTAGAATTCTTATGGTTTGCCGTGAAAATTTTATATTTCGCTTGAGAGTTTTATTTAGTTGAATTTTGGAAAAGGATATTTTTGACTAGATAGGTAAACGTCCAGGACATTAGAAGACTTAAAAAAAGAGCAAAATCTGCTCTCAAATAGATTTTTGCATCATTTAACAAGCTTTAACATGTCTTTGAACTGTACATTCCGATATCTTCCTGACCAGGAAAATGGTTCGTGGAGCAGCTTTTCCTGTATTAAGAAAGCTTCACGATGATGCATGAAGCCTCCAGACATTGACCAAAAATAGTCGAAGAAAGTTTCAACAAATAATTAAAGAAATAGGTTTATCTCTCAAATCTCGGCAGGCAATAAGCAGAGATGATTCAAAGAAGCACCTCAAATCTAGATGGAAAAACAAACCATTTGGTGTTTTTATAAAATATGTTGGAGTAAGATTGTGCGCGTCCTATTAATGGCTGTTAACCAAGTTATGGGCATGCCCAACTGGTAGAACTCCTCGATCACCTGGTCTAGATCGCGATAGCTGACCTATTTCTCATAGTATATCACTAAAATTCATGGTGACTAAGTTCGGACGAAACAAATGTAAAGATCGAACTAAAAACTAACTTGCCAGTCGAAAATTGTACGTAAATATTAAACAATAATTCATAGTAACCTTCTTTACATCTTACAATCTGCCGATATGACTTTAATGTAAAAGTATTGAATCATCAACTGTAACTAAAGACGTGTATTTGCTTCTGCAAACGCTTACCTACGTAAATCCTATCATGATAAAAAGCTTCTGCCCGTACGCACTCTCAAGCTAAATGTTGGAGCCTCACGTTTCAGCGGCGTGTTCTGCTCAAGTAACAACGAAGGTTTAAAAATATGTACACGTATATACACGTTCTGTGTGTGCCTCCTTATCAAAAATAAGCGGTGTCATTTTTACAAGAACAATATACTACTGTTGCTTAAGAGATGCAGTTGCTAATTTGGTAAAAAGGTATATACTTCTAACTCTCTGGTTAAACAAGCCAGATTTAATAGTTTTAATGTACTTTTGCTAGGTTAAGAAGAGATTTCAATTAATTGAAACATCTAAAAACAAAATTGATGTGCACGTACCTCACGTACTAGAGTCGTCTGTTCCGATTGCTTGTTCTTTTTCGACTGTTTACAATTTTATTCACTGCTACTAATCTCCAAATTCATCTTCTACTGTGAGTGCCCAACTTACCGGACACTCAGGATGTTAACCGCGTAGCCTACTTAAAGGCGCAACAGGATGTTTTTCATACTGCAGATTTTTATTACGTTTTGTGTGGACTGCCATACTTCCATACTATAAAAATATCGCATAAAGATTATTGAAGCTCATTTGCAGTTGCAGACATTTAAACATCCGATAACTCCAAAAACGAGATAACAAACGAGAAAGCAGAACGCTCGTGGAAAGTATTCTACTCCACAAATCAGACGAGCTAAATAGTTTCGGCCGGGAGGGCACTGCTTGCAATGGATAAAGTTTTATTTCCATACATCCTACGCCATAACAATCACCACTCCCCAGTGATCTTTCGCAGCCGTTGCAGTCATTGTAAGTCATTCGGTCGGTCATTCATATTTAATAAACAGATACGACCGACCCACTAAAGATAAATTAGTTCCTCTCCGTCAGCAAGCAAGCAAGCAAGCAACATCGTTTTTATACGTTTCCCGTTAGTTCCAGTCTGTTCAACTTAATTTGCTACTCTAAGAATGCTTACCCAAGCCGCCTTCCTTCGTCCCTTCCCGAACCAAAGAACCAACAAAAAATAAACGGCCATAAGAAATCAGAAAGACGAACTCTCTCGCTCTCTCTTTCACCCCACCAAAACTGTCTATCCCAGCAGTATTTCGCTATTAATGTCCTGTTATGGTTTTAGGTTGCCGTTCTTCGGTACGGTGCTACGGTGCTACCCGGTTGGCCCGGTAATGCCTCAACAGGGTATCATCTCTCGCCCAACATCCACCAACGGAACCCGTCCCTTGCTCGGTCTCTCGATAAAGCCGCCCTAAATTGCTACAATTCATTTGCTACTTTTGCTGTGGTGTGCTGTTGGCTGCCCGAAGCCTAAAACCAGCCAACAGTGGAGCACGAGTGGATTCTGGAGGGATTGACGCAACGTGAAACATCCCGGCATCTTCCGCTTCTCATTTCCCGCCCTGTTTGTGTGCCGCCGAAACGGAACGGATTGATTGAATAACATCAATCAATTAGCAGCAGGACGGACGACACTTTGACGTAAAAGAGAGAGAGAGAACGAGAGAGCGAGGCCACCGTTATGCCGAAACGAAACGAATATCCAATATCGGAACCATCGGAACTTCGCCGCACGTTGTTGTGGAGCTGCAGCAAATGGAATAGATTTTCCCTTGTTCTTCATTCTTGTGCCCTGTGTCCTACGCGCCCCTTCCACGTGGAGCAGAGCTAAGTGGATTTTGAAGACACTCTTAAGGGATTTGTTTTACCTCCCGGGAAACTGTACGGGGTAAGAGTTGTCCGCGTGTGTTTCTGAGTCCGTTTTCGGCTCCATCATCCATCAGGCAATTTGATTGAACCGATACACTACCGTAGCGCGGGGTACAATGTTTCCCGCTGCCAAAGGTTTCGGCGTGTACGCGGGCGAAAGTGCCGCAACCCGACGGAGGTGAAGCGTGATGATGGTGAGGAGTTTCCCTTTTTATGCCAAGAAACATTGTCGGATCGTGAACTCGTCGTGCTGTTGTGCGTCATGGGCACGGATTTACTCGCAGCGCTATCAAGTTATCGTAATCGTGAATTTGCAACATAAGAATCCCCCTGAACAGCGGCACGGCTGCAGCAGCAAGCGAAGAATGTAAAAGTAATTTGTATTTTTATGAGCCATCGTAAAAGCTTCCAGCACCGTCCTCCCGGTGGTGGTACGAGACTTTCGGTGGAAATAATTCAAGTTACTCACATTAACGCCGAAGCATTCCAGGGGAGAGAGTGAGGTCGTTGATCATAGTGTACGGGCAGCACTGGTAAACGAAGACTTTCGCGTATCGTTAATTTCACAAATGAAGAAGTGAACCAGACACCAGGCTAGGGATATCCTGACAGAAAGGTACGAACCCTGCCCAAGAACCTGCCCCAAGTACTACTGTAGAGGCGAGCTTTTTCTGTTCGTGCTCGTGACAAGTATCCGTACCTCGGCGTGGTGCCCATTCTAAAAACGAAAAGATCGACAAAATATTATCTCTCCCTCTCCACGTCTGTTCCGACTCTACCGCCGGAGTTCTCGGCTCCGTTTTGGGGCGAAATAATTAAGCAGTGCAGTGCTATAAAAAGTTAATCAAACGATTGCTAATTTGTTTACCACCGGGGTGTGCCGTTTTTTTTGTGGCTTTGTTTGTTTTGTTTTATTCGCAACCTCGGCCTGCCTTGCCGTTGTATGGTGGAAGGGGGAAGGGGGAGAAATTTACGGTTATCCGGTTGTCACTTTAAGCTGCCCCTTGAGTGGGCGAACTTGAGGTTCATTTTTTAACCAAGACTGGGTCGTTCTTGTAAAGCGTTACCGAGCGATTAAACCACACGAAAAAGGTAGTCCCGCCGTGGTGGAAATGGCCGAGAAGGTTGGTCGGCCACCGCCTGGACCTGACCTACCTACCTGCAGTTCCATCTATGTTCAGACCCCACAAACACACACACGCAGAGATCCGGTGTGTGTGCCGTTGATCATTTCGATTGTTATTTGTTTTGTGCCTTCGTGGTGTGTCCGTCGGCAGACAGTGGAAAGGAAGGGTCATGATGGTGGGAACTCGTGAAAAATTCGTGATAATCATCAGCATAACGAATATCCCCTCCTCAAGCCCCGATGCCGGTTGGAAGGTTCTCATTCATTTGTTGGAATAAATATACATACCAACAGGGTTATCTTTTATTCCGTTTTTTTTCTTTCTTCTTTGCTGTGCGCGCTTACCAATTGGGACGAATATACTCGTCTGATCGCCATCGCCCGCCCATAACGAGTGAAGCGAACCCAGGAAAAAATGCCCCCAACGGAAACACCGATAAAAGGATATATTAATAAAAAAAAATATACAGCACACAACAAAAAAACTGAATAACGGAAACCACCCAAACTCGGATCCCTTTGGTCAGTGGGCTGTATTGTATGGTACGAACGTTTCGAGTGCGGCCCCAGGTTAAGCGCTGTGGGTATAATTTACTTTTATAATTTATTCCATCAATTCGCGGAGGCTAATTTTGGCGCGGACCGCTCAATGGCAGCAGCAGTAGCAGCAAAAGGAAAACGGAAATGAAAACTCTGGCTGTGTGAATGTTTTTGTGATGTTTTGGGAGCGAATGGGCAGCAGCAGCAGTAGCAGCAGTGGGTACGAGAATATTGACGGTAAAATTGACTAACCGACATGCAACATTGTCAGCAATGTGGATACGAGTGTGTGTGTGAGTGGTTGGTCATTAGTGATGATGAACGCGGGCGGCATGGGTCAATAGAGTCGATAAATTATTTTGGCAAGCTTTCCGCTTTTTGCTGTGAGCAATTTCCATACAATGTTATAATAATCTGTTGTCATTTGATACATTCGAAGAAACGATTGTAATGGAGAGCTTCAGTTATAAACGTTTGTTGTAATAAATTACATGCGGTTAGGTCGTTAGGATTCAATTTTGGATATATCTGGTTTAAGAGAGATCTAATCGGTTGTATAGCAAAGGATAAATGGCATCAATATTATTCTAGACTTGCGGGCTCGAAGGCACACAAAAAGCCTTTTGCAGGTCGTGTGGAACTATGTAAAGGGAGTTCGATAAAGCAGTTTCCATCTTTAAAGTTGACTAAATGATACTGCATGCGAGATATTGATTGGTCACATTAGTTTTGCTTGATGATGTGCGTTAAACGCACTGCGTTTGGGGTTAATTGGTTAATCTGAGGCGGTCAACATAAATTCAGAAGAAAAAGTCTTAGACCAGGTTATGTTGGTACACAATTTTGGTGGTAAACCGCTATTGCTTCCTCGCATGTCTTCTTTGCTATTCGTTGCGATAGTATTGAGGGTGGCTTGCAAGGCCTCTCCCCCAACCCCCTGTCTCGTCGGAGGGCCTACGCTTCCTAGCTGTTTAAAGTCCCGTAGGAAGCCAGGACAGAAAGGACAGCTAGCCGCCCCTAACATGGAGAACAGACGCTAGCTGTCCCCCTCCGCTCAATTTAGCCATATCACCCATCTTCCCAAGGGGTTGGGTTTCCCCGTAAATCCAAGCTCAGATATTTGGAGAGACATGTTACCGTTCTATACGCCGGGGACGTATTGAGTCGAAGTAGGGTATGGAGAGCCTTTGTTGACCTTCAAGAGGCTTTGGATCCATACCTTACCAGTGCAGTATCGCTTCCACACCAGCTTATAGAACGATGCTTATAGAACCACACCAGCTTCCTCGCATGTGTCGTTGCTAATCTAGTAGTCTTCGAATTTATACAGTTTATCTTGGATATGCCGAGTTCTTGTATAGCAACGTATAACAAAGGGACGCCTGAAGGTAGGCAATGTAAGATGAAAAAAATTGTTTCTCCTTTTAATCGTAACGATATTAATATTAATATTGCGTTTCAATTTTAGAACTAGAAATACACCCAGAGCGTCCACTTCAAAAACAAACAAAAATATAATAAATATAACACTTATTAAGCATTAAAGAGTGTGTATGAATTGTTTGCTCTAGCTTTTGGTTTAGGTTTGCGACGGCATCATATGCAACCATTTATAGTTTGCTCACTTTTTTGCACAACTTATGGGGAGTTCTAGGTAATTTTTAATACTTTTGAGGAACCCAATTTTATGTGACAACGAATTGATTAAGCATCCTAGAATTAAGCTTCCAACACGATGCCGTAGATATCATTCGCAATTTGAATAAAAGAACGTTAAATTTGCATCAAGCTGGCAAAGTACGAAATGAAAACGATCCAATATACGGGAGCATAAAGCTTTGGATTAATATTAAGCTTTCCCAGCGAGATCTGAAGGAGTTTTATAGTGATTAAACATAAAAAATGGGAACAATTTTACTATCCTTATCTGTTGATTGTTTGCATACATTACATTTTACACAAAAAAGCACCACATAAATCTTGATACTTTTGAAATATATTTGCTGTAATTTAAGCCCAGATTTGTTTTTTTTCCCAGCCAGCCTGATCCGATTACTCATGCAAAATGGCACTAAAAGGAAGCATTTTACTTATACTTCAATCAGATCAGCTTTTATGACGCGCACCATGTTGCTGCACGCCCACGGGAAAAGCGCTCAAGAATTCGGACTGAAGCTGCAAGAAACAATCTTCTTGCTTTTATCTGCAAATGCGAGGTCATTTAGCTCGGAGTTTGATGACGGTGGTCGGAAACCGTGCTCCATTCCACCGGGAAGAAAATTTATTGTTTTACAACAATCGAAACACACTGAATGATGGCGCCGGAACACACACACACACACACAGGGAAAATGGGGGTTATATGGATGAGCGAAAGATTTATGCGTTTCGGCGAAATGGGGAATTCGCAAGGCACAATGAGCAACACCACCGGCCATAAATGGCGGCTTCTTTCTTTTGTTCCTCTATGAGCGCCACCATTATGGTGTGTCGTAAAAGTGCTGATTCTTAACGGGATGATAGTTGTCGGTCAGTCAGCTGACCGTGCGGAGGAATGAAGCTTTCCTAAAGGTACTAATTGCACTCAGCAGCACACTAACTACCGACTGTCAAAATAGCTACTTGACAGTGCGCCCTTTTGACAGCGTACGTCCATTCGTCGCCTCCGATTGTTTTATGGTTTTCCACGTTCCGGGTGACACCGTACTGGCACAGGCAGCAAAGCAGGTTTGATGTGCAGGAGGAGGTGCAGGAGGTGGCCCTACGAGGATCCCATCAAGCTCGCTCAAATGAAGGAGAAAAACACACTCTCGGCATGTGGTAAAAAGACCATTTCGGATCCTGGGTTACCCCCCGGATTCCCCCCCAACTCTTGTCACTTTTTCCATATCCATTGTTGTCTGCGGGAGTTTCGGCCATTATCGGCCAAATGTCCCTTCTTTTTTTTTTGGCCGAGAGGGTGTGAGTGTGTTATAGTGCTTTCACATTGAACCGTCCCGTGTCGTGTGGTTGTTTTATATCATCGGTTTGCCACAAGCAGTCAGTCCAACTGTGGGAACAACATACACACGTACCGGCACACACCCCACGATGGCCATAGTGTCAAATGACAACGATTTATTTGCGTCACCAGTGGCATTAATTTTATTTCTCCCATACGTGCTGAATTGCGTATACAATTCGATTAAATGGCACCCATTTCGAGTTCTGTGGGTCCATTGTCGTCGTCGTCGTCGTTGTCGTCCCCGCAACAACCTTCAACGTCCAAATGAGTCCTCCCGAACGGTGGCAAACGGTGGTGTGGTGCACCATCGCCGGCATGGAATTGCAATTGATGGAACAAGATGAAGTTCGGCTAAGCGGACGTCAAGCCAGGGAGGAGGAGGGTCGGTGGTAGTAGCCGTGGGAAAAATGCTCCAGATACAGAACTATCCGAAATGGCAAGACAGTAGCAATCGAAATGGAATCGAGAAAAATAGCCACCAGTTGGTGGAGCCGCCCGGTAGTTGGTGGTTCGTGGTAGTTGTGGCCGTGCAGAGAAAATTCGATTTCGGTGGAAAATCGAATATGTGAACCGGACCGATCACAGTTGGAGGGTTGGATTTTATTTACTTTCCGCAGCGCAGCACGCGCTGTGCTGCAGTCGGTCGAATTATTCCTGCCGATTTGTTTGCCATCATCGCTGCTGCTGCCACTGCTGAAGTAAATGACAATTTTGTTCTGGGGGGAAATTGGAAAGGGGAGGGAGAGAGGATAGATTCTTTTGCCGAAGCTTTCGGGCCAGGGTTTTCGCTAGGACCCAATTGCGAAGGCAGGGAAAATGGTGCCGAAACCTTCATCGCCACGCTCCCGTAAAACCCTCGGAGACGGAAATGATATGTTATGCGTCAGTCGGTCGGTCCCCAGTGAAGCGGATTCCCCCCGTGAGGGGTTTTGGTCCCCCCAAAAAATGGCGGGCCAAATACGGTGGGGCACACGGCGGAAACGGTCGACGTCGCAGAATAATGCAAAAATGACACGCAGCAGAGCAAGTGTTGCGGTTGTCTATTGATTATTCAGCCGCCGCTGGTGCTGAATTTTGTTGCTGTCCTGTTTGCGCAGCGGCATTTCCACCCGAGCGGGCCGCCAGAACTATTGTGGTTTTTTGGGCAGTGTGTTTCTTGCGTGTGTCGCATGGTTTGGCATAATGTGTTTGCGGAAATGCGTGCGTTAGCATCGTGCGTAGTACGGTGAGATTGAAATTGGTTGATGTAAATTTTGAAGTGTCTTCAGCGGCGAACTGCTGCATGCATGCTGCGAGGGTATTATCGAGTATGAATTTTTCTCGCAATTTTGATTGGATTAATGTATTATTTTTGTATTAAATTACGAACAGGAAATGTGCTTTCCAGTTCACATTCGCTAGTTGATGTGGTAAAGCGTCGAAAATCTCATACTGTACTGTCGTTAAAACGAATATTGTGTGAAACTAGAAAGTTGTACAATGATTAAGTAAAGCGTTTTTTATTCATATGTTTGATTCTATGTCTCAGATTGTTGTCGGTGCTGACTTATGTACCCAGAAAAGAGATATTGTTTACGACTTCGAAGGTAGCCAGTAGATCATCCCTGCAAATATCAGTTAGTAGGGCCGCTGGTATGGCCACTATAATTTTGATATTCGCCTCGTTAATCTCCATAGCACCATACATCCCGTTACATAGAATCCCTAAACCAATGATGACTAAGTCATCAGTGTATATCGAGACGAGGATTGATTTATAAAAGATGGTCCCAGACATTACCAGTATCACATGGTCCTTTTTAGCCCAATTGCACAAAGCACGTTAAACTAGTGGCTATGATTGCCATTCTTGGCTGGCGTCGTAGACATTTCAAATGTAGTATTGGATATTTTATCTGTTTACAAAAATATGTCTCAAAGCAATTCTAATTCATTTGTATAATTGCAACAATCGCAATCAATCAGTAGCCTGTAACAGAAAAACACCTAAATTGTTAGGCATTCTCTTATCATGCTATACGTTAAATCTTCTAATCCGCATACAAATGTTTCTTAGACAAGTATAAATAGACCTCGTTTATGTCAACCGTGTTTTAATGTGTCCATGTCACAGTTCTACTAATCCGTCTGTCATTTGGATCGAAATTTCACAAACCTAACATGGCGGCGTTAGGCTCTGGTACATTTGCATGTCCTGCAGTCGCTTGAGTGCGTCCACTTCAGCACAATTGCATTAGGAAAGCTCTGCAGCCGATTGGTTAAATGTCAAATCCCTCCAATTGCCCAATTGCACACTCGCTGCACAGTGTACCGAAACCAGTTAACTGTCCCGCGAATACATCCCAAATCTGTTGCGCTGACATTTGGAAACGGTTTCCAACTGTAAACACACACACACACACCGCATTACGATTGACTAACAAGTTCGTAGGTCAATTAAACCGTTTTCGTACGGCCCCCGTAGTTTGTCGTTGCGCACCGACCGTTGCTGTACTGTTCGCCTCAAAACCAACGTTGCACGGTGAAACAGCCTGTCAGGAAGCTAGTTTCGAACAACCGAATCCATCCATCCGAAGTTGACAGTGTCTCTCGGGAGGGTGCCAGCTGCAAGACGATAACACGATTTACGTACTGCACACGCACTGTGCCACCACATCCTCTGCGTATGGGCGGTTTTGGGTAGGTTTGCCACTGGCGAATATTGATCAACCATCGTCATCGTGCTGAAGTTGCAACAATAACGCCACCGTCAATAACAAGAACAGCAGGATACAGGTTTCGCCTGCGTCCTGTTTCCGCACCCGGCAACCCCCAAAACTGGCCAGTGTGTTGCGCCGGTGTAAGGATGATCGAAAGCCGCGAGATCCGTGCCACCGATATACAAGCACCAAGCGTACTGTTGCAATGCGGCGTACGGACACTGTTTCGCCTGTACGGTGGCCGTGGTGACTCCCGATGGGACCCGAGGTGTCTATTCGGTGGTGCAAAATTAAGTGCTCCCATGAATGCTCACCGTGGCCGATAGGGCGATGCACGGGCGCGACGGGTTTGGTCGCGAACCAAACAGCGCCGAACAATGTATTGAAGCTGCACAGGCAGAAGGATTAAGGGCACGAGCAGGAGGCAGGGCTATATCAGCGTTCGGTTATGGGCGTACCGAGTGCCGAGGATTAATCTGCATAATGCAGAAGCAGGATGTATGGGGCCAGTGGTGGACTGTGTGTAGCAGGCTGGGGAGTTAAGGGTATAAATATTTTATAGAGCGCACGAATATGCGTGCCCAGGCCCACTATGAATTGATGCAGAAGTGGCGCATGGATAGGCGAAATAGATCCGCTCGAAGTTTATTGAATAATGCAAAGAAGATGGCCTCGGTGTGCCGGTGTGCGTTATTGGTACAGCCGCTATATACGATGGAAGTTGTTTTGCGTTGCACTCGGTTCTGCCTGCCAACAAAGTTCGTTTCATGAAAACCCGACAAAACTTTACGATCAAATTTCGGGTGTTTTAAAGGTTTTTATACTGTAGCATGACGCAGTTATTTCACAATAGTTGATCATTCGAGTCAATCGTAATGCGGTGTGTGTGTGTGAAACTGATAAGAATGGCGAATGTCTTTCAATAGCTTGTATATTATAGCTTCAGTAAAAAGTTCAAAAATGTTGAACAATAGATAAGTAGTAGATCTTTAGTTAGTTGGAAAATAAGCTAGATAAAATAAATAAAATCTACAAATGGCTTTTTTTAATCCTTGCCCCTATGCTCCCTACATGATAAATACATCCTCTATGGGAAAAATACGAACAACAATTAGTTAAATATTTCAATTGTTTCGCTACTATGGTTCTATGGTTTAATGCTAGTAGAGAGAGGACCAAGAGCTTAGATCTCCTCCTAAACTGGTAGGCACATGAACATGTCTTGTTGAAATGTCCAAGAACCACTACTGATACGTCGCCGCATGAATAGCCAAGTCGGCAGTGAAGTTACCGTGAAAAGCATTAAAATATTACTGAGTTCCAATCGAAGGAATTCTTATCCTCATTACCGAGACGATACGATCGCGAGTTCTTTCAGTAGCCATCAGTGATTGTCGCCAATCTAGGACGCCAGATTATCGTCCGTGGCAAATTCGGTAGCAGCGCCGGTCTTCCCACGACAGGACTGAATGTCGACTCTCGTCCAAACCTTCTTCAATTACGAAGGGATTTATAAAGTTATGGGTAAAATTAATTTATTAAAGTCAGGTAATGGCACCTGTTGAGATTAAAATACTGAAGTGTATGAGTGGAAAAAGCGAATTTATAATTTTAATGCTTTACAGTCGTTGCCGTCAAATTTTAGCCCTAAGTCACCTATTTTTGTCTCGTAGTCACCAATTTTTGACAGAGCGCATCAATTTTTGACTCGAAGGCACCAATTTTTGACAGAGCGCATCAATTTTTGACCCGAAGGCACCAATTTTTGACAGTGCGCATCAATTTTTGACTCTAACGCACCAATTTTTGACTCTAAGTCATCAAATATTGTCACATTACAGTAAATTTTAGCAGATATGAAAAACTAACATTATTCAATGTGTGTTCAATCAAAACAAGTTCTATTTAATTCATTTAACTAATATATAATCAAATTTTGAAATTTTATTTTAGCCATGTACATAGTAGGGTAACTGTAGCAGTTTTCGGCAGTGTGCCGATTTTCGTCCAATCTGCTTTGAGCCGATAGTTCGGTAGATCTCTTGTGTGTTAGCAAACTAGCGCGTGGAAAATTGGGAAGTTAGATTTTTCTGATAGACACATTGTATGTATTCAAAACAAAATATGCAAGAAAAATATTTTTTTTCACTTGTTTGGGTATTTAAATACTAAATTATATACTTTAGCACTACTATTATTATATTCTGCTTTGATTTTCTTCAATTGTCCATAAAAAAAACTATTAAATTTGTCCTGTTTTTATTCAGAGTCAAAAATTGTTGACTACCAGTCAAAAATTGATGCGCTCTGTCAAAAATTGGTGCCTTCGAGTCAAAAATTGATGCGCTCTGTCAAAAATTGTTGACTTCCAGTCAAAAATTGATGCGCTCTGTCAAAAATTGGTGCCTTCGAGTCAAAAATTGATGCGCACTGTCAAAAATTGGTGACTTAGAGTCAAAATTTCGCGGCAACGACTGTATTGTCGTGGATATCAGCCTTGTACTTCTCTTCTTCTTTCTTGGCCTAACGACCTTTTAGGTCATGCCTGCCATTGCTTTGGCTTTCTAGACTTATTGTTACCGCATAGTTGGAGAGTCAGTCCTCACTAAACCCCGGTCCTGCCGTGTGAAGACCGGCGCCGTTGTCGCATCTACCACCGGGCCGCCCATAGGTTATTAGAGAGAGCCATATGCCCTCTCTCTGAATATAACTTGCTCGACCTCCTTTACTCAGCCAGCCTTGTACTAGTTATATCAAATGAGGAGAATGCAAGTATTAATAAAAAAAAGCACAAAACAATTTTGTATTAAAACAGTAAAACTACCTGTCGAAAAATATTACAACTAACCCGTAACTGTTAGTTAGACACATCTACCTTCAAACAAGTACACCGCCACATACAAAAAAAAGCTAAAGCACAATCAAACCAGCAAAACGGTTCCACACAGACGGTGACTTTGTGAAACAATGCAATTTTAATTACCGCATGTGTCGCCTGTGTTTGCCTCCGTTTACCGGTGCACACGCGGCCCGCCTACATATGTCTTCACTCGGATTTTATTTCATCCCGGAGGATTCAAAATGAAACCGCGCTCACCTAAATGTGCGCTTTGGCAACGAGTACGCGAGTGTGCACCAGGAAAAATGCATTCGATGCAGGCACACGCAAAAAGAAAATCGCTTTTTGGACCGCTTTTATCTACTTTGCACTCCCCCCCCCTGGTGGGGTGTTAGTGTCACCCACCGTACTATTGTGCCGCCGCTACCGATGAAACGATGCACATTAAAAAAGCAAACGTTATTTTATGCACTCTCGTGCATAATTAATTTTCACTCGCTCGCTCGATCACCACGACGTACCCTTTATCATCTCCACTCTCACTTGGTTACGCTTCGGGTGGTTTAGGCGTGTTGGCCAAAATTGGTGAACAATCAGGTAGACGAAAGGCGGCTCGATCACACCCGCCGCGATGCGTGCATTGTCGGGCCATGGAAGCGCTGGTAGCACATGCACCGAGTCCGGCCAGTCACTACGCAGAACACCGGTGGTGCAAAGTCGAAGGTCGCTTTTTGTTTTTCTTGCTGCTATTTTGCACGATTGTTTTAGGGAGCGCGTTTGTTTGAAAGCACACGCGTGATTCATGCTTTACGTAGCCACCAAACCCAATTGCTGCCGTTTGGAGCATGAGGATAAGGGCTTACGGGTCGCTTTGCGAGCCAGAGCACCCAGCCAGGGGAACATAAATAATAATATCGCACAAAACGGATGGCAGCAGCAGTTCGGGAAGCTCGAGGCTCGGCGATGCATATCGAACCGAGCGCTACTATCGGGCATCGATGCACGCAACATGGGTGCAACATGCACCTTATGCATGAGAACCAATAAACGCAATCGAGGTCAACCTGTCTTCCGCCATGGAGGCGCAACTGAAAACCCTGCCATAAATAACAGCAAACCGGCTGAATTCTACTGTGCTCTGTTGGAAAGGAAACTGTGAGCTGGGTTTTTATTTTTTTTTTTTAATTTTTCGCTTTGTTTTTGTTGTTCTAATAATGTGTATGCCTGCTGACGGGTATCCCGCTTGCATGTGAATATTGGAAATACCAACAAAAAAAAGAGAACAGGCCGTTCTTTCGGGGTAAAGAACACTTTTATCAGTGGTGCCGTTTTCATCAAACAAAACGCTGTCCCATTTTGCTGCTCGCTTGCATATTGCCCAACCGGGAGAGGTTGGTGTGTAGCAAAATGGGCTGTTTTTTTCTTGCACGCCAAGTTCGCGTGTCATCATGAGTTTCTGGAGCCGGAAATGTGCCAACAACTGGTACGAATTTGTTCGGTTACGTGCAGATGATCGGAGTGGGAGGCATTGCAGTGCATTTGTTTGTGAGTTGATTTCGTGAATGATTGCACGCTGACAGCGTTAATGCTTATGTATGGGGTGGAAGCTATTTATATATGGTGTTTGTTTGCATTGTTAATTGAAGATGTTCGTTTTTTTGTGTACATATGCATAAACAACGAGCAGAGAGTTGAGTCGAGAGTGTCTTCTTTGCGCCTGAGAGTATGCAATCATTATAATTGGACTAAATATTGATCATGTGGAAGCTGTTAGCAAGCAATTTTATTCACGTATTTATTCATCTTATTGAATACTCTCGTCCGGACCAGGGACGACAAGAGAAGACAAAAATAAAAGAATAAAGAATTGCAAACGATAGGAAAACGAATGACCTCATACGAAGGATGATAGAAGGAAAGCAAAATGAAAGGTCCTTACTGAGGCTGTTAGATGATACGATGTAATTTACATATAAAATCGCATTCCTACATGAGATTCAGAGTATTCTGCGTACGGGAAGCACGATTCACTCGGGATTTGAACCCAAACTGGACTGTGTTGTTGACTCTTGCATTATTGTTGACTGTTTAGTTAGGTCGATATTTGCGCCAGCCAATGCCATTATTCTATGATGTGTGCCTTCGGTCTACCATAAGCCTTTATTACCTTGATATGTTCTACAATTTCTCGCGAATTGCACATAATTCCCGCACAGACAAGCTAATTGAGAGCACCGCAAAATGTGCTAATTGTGTGCGTTACCGTAGAACATTATCCATTTGATGGATTGCATCGAATATCACCGGTGACATTAGGCGGTGATTAGATCGTGATTAAGTTTGTCCTAAAATCCCATTGAAATCCGATCTCATCACTGGCCCTGTCAGCACCTGGCACACAACCCCGAAAGCAACCCCAACGAACGAAAGCCACTACAAACGGGTTGGTTTTCGCTTCGCCGCGATGGAGGTGTGTGCGCTCATTTTGCGACTTGATTGGTTCCAGTGGCGTAATTCTATCGCACGTCGCATGTACGTCGAGCACGAGTGACCGCACAGTGTTGTGTGCGTGTGTGTGTGTGTGCCTATGTTTGTCTTGACAATCGTGTCTGCCTGGCCCGGGCCGGTCGTAGTGTGTTTATTGTAAACAGTTGGCCTTCACCGTGAACCTTGGCATGGCTTGTTCCAGAGCACAATAAATGTTTGTGTGGCGCGCATCATCTTACTGCGGGTGTTCATGTTACAATGGGAAATGATTTTTCAGTTTTGGTTAATGTTGGATATGAGTGCTAGGAACGGATCGGAAACTGAAAATGTACAATCGATACGGACAGGCTTGACTGATTGCGAAATCGTTCAATAATGTGATGAAACCGAATTTGCTTGAATCGAAAGGGAAAAACACATAAACATTGTGCACGTTTTGAAGCCAAATTTCATGAGAACATGTTACAAAATTATATCAAACTGCATATTTATATGAATCGATCTTTTGCTGTTATTAAATGTAACACACAACCTTGCTTTTACTCATTACGTTTCAGACATACAAATAGAGCACACGCGATCTCTGTTGAGCTTGACAGCTCAGTACTAACACAACAATCGCAACATGTGAGCAATGATCTATTCTATTGCTAGACTTGAAGCGGGGGTTTTTCAAATAGGAGGTGAACCCCTTCAATCGTTCAAGTGCGAACCACAACACAGACGAACAGTTCAGTTCAGTCGACAGTTGTAAGCGCATTGCAAACGATCACTATCAAGCAACGGTTTGCTTCCGAAGATTTGTGTTCTATCGAAAACTGTACTCAGCAGTGTAGTGCTTCGGTTTTGTGTTTGTTTTAACTGTGAACGGAAAAAAATAACTAACATATCAACCACCACCATGTCACTGGACGCCAATATTCCAGTTGAGGTTTGTATCGATTTAATTACATAAAGTGATGAAGCCCATAGGCAAATAGGCGGGTTGCTTTCTTTGTTTTGTGGTTTTAAAAAATCGATAATTTAAAAGATGTGTTTTCTTGCGTGACAAATACATCTGCGCAGGGATTTGGATCAGGTTCCAGTGTAGTAGCAATTAAAACATACTTTATTTGAAAACTGTGTCACACACCTTACGTCTACGTTACAAGATTGCATACCTTTAGGCGTTATCTATTCTAGCAGATTTTTTTAATACATCAAATGAAAAAAGATGAATAAAAAGATGACGATTACAATGTTTTAAAATTGTAGAATTCAACAATTCAATAGAATGCTTAGAACAACAAAAAAAATCGTTAATTAATCAAAGTTTCCCTGACGAATGTGTTTAATGCATAATTGAGCTGTCACATAATTATGCATTTGTTCGAGATATTTTTAGATGCCCATCGTTGCGCAGCTTGATTCAGACAAACAATTTATCATTACCGGCCGATGGCGGGGACAAAAAAGTTTCACGAGTCCCACTTGCTTGCTTGTTTGCCCGCCTGCCTGCAAACTAATAATTGGAAAAGTTATCGCTGTTGACGGTTCTCGTACACATAGCATAGCACCTTCAATGATAGTCACAATGAATGCGCGTCTTAAACTTTGCCTCGTTAGCAGCCTTCCAGCTACGGACCAACGGATCAACCGTGGCCATCCGGTGTTGCGCGACTGCCCCATACATGCCCATAGTCGTTGCCAGCGCAATCAATCAGTCAATTATTGCACTAGCATCCGCGAAGATTGCCCCAACGAAGCCGCATTGTCCCCGGCGAGGGTTGCAATGTTGAAGAATAGAACACGGCAGGCTGAACCGTTTAATTGTGACCGACAGATGCAAAACTAGACTGTACCACGATCGTATATTATTGCGAGTGGTAGAATTGTATACTTTTATTTCCGCAGTGCTTTGCAAAAACCATCACCAACACTTCCCACGGGTGAAGCTGCATCAGCGCAATGCATGCCTGGTACTGCCTTCGAAGGTGATGGTTTTATGACATTTCCGGTGCACAACCAATGCTTGCAAACATGCAAATACCATTGCTGTAGAGCGTTCTAAGCGGAAAAGGTCAGAAGGTAACCCTATTTGCTGGGCCCACACACACAGCTGTCTTTTCTGTATGTGGGAAGGAATGGATGCATTGGTTCGTTAGTGTGATAACTGTGTGATTGAGTTGTTATGTTTGTTTAAATTTTGCAGTAAACTCTCCTCGTTGATAGTTTTAATAAAAAAACAGGTAATATACAAGCTACATACAATTAGGATTGAGTGGAAAAGTTAAAAATATCAATGAAATACCAAATGAACCGGCAATTTTATTATAATCTACCACGAAACTCCTAAAGGTATGCAATATTGCTAGCAAAATAATTAACAGCTTATTTGCCTTTCTTAACAACGCCCATCAACGCGGGGTATGCAATGCAGCAGAGATGCTGCACAAGCCGGGGCGGAAACCTCTAGCCGGTAATGAATTTGCATTGCAAATGTCACCAAGGAAATGTTTTATTTGCCCTTTTTGTTGTTGCTTTGCTATCTTTCCCGCCGTTCCTTTCTCCTACTTGACCTTTTACGGATGCACCATATGCAATGGTGGTGATGATGCGAATGGCAATGATGCGCATTGCATACCTTCTTCACCGTGGGATGAATGTTTAATTAAGCAACTGTTCCATTAGGTGAACCAAATTGGAGCTAGTAAGTTAATTATGCTGATTAAAGTGTACCGCACGTGCCAACACACAACGGAGAGAGGCAGAGAGAGAAAGAAAGAGAAAGTAAGAGAGTGTTGAAAGTAAACGCGAGGAAGAAAAACAAAAACAAACCATCGTTTACTTGCCATTTTTGTGCCCTCGTCACACTACATCCGGCCAGCGAAAGCTTTTAAAGTACGCGAAGACCCATTAAATCGACCACTCCATGTTGTTGCTTTGCTATCTTTCCCGCCGTTCCTTTCTCCTACTTGACCTTTTACGGATGCACCATATGCAATGGTGGTGATGATGCGAATGGCAATGATGCGCATTGCATACCTTCTTCACCGTGGGATGAATGTTTAATTAAGCAACTGTTCCATTAGGTGAACCAAATTGGAGCTAGTAAGTTAATTATGCTGATTAAAGTGTACCGCACGTGCCAACACACAACAGAGAGAGGCAGAGAGAGAGCGAGAGAAAGTAAGAGAGTGTTGAAAGTAAACGCGAGGAAGAAAAACAAAAACAAACCATCGTTTACTTGCCATTTTTGTGCCCTCGTCACACTACATCCGGCCAGCGAAAGCTTTTAAAGTACGCGAAGACCCATTAAATCGACCACTCCATCAGAGATCCTCCGAAATGCGAAGTGTTTGGCAAGAGAATTTATTATTTATTCACACATTAGCGTTCGCGCGCGCGCGCCCGCCTTTTTCCCTCATATATACGCTGAAGCCTTCTCTGTTTCCTTCTGCTATTGCTGCTGCTGCTGCTGCTAAGTGCTGAGTAAACTGTTGCTTTTGCGAATCTCAATAAATTTCCCATGAACCGGTAAATGGCAGGCATGGTGTTGTTTCTTTTTTTCTTCTTTTCTTCGGTTTTGCTTCTCCACCCGTTTGCGTGTGCTGTTTGCAATGGCTGGGACGGGTTTCTCCTCTTCCAGCAGCTGGGAGCAATTGCGTTTTTTTTATACTTTCGCTTCGTTTTCCTCCAAATGTTCGCCCGTTCGATTGGTTTTTGGTGGAGTAAAGGTAAAGGGTTAGACATAGAGGGCACACGGACATACATGTTCACCTTACCCCCGGGATGGTGGTGGCACACGTACGCGGCCGGTCTTAAAAGGCAATAATCGTACAATCGTCAAGAAGTACTTTAGGCACCCACATACATATGCCTCATTCCAGTACAGGTTGAAATGTTGGAGGTTAAGTTGTGGCCTGCAAAAAATGGCCCACGTGTTGAAGATGGGAGGGAGAGTATGGGAGAGACAATGAGGCGAGAGTGAGTGCAAATGTTTAAGGTCAAAAGGCATTGAGCTCATTTTGAGTACAGAGCGAGTCAAATTTATACCAATTTTGAAATTCGGATTCGGAAAATGAACCTATGAAATACTTCGTTTTTATTCGCATCAGTTTGATATCGACTGAAGAATGTATTGTTGAACTGGTAAGGATATGTTGTATCTTATAAGGCATCTGGGGGCAAAAAAACATGACATTTTATTTGTTCGACAACACGTGTACCACACTGTAAAGAGAACGTTGGGTTTGCGAGGAAAACAAAACCGAAACAAAAATTCCTTTCCTTTTGGGAATCCGTGCTATGCGAACAGTGAGCATCATAAGCGAATGAATCATATCACCCCCGGATGGCATCCGGGTGGTGGTCGGTGTGAATCATTGGAATGATTCGATGTTTATGCATTCAGAGGATAGACAACATGAAGCAAAAAGGAGTCATGTGTGAAGTCACAAATGTGTCTTCGGATGACTTTCGATGGGAAAACCCCAAAAGCAATTGCTTTGCCGCTCCTCGGCAATCCCCGTTTTGCTTGTTAGCATCACTTGTGTGACCCATTTTGTTGTTGCTTTTGATGACAGTACATCTTCCAGCTTTTGTATGAACTTTCCAGGAATTACCTTCCGTGCTTGTTGTTTTTTTTTTGTTGTTGGACGAGTAAGAGGCACACACAGTTGGCCCGAAAAGACGATTGCCAAAAGAGTTGCTGTGATGCTCGACATTTGACAAATCCCAAATGGCCTGGTGTGCGTGTAAAATCCGTTCACCACCGTGGTCCATGTTCTGAAAAGGTTGGCTCCGAAACCAACCGAGAGTAGCACCCCATTGGAGGGAGGTGGTCGTGTGGTGTGCAGTGGTGGCGGCCATAGACTCAGAACGCCCAGGACACATTGTTTAGCTTCTGCAGACGGCAGGCCACACACAAAAACCAGACCTGTGCGTGTGTGTTGCTGTCAGTGTGCACTAGCTCGTTTCCGTTAGTAACGGCCAAATCGGACACCATTGGCTTGCCTGCAACACCGGTCGGGCAGTTCGAAGCCCTCCAGATCGGGCACAAAATGAGCCAAAAAGTGGGACACACCACCCGCCCGAAAATGGGGAGGTGGCGTTTTATTCCAATTTTTTCCCAGCTCCACCCGGCGGCCATAGAGCGGCCGACTTTGCTTTGCCTCCCCGTCAACCAAACAGGGAACCTGCAACAAAGTTCCTCAAACAGTCTCAAACAGCTATTCGCACAGCAGCGTGTGTACAGTACCGGGAGGAAACGACACAGATAAGTTGTAGTCCTGTTGGTCCTGGCATTGTCCGTCTTCCTCTACCCTCAGCGCCCCCCCCTCCTCTTCCCTACCCTCTACCATCACCACACCATTTTCGAAAGGCACTTGGGCTGCACACTTCAGTTGGATGATAAATATTTGCACACATATTTGCTGACAGTTTGCAGCACTTTCGGAGTTTGCGTTCGTGATTGTAATTTCGTTTCACTTCCGCCCATGTTGCGCCCTCTCCCCCTCCCCCCCTCTCCCCTTTCCACACTTCCCTGAGGAACAATAGAAGCACCAGAGGATCGCTGCTTTACCCAGACCCGTTTAGCATGTGTTGAAAGCGACAGGAAGTCCGGTGTTCTTTTTCCCCCCTTTTCTATAGCGAGCGAGCGTGTGTGTGTGTGTTGTTTGCTTGCTTGTTGGCCGTTAGGTTTGGAGCTGGGCTTGCTCACTTACGAGGCACCTTCCGGTTACAATGTGCCAAACGGAGGTGGGACTAGGGTGTGAGCTGCTTTTTTCTCACCCCGGCACGTTCTCGTATGCGTGTCAGCGAAACATTAGAGACAGACGGCATGGCGACGCCGTTCAGCTAACCGGCTGTCCGAAAAGCAGGACCCGCTCCAAATCAGAGTGTCCGATTTAATTTCTCTTTAATGCGCAACACACGGCTAAATCACAGCACACGGAATGGTGGTGCAGCTTAAATTCATTGCCACGCTATGCATGTTTTCCCGGCCGTTTGTCGCTTCTCTTGCTGCCGCCTGTGGAAGGATTTTGATTAATCTACCCAACCGGATGATGGTGGTCAATTTCTAACTTTGTCTAACCACGAACTTTTTGCAAATGTTCGTGCATGTTTTGCTGTCTTGCTCTCCATATCGTTTGCTAATTAAAATGGAGCACGAGCTGTACGTGTTGGTGTTCTAATTCGTACCTCATCCTCAACCGACCGACGGCACCGACTGTACGGAGTTGAGATTATTTAATTACCCCTCAAAGAAGCATGCATTGTGTCTGTGTTTTTAACTCGTTTCATTGTGACGGTCCTAGAATTCGTCTTTGTCGACGAAAAATCAGACCTTCTTGATGATTCGCTTTGGAGTTGGAACTTTGCAGCGAGATTGAAAATGATACTTTAACTAAGTTGGATAAGTATCACTTTGGGCTGTTGGGTCCATGTGTAATGGACAAAACATAGATAAATTGCATGCATTTAATTTAATCATTCGTGATTTGTCAACCATACGCGCCTAAATGTACGCATCTGACGGACATGACAAATAGTGGTACAGGATTTTGTGAATAAAGTTCGTAACAGACCAGATTTTACCAGGTGTAAGATTTAGATTTATAACATGGCAGTTCCGGCATCAAAATATAAATACAGGATTATTCGAATATTCAAGCAATTTTGCAATCAATCAGAGTTGGGATTATATTTTGTAACTATGAGTGCTTAAGAGAGTTTTATTTTTCAATTTATTATGTACGAATCAAAACCACATTAAACATGATTAAGTAGAAGCACTTTGCATCAATCCCACTGTGCATCGATTTCCATCGTTTGCCTAAAACTTTTACAAGTGACGTAAATCCAACTGCCGTGTGTCAGTGTCAGTCAGAGTGGAGTCACTTTTCTTTCAATTTGAACGGAAAGCTTAAACTCGCAGTGAAAAGAAACAGAGAGAAAGAGACTTGACAAAAAAAAACCAACCGAAAACTCAATTCCCATCCCGCCCAACAGCTTCAACCACAATCAGATTCGCAAGATTGCATAGAGAAAACGACCCCGGTGCTTTTTGCCCCATTCCCCGAAAACGAGCACGAGCGCTAAAAACATCTTAATGAATTTTAATGAGCGCTTTTTTCTTGGGTCCTTTGCGTCCTCCTGGCTGTTGCGTTTGGAAGCCCCGTCGTAGTATCGTCTCCGGCGTGCTTTGACCACCGCATTTTAAGAAAACTGCCGTACTGTTTAAGGGGCCGCCGGTTTGTCATATCCGCACATTGGGTGCGCGGCAGTGGTTTTGCGGAACCACTTCTCGTCTTGTGGAATCGATTCCTCGTTTTTATTTTAGATCTTTTTTTTTTGTTTTGGACGCTGTTACCGGGGTGTATCTGGAAGCTGCGAACCTTAACCGTAGGGAGGGATGGAGGGTAACTCCACCCAAGACAAGCCCATCCGACCTGGAGGAGTTTGTTGCAAGGGCTCATAAATTATGCATACCGGTGGGGCGTCGGGTATGGGGCAGAAGGTTTCGAGCTTTCGGCGTGCAAATAGCTTTTCGGTTTGCCGGCCGGAGTGCGTGTGCCGGTGTTTGTGCGTTTTCGTTTGTCGTCTCCCGGACAGGAGCAATAGCCCAATCGTTACGAAATTCGTACACTGAAACCAGCACACACACACACGCACCCACACATCCAAAGCCGTACATAAAAATCGGGAAACAAATCACAGAAGAAATATGGAACACAATCATCGACAGTCGGGACCGTTGGCTTCGTAACAGTTTTCGGTGGCCGTTGCATGGACGAATGGAACGAAATAGGAAGGCGGTGTGTGTGTGTGTGTGGAAACGATCGAAATGTAACCGAATTTCGGCATCAGTTTTTGATGGAAAATCCTCAAAGTATCATCGTCACAGCCACAGACTACGGAGACGAATGGAGCTTACGTACGGTTCGGGATTTGCGAGCGCGGAATGAGACAAAAACTCCCCCCATTCTCTGCCTATCTTTCCATGCTTTCCACCGCCCCCTCCCCCCTGCACGTGTTGCGCCAAGTGCGGTGAAGAAAATTTATGTCTGCGTGTGTGTGTGTGTGTGGATGTGTGTAAGTGTTTGTGCTGCGAACACAAGTCAGCACCACCGAAACCGGGAATCTGATTTCGTAGAAATGCCGTAACGCGCAGCACGGCAACACAGCCGTACCGTGTCGTGTCGCCTAGCCTTCCCAAGGAGCCGGGTTTTAGATGAAATTTCCAACCGAATAGCATTCAAATCCTTCAGCTTAAGTTTTCCCATTTCCCAGCTCCGCGGCCTCCGTAGCTAATTGCAACGGAACAATTTCGGTACTGGGTTGGGGCGGGCAGAGGTGGGATGGAGTCGAGAAGTATTTATAGACTTTTCCGTTTTTCCTGGAGTGGATCCCATGCCCGGTGATCGTTTTGACGTGTATGGCGACGAGCAGGGGCGTCTGGGGTTTCTTCTTCGTGTGACTCCAAGTGGATGGAATGTGTTTCATAAGTGGCTTTCATTGTTTTAATATGTTTCGGTGAGAGATTTCGCATCGCAACCAGTCGTCAAACGCATTTTGTGGCCGTTTGGAATCACTTTATTGCATACCATTGGCTGGCATTATTGACTATTGCTTTCGGGTTGCTGTTACTGTTCGCCTTTTTTCTTACACGTTGGAATAGTAGCGATGCAGCGATCCAACAGATTATTGGGTAGATTTAAACTCTAAATATTTTATAAAAGGCTCTGTTGCGTTTCAAAGCGGCCCTACGTTGTGTTTTTAGTTGCCGAAACTGATCGCCACAAAAAGACATCCGTATCGTACCAATTCTTCAGTGCTAGTGCCGCTTTTTTATTTTTCTCCTTTTATCTCCTGTCATACAGTGCTGCCAAACTCATCCATTTTACTTTCACCCATGCAGCAAAATCTTTTTCAAAACGACAGTTGATTTAAATTCCAACATAGCGGCCACCTAAATTTACAAAATTTACAAAGGTTTATTCGCGCTTCTACAACGTGCCCTCATTAACTCGTTCAAACGGTAGTAGGCTAAGCCTATTCGCGGGTCTCTTGTATACGCCGTTCTTAGTTCTCACACTAACCACACGCACGACTCCATCAGGGCCAGGAAACACTTCCTCAATACGACCTAACGGCCAAAGGTGCGGAATCTTTCCATCCTCTTTCAACAACACCATTTGCCCTACTTCAAGCCTTACTACGGATCTTCCGCGTTGACGTTCATTATGTAGCTCGCTAACATATTCCCTGCCCCATCGCGTCCAAAAGTTCTGAATGATCTTACGCAATTCGTCATAACGCTGTAATCGGTTAAACGGTACATCGCTAATGTCAGGTTCAGGTAGCGCGTTCATCGGAGCACCGATCAGGAAATGTCCAGGCGTTAAAACATCGAGCTCCTCGGGATCGTTAGATAACGGAGTTAACGGTCTGCTATTTAGCTGGGCTTCTACTTGGGCCAGCACCGTCGACATCTCACCAAACGCCAACCGTCGATCTCCTACAACCTTCAGTAGAACGCGTTTAGCCGCCTTGACCGCAGCCTCCCAAAGGCCGCCAAAGTTCGGTGCGCGTGGGGGGATGAAGCTCCATTTAACTCCATTGCTAGCAGCGTATCGCGAGATATCCTCCACTGCCGAATCGCTGCCCAACAGCGCGTAGAAGTCAGCCATCACCTTGTTTGCTCCTTGGAAATTGAGACCGTTGTCGGAATAGACCTCGCTCGGTAACCCTCGCCTTGCCGCAAACCGTCGAAACGCCGCCAAAAATGCTGGCCACCGCCCCCTCCCCCCTGCACGTGTTGCGCCAAGTGCGGTGAAGAAAATTTATGTCTGCGTGTGTGTGTGTGTGTGTGGATGTGTGTAAGTGTTTGTGCTGCGAACACAAGTCAGCACCACCGAAACCGGGAATCTGATTTCGTAGAAATGCCGTAACGCGCAGCACGGCAACACAGCCGTACCGTGTCGTGTCGCCTAGCCTTACCAAGGAGCCGGGTTTTAGATGAAATTTCCAACCGAATAGCATTCAAATCCTTCAGCTTAAGTTTTCCCATTTCCCAGCTCCGCGGCCTCCGTAGCTAATTGCAACGGAACAATTTCGGTACCGGGTTGGGGCGGGCAGAGGTGGGATGGAGTCGAGAAGTATTTATAGACTTTTCCGTTTTTCCTGGAGTGGATCCCATGCCCGGTGATCGTTTTGACGTGTATGGCGACGAGCAGGGGCGTCTGGGGTTTCTTCTTCGTGTGACTCCAAGTGGATGGAATGTGTTTCATAAGTGGCTTTCATTGTTTTAATATGTTTCGGTGAGAGATTTCGCATCGCAACCAGTCGTCAAACGCATTTTGTGGCCGTTTGGAATCACTTTATTGCATACCATTGGCTGGCATTATTGACTATTGCTTTCGGGGTTGCTGTTACTGTTGGCCTTTTTTCTTACACGTTGGAATAGTAGCGATGCAGCGATCCAACAGATTATTGGGTAGATTTAAACTTCAAATATTTTATAAAAGGTTTACTTCTTCTTTAGGTTGTTTCAAGGATGGTCGGTTAGATTTTATGAGACTTTGAGTCATTGGATAAACCAGTCCCATTGGAGTCTTTCAATCGATTCATTTCATTAGTGCAATGTGAAGAAATAGGATGTAATTTGTTTACACCATGGTGTTATAGTGGAAGTTCATGGTGACACCGTGTGTTGGAAGACGAAGATCATCCAGTGCAATGCTATTGGAGACAAAACTGGATTAAGTTGTAAGAACACTGGAGTTGCTTAATCTGATAAATGGGAGAAAAGAAAAACAAAGTCAGCTCGCATTATGAATATTCTCGGCCACATATTCAGGGTACTCATTAAAATGTACTTGGAATTGAGTATATGGGAAGTTCTACCGCATTCGTTGTACATCCTTTCATTCATTGCATATTCCAAATGAAATATCCATTGATCAATAAAATATGGACGGAATGAACAGCATTTTTGCAATTATGAAGAATTTGAAAACTGGATCGATTCATGGATAACGACCAAAGCTGTGGGCATTAATGGATAATACTTTGAACGTATAACCATTTTTTCTTTGTAAAGATTTATAATTAAAAAAACCACACGAACCTATTTATGGTCTTGATTGGTTCATTGTTTACTGGATTAAAGTTCGCAATAGACTTACTGCCTTTAACTGAAATAAATGCTCTTAATTTAACAGTTTTGTTTTATGCGACAGCTCTAAGTCTTCAGTACGCATTTAGGTTTCGTACAGGTTGTGACAATCTGGTAAATGCTTTATTGGTGGTGAGCTATTATCTACAATATTACCATGCTTCTTTTCTTATTCTACATGGTATTCTTGCTGGATAATACCGCGAGAACACACATTCTCAGAAGCTGTCGTATGCTCTCAAGAACTTCTATTTTAAAGCTCAAATACTTCTTTGGGAATCTCATTGCTACTGACATTCAAAAGGAATTGTTTCATTGTCAATGTTCTTGTTATACTAAGAATACGTACAACATTGACAGACTAAAACACGGGCTCTAAAATGAGGTGCGTGGACGTCTATTTAACACGCTCTTAGAAATAGATGCGCGGAGAGAAAGATACGAACTATTTTTAATTTGGGTCTCAAACATGCCAATCAATTTTTTAAAAGGTATGCGAAAGCTACTACAAACGCCACTGTGGTTTTCTTTGATATCACAAGTAGCAACTTGCGCAATCCTAGCACGCTTAACAGCCTCCTCCCCAAACGATCAGGACGCGTATAATAAATGCCAACCATTGTTCGGCCCGTGTCTGCAAAACGAAACACTCATACCGTGTTATTGAAATTGATTTTATCGCATTACGACGTAAACCAACCCTTCCCTCTCCCATTCCACTTTCATCCTCGCACACCACAAAACCCCCTTTGCTCACGCTACTAAATGCCAGCGAAAGCATTATGCGAAACATGCAATGGGTTAATAATAACCGCTAAACTTCACTTCAATCTCAACCGAACCGAACGAGGGCCGCCCGTCAACTTCATGCCGGGGCTTTCGTCGAACAGTTACAAAACCCTGCCTAAAAACTCATCTAACTCACCCGCCATAGTGTCGGAGTTTATTTCCCGGCCACATTTACGGACACCGCAGCTGCTTCCGCTGCACTACGGGCTGGTCGCTAGCAGCGCGCCGGAGACGAGTTAATGATGGAAATATTTTCGGAAAAGCATCATCATACCCGACCGAACGGACAGCATAATCGGTTTCCATCCTGTTGTGCTTCTTTGCCTGCTGCTGCTGCTGCTGCTGGACGTGAATATTTTGTTTTGGACATGTTTTCTCTACAACCCACCGACCGTTCCGTACCGAGCGTGGAACGGTTAATCCTGGTGCTTGTGCTTGTTGTAATCGCAAGTACGGTACCCTGCTCGAAAGCGAAACACGCTGGCCAGGACGCTGGCAAGCAAACCGGGAGCGAGAGGCAGAAGGATGTGCGCAACGAGGTCTCATTACTCTCGTACTCGGGGAGTTTATGCCGGGGACTACCGACTACAACCTTCAGTTCTCAAACAGGCTCCATTATTTTGAAGCTTCGAGACAATCTTCATACCAGTTTTTGGGCGCGCCGAGAAAATAATCCCCGGGTGAAAGCGAAGGAAGTGAAGCGCATTAAAGGAGTATTTAATTTTCTCCCCAAACGGGTTCTTTGGCTGGCAGGGCGACTGGCAGGAAACCGAACGCTGCGAACGGTTGCCGTAGGAAAGTCCGTTACGAAGCTTCCGACCGATCCGGTGGCGTCGTTGTCGGCGTCTCGTGTGGTCAGGGTAAAGGCAGTGCTGGCGCAGGGTTTACTTCACCGTTCGCCGCTCGGTAGAAGAACGGTCGAAGAAAAGGCTTCCGTTGCGTCGCCGTACGCCGGCAAAGGGCGAGGGATAATTCACAGTGGCGCTAATGTTAAAAGGATTACGCCTGAAAAAGCCGTGTCGTGTTGTAAATGGTCGTTCGCGTTCCGCCGGTTCGCTGGCGGCAGCAACGCCTAACACTTTTCCCGGTAGCTTTCTTCGAAAGACGTTCTGAAACGGTGGATTTTCACACGCAATCAAAAAGAAATTTACCTTGCAATTTGGAGCAAACTTTCCCGGCTACACTAGAAAGTATCGGGCGCGATAGAAAGGAAGATGGCCACGCACACATATGGGTGTGCTTGGTGTGTCTGAGCTTGGACGATAATACGGTTAGGGTTGCGATGGAGAGTGACAATGATGAAGAAAACAAAACGAAACCGACACACACAGACACACACTCACCAAGTTAAGTCGTTTGGGTTTAGTTTAACTATTCCGGGCAGCATCTTAGGCGTTAATTTGCTGTTAACATTCTATCCATTGCTCGCACCATGCAGGACGGCCATAATTTCGATACATACAGGGGACAGGGTTTTAAATGGATTGTGTCACTAGAAATAATACTCTGGATCTCTCAACAAGATGCCTTCCGTGCGTGTTTACGACGCGGACCATCGTTCGGTTCGATACTGCGCACCAACAACGGTTCCAGAAACTGTAGAGCTGTGTAGTTTACTTAATAGTGTTTGAATTGAGGAACCAGCGCACGGAAAAGCATCACCGCAGTTTAATTGTCTTAGTGTTCCCTTCGGAGGAAAATGTCCCTCGTGTCATGTGGGGTAAACCCGACCGGGGATGCAGCGGTAAATCGATCCCTTTTCTAACGTCGTTTAGTTTGTCAGTGACATTAATAAAATTAAATGTGTGTTTCCTATTTCACGTCTCAACCGGCTTCAATCACGCTGTTGGTCCGTTTCTTCATGTTGCTTTTATCTATTACCCATCCAGATACAAACGATAATTCTTAACGTTGTGCGATGAAACCACAAAATGCCTTTCTCAATTGATAACAAAACATTCCAGAAACGGGTTTGAAACGTTGGTCACGTCACGAGATTGACGCCACACAACACAACAAGCACCCAAAGTGATCGCGTTGTGTTTATTAACCTTTCGAATATTGCTTTTATAAATTTTCTATCGATAAAGAGGCGAATATCCTCGTTGAACGAATCAACCAAGGACATAAATAATTCCTGTCTAATGAAAATATCGCTCGATAAGCTTTTTTGTTAAGCACAGTCTGTACAAAGAAACATCTCACTCTGTGCTTGTCTCTCTGTACCTTGTAAAGAGCAGCGCGTTCGGCATGAAACAAAATAGTAAGTCATAACTTCGTAGCTTTTATGCATTGGGCAGTAAATCGCACACCCGAAACCCTCGCAACCCTGCCACGTTTCGCACCCGGTACCAGCAGCGTACTTCACATCCAGCGTTGACGTGTGTTTTGACCTACTCTAACTTCCCGGGCTATCCCGCCTACCGGGCAACTGTCAATCTGGCCTAAAAATTCAAATTCCTTCAAAAAAATCCCAACGTCAAATGCCAGGACTCGGCGCGCGCGCGTGCCTTAAACTTTCCCTAGTGCCGCGTTCGGAAGGGTAATGTTCCGTCACCGTTCCGGCGGCTCCAGCGGAACCATGCGTAGCAACGGACGTCATCGGTGTTCGGTTCACTGGGCAGAGAGGGCACTATTTACCCCGTTGCTATGGTCACCGGGCGGTAGGTTTCTTCAATAAGCACGTTGCCAACGCGGCAACGGCACCACGATACTTTCGGTGCGGTACGGGAAAGTCAGAACCGTACGCGACCGTACGGGTCCATTTTCACGTTTTCCTCCTGTGCGGTCAGACCGGTGCGCGCTCGGTTAGCTGTGTTCCTGTGGTCTGGTCGTGATATAACCCCAAGACGTGCGCTCCGGTCTCTTGAGAGCAATCCGTGAGCCGTGTTCTGTGCAAGCGTGCGTCCGTGCGTGCGTCCTTGTCCACCGAGCGTGTGCTTGTATGCGTTTGTGTGAGCGTGTGCAGTACATGGGCTTGTACTGCAGTGTTTTCGATTGCCAGTCACCAGTTAGTGCAAAGATTTTATTCCCCCTTTTCCAAACGGTCAGCAGCAGCACGAGCTTGCGGGAGTGTGTGCTACTGACATCCGGCGCACCATAGACAACAGCAACAACGACCGTGCTTAGAGAGCCGGCAGAACCCAGGCAAAACTCCCCGATTGGCTTAGTAGAAGTGATTGTGGTGGTAGTGGTCGAGGTGGTGGCTAAAGCGAAAACCGTACGACTAAGTGACGTACCACCGCATTCTTTCCGAATCGTACCGTCGATTTGTGTGTGTTGTTATGGTGCTTACCTTTGACAGTTGGCTAATTATTGAAGGATGCGTTTGTGTCGTTGTTCCGTTTGCTTTATTTGTCGTAATCTTTATGTAGCGCTCATTCCTAAACCTTGTTTCTATATCAGTGTGCCCTCCGACCTTTCCTCCCGCTAGCTCCCATTCTTCCCACCCACGATTATCCGCGTTTCCGATGTCAACCTGGTTTATGTCCCGCATGTTCTCCTCGCTGACACCGGGAACGGGGGCGCTTGTGACTGTGCGCTTGATAGAAATTGTTTGGTTTCTTCTTTCGTTCTCATTTTGGTGTGTCTAATCTGTGTTTTGGTTGTTTTCCCCTCCCCCAGCTACCGGGACCGGGTGTGCCCATAGAATGGGGGTGGTCACTTTTTGGGACATAGTTACTAATGAAATGCTTTTGTTTTTGTCTTTCCCTTACATTCGTGTTTACATCCGGTGTCCCTGCTGGTGCGCTGTGCTGCTTTTGCTTCCTGTCGACTTAACCATGATTAACCGCCCGCTGCAAAAACCTTAACATCGGATCAATGTGTGCCCAGCAGCCGACGGAGCTCCCAGACGAGGACTTTATGACGAATCCTTCGCTGGCCATGGACGCTTGTTTCACCGCTTTCGACAAGGATGGGTAAGCAGTGTTTTTGTAATAGTTTAACGCAAAGTTGGATATTTATTTACCTTCTTTTACATAGCTTCGGTTCTCGAAGATTCAAGAAAAACAAAACAGGAATGAAACATTCGTGTGTAGGCGCAGCTGTCAGTTGAGAATGACTTTTGTTTTGTTGCTATGCACTGAAACGCTTCAGATACGTCAAATGAGAAGCTAGTGGTGAGTGCTAAGTGAGAACGGGAGATAGCTTGCGTGAGAACTGTCTATCGTTACGTTTTAATGCAACTTTCTACGCGGCATATCTTCCGAATTTGATGATGTACGATAAAATATTTATTTTTAAAACATAATAATACCAAATTCTCCAACCCGGGAAAGCATAAACAGTGGTCTATTACAACCTTGAGCAACACAAAAACAATCACTCGTACTGTGCAGGCTGGTGGTGGTGTGCCTTTGCCAGTTGCAACTTTCCCAGGTGACATCTTCGATTGTTGGCGCACGGTTGAAGGTTGCTGCTACCCATCCCGGGTCTGCTGGCCATTTGTTTGCCTTTGATGCGAGTGAACATATTGAACGGTGTGTCCCTTCGGGCGCTGCAAAAACCCCGGCACCCGGAGAATATGTCGCAGTGGGATAAAAATAAATCCGTTTTATGGCAATTCAATAAAATGCACTATCGCGCAAACCCCGGTGGCGCTTTTGTTGTCACCGTATGCTTCAAGTATGGCGGCACGTACGTAACATCGCCGAGGATGTCACCATACAGCAATAATCGGCCCCGAGCAGTAGGGTAGGAAGGGTTGATTGGTTGATTTCATGCTAACCATCGGGGGGGGAAGGGAGACGGTTTATATCGTCAAATGAGCGAACCACCACCACCATTCAACCGGTTTGAGAGTTTGTGTGGTTCGATCGGGTTTTATGGTACACCGTACTGTTTTGATATGGGTGTATAAAAATTGACACTTGCGTGTTTTCCCATTTTCACGCTTCAATGATTTACTCCGAAACTGAACTCGAGTGAGATTAATCCGGTTTTGATTGCGGATGCTAAATCAACCTTTACGATTGCATTGCTCCCATCATCGTCATACCTGACAGCCAGTGAGTGCATCGTGTTGACGTGTGGGCAGGGAGGGGATTGCATTTTACCTGGTAATAGTGCCGTACCATTTAAATCAATCGTAACTGATGATTAGCATATGCTAAACGCTTATGGAGAGCTGGCATGAGGCTGATGACGAGTCGGTGTGTGTGTGTGGGCGTGAGTGAAATCCTGCTCATCATGAATCACATTCTCCTGCACCATCCCGGGGCACATGTTACCCAGGCACAGGAACGTACACATCCTAGTCGTGCTGTCAGGTCACGTACGTGATCGTACAAATCGGAGCAATAGATACAGCCAGAACCAGAAAGCGGCAGCTACTGTGGCGTGGTGAATTGATTTTGATTTATAACCCACCCACAGCCCGCCACCGTCCCCTCACTCCATCCCATCCCCGGTAACACAGTACACGATGTGCATGTTCTTATTTCATGCAAATTGTCCTCCAGTTATGGTTGATGGCATAGACGGATAAGCTTCAGCACAGCTACTGACAATTGGATCGTCTCCCACCGCATACACACACCATTATCATCGAAATGCGTGGATAAAATTTCAAATCATATTGCTTCTATGTGCCGTAAGAAACAGCGACCCAGAAATTGTTCTTCTTGGTTTTCTGCGGGCGCGCGCGCAAAATTCGAAGCAAATGGAGCGGGGCTAGGGAAAAAATTGCTTTCCGCGATTGTGAAAATTACTCGCGCGCGAGTACGTCTCCGCACGAACCGACAAGGTGACGACCACGACGGTCACCTCAAGCTTTTCCCACACCTTTTCTGTTGCTCTTATTCTGCCGGTCTTGGCTGTTGTGTGTGTGTGTGTTGCTGCAAGCGCCACGCCACGGCGAAAGGAAAATGTATTACCTTTTGATCGGGCAATAAATTTCAAATTTTCTCACTGTTTAAACGCCCTGAACGACTGAACGACACTCACACACACACACAGCCACGTCACGGGGGTATGTTCCGGTCGTGGCATGTCGAACCATTGGACGTGAAGCTCGTCGAAGTTTTCTTGCCAAAAACTTCCCTCCCGCAAAGCAGCGGCTTCCGGTTAGTTCCGTACCATTCGGTGCGAAGAAAAACGGGAAAACGCACAAGCGAGAGCTAAAGGTTGGAAAATTTATGTCTCACGCTCGGTTGAGATGTGACCTTCTTTCTCTTCTGCCGGAGGCTGTGTGGTAAGCAGCAGCGGAAAGTGTGTGTGTGTGTGTGCATCCGGTGGTGCAAGAGCATGCCTTGTGCCTTCCTCGTTTTCTTTGGCTCAACATTTCCCAAATGCGAAGAAAGGTAAGTCTGGGTGGTGGCTATAAAAAAGATTTTCTTCCAGCTGGCGACTTTGCCCGGACGCGCACCGCTGCAACGCGCGTCGAGTGCAACAGCAGCAGCCGTGCAGCAGAGGCAGTCGGCAGGTAACCGGCACATCCCATTTTGGCAAGGCGAATTTTGTGCGCCACTGTTTTATTCCTATTGTGTGAGGCTGTAAAGTTTTACGAGTGTCGGAGTGCCGCGCTGCTAACTTGACTCTCGGTCGCCACGATTGCAATCGGCCTAGTAGCAGCAGCAGCAGCAGCAGCAGTGATTGTACGTTCGCGCTAAAATACCGATAGCATCGTCCGTGTCTTTTGCCGCTTTCGACACGTACCGTAGATAAATGTTAATCTGCCTTTTGTGTGCTGCTGCTGGTTCATACAGATGCATACGGGGAAAAAGGGTGGAATTTATGGCAACAAAACTGTGTTTTTCGGGAATCACTCGCGCTCGGGGGTGAGTGTTTTTACGATCGTTATTGTTAACATTGATGGCTGGTGGAGCGGGGGAGGAGGGGAGAAGGGGAGCGCTGGTTTTATGGGTGAAAGTTAAGCTTTCGATTGATTTGTGAAGTTAAGAGTTTTATGTTGCTGCCTTCGAATGGTGCCATTTCATACAAGTGGTAACTGCAACTCGGTTTCTTGGGTGCCAATTTTCAAGGAACCGTTCATCTATCTGGCGAGCGTTTTCCTGTTCGGTGCAAGCTTTTTTGAACAGAACAGATACCTAGCTGGATTTCCTCGAAGGGAAGCTTTCATTTGTTTCGGCATGCATATAACAGAAAGAAGTGGATTATTTATAAAATCCTTACGATATTCGGAGAGCAAAAATGTATGTGGTGCAGAGTTGTGCTTGAAAGTTTTCATTGAGTTTTGATACGTAAATGGCTAACATGACTTAAAACAGTTTCTATCTGGGCAACAGCAGACCGTGTGCTAAGAGTTGCTGAAGTTTTTCTAGAACCCATCGCCGCTCAGTGTCCAATGAAGACACGGGAGCTTTTGTACATGTGTATTTGTTGATTTTGACATCTGTTAGTAGTGCTAAACTTTCCAAGAATTCCCAAAGTCTTTGTTCAAATGGTTATATTATTTCGAAGAATATTTTTTTAAGGCACTGGGAATGGTCTGGTATTTTCAGTTGCTTTACAACTGTTGATTTTTATCATTAGATTTACACACATCGCTTCTGCAGCAAACTCTGGGAAGAGCTGGGAACTTTTTCGTTCTTAGAACTATTAGGAAAAAAGCTGTGGAGCGATTCTTCTTCTTCTTCTCTGGCACTACAACCTCTGCTAGCAATTGCTAGCTCTCTGTGACTCAGTTATACCCGTAGCTGGATAGTCAGTTCTGCGTACGGGGAGGCGGTCCGCCGGGATTCGAACCCCGGTCCTGTCGTGTGAAGATTAGCGCCGCTATCGTATACACCACCGGGCCGCCCCGTGGAGCGATTAAGACTTAAAATGGTGCAATCATCATTCTTAAGACTATTTTCTTAAGGTTTACATCTACTCTGACAAAACATAAGAATTTTAAGAATGAAGTCAAATCAGTCTAAGATTCTTACACAAGTAAACCAACCTGATTTAGTAATAATTTTTCAAATTTAGTAATACATATTACTCCGAAAGTTCGTAGAAAAGGTAGGATCTTACCAAGCTTAATCTGTTATTACGAGAATACTGAAATTAGTTGTCTCATCTGGGCCGTTCCCCCATAGTGAGGACTGACTATTCAACTTTGCGGTAACTAGTAAGTCTAGTAAACCAAAAATGGCAGGCATGACCTAAGAGGTCGTTAGGCCAAGAAAGAAGGAGATTTATTATTCGGTAAGAACGGCTTGGTGCTTTTCAATTTATATCTTTCTTCTTTGGCTCTACAACCGAGTAAGTTCTTGGCCTGCCATAACTGGCTTTCCTTAACTTATTTGTTACCCGTGGCTTGATAGTCAGTCCTGCGTATATAGCTAACAAAAATAATATATTGAACACCATAAGAGAAATGAAAATACGGCTTCCAGCCGTCATAATGGAAAATAAATAAAAAACCATAAGAGAAATAATGTGCACTATCTGCAGGAATCACCTTCTAATAATCGATTTTATGAAGTCACATACATGCTTATCTGCTTTGTACCATTTTTTCCCCTTGCTCCGTATAAAAATAACCGTTTCTATACGACAAATTCATTTGCATGTCTTGCTCGGTATCGCGCAAGAAAAGCGCACCGACGGTTTTCAATCGCAATTGGATATAATTGGATTGCATTGATACGGCTTCTTTTCTTCTGCTCCCGAAAGGGCAGGAAGTGATAGTATATAATAAAATAAAACTGCACAACAATTTTAGACCGAACTAGCGTGTTGTTGAACGTCGCTGCAAAAGAAGAGCAGTAACATAACCAACAACAAGAAAAAAAGGCCACAAAGTCATTTCCTTTCCTTTTTTTTTCTTCAAACTACAGACGCTCGTCGCTGTGAGTTGCACCGGCAGGACCATGTCTTTGTGTTCAACGCCGCTTCCCTACAGCGATGGCAGCCGGTGCCTCGCCAGTGTTTGCATACTTCATCCGGCGTTCGTGTATATATGCGGGTAGTGCTTCACGCGCTCGTGGGTATATTTTTGTCCCAATATTTCCGTGTCCTCATCAGCGCCCATTCTATTGTGTGTTCGGGTTCGGGTGTCGCCACGCCAGAAGCGAGAACACGGCGGCAGTGTGTATGTGTGTGTGTCTGTTTGTCTATGTGTATCCACGCTCCATACCATAGCGAAGCAACGGCTAGAAAAGGTGTTGTCTCGCTATCGGGGTGCCGCAGATGCACAACTGCACAATGGCGGATTGGCTGTAGGCTGCCGCCCGAGCAACGAAGCAACCGAGACAGTGACGGGCAACCGGTGACAATGGAACCGACAACGAGTGACACTCGATTTGCTGTCACAATATTCCAGTGACAATGATTAGAGAAAGTCTGTCGGGGGAAAGCTTTCCACGAAGGAGGAGAAGCGTTGATGTGGTGTGAAGGAAGCAACCGGTCTGGCCCCGGTTTCTCTCGGTTTCTACCGCCTTTTGTTGCGGGAGTGAGGACAAAAACATAGCAACAGTAAAAGAGTTGCACAGGAAGTGTTCAGGTTCGGCTCCGTTTCGGTTTCGGGTTTTCCATTCCGTTTTTTTTTTGTATTTTCGCCAACGAACGGGGACGATCCTGGGACGGGTCCCACTTCTAGGCTAGTAAGTCCATGCCACGCTGACAGCTGCCTCCTTCCTGTCCGGTGAAGTTCGTGTCTGCTGAACTCCGATTGTGTTTTCCCAGCGTCTATTGTTTTCGAACCGGGGCCATCAAATTGGAAGCCTGTCATCGCCCGGTATGTGTGTGTTTGTATTTGTGTGTAGCAGAACAACAGGCACACGAGCGTGCACACGTCACTGTAATGGTTGTACGGGTGATGGAAGAAACCGACAGCGACCGTTTTTGCTAGAGGGGCATATTATTTGCCACCCAGCAATAAACTCAACCATTTTGCCGCGAACTAATTTTACCAGACACGATCGGGCGTTTGCTTTTGCGAGCTTTCCTTGCTGGGGCGCGAAAGGATGTGTTATCGGTCGGTGATATTTTGAGCCTTGAGTAGATGGAAAAATAAAACATTGGACGCAGAACACATTAGGGGAAAGGAAATGTTTTAATGTGAATCTCAGCGGTTGGATGGTTATTAGGTGATAACTGCTGATGGCAAAAAGATGAACAATAGTCTTCCTTCTGTTATCGTTGGACTAATGAATGTATTAAGATTTATTATTGTGATATAGATTTTATGCGATTTTAATCGAAACAATCTCAATTTACACTTGTCCTATTCACAAAATGATTACATTTTATAGTATTGTTACATTCATTTTCAAGATTCTTGGAAATGAAATGATTTTCGGTGGTCGTTAAAATTATAATTAATTGCTATATTGTGTAAGCAAAATTTCGAAATATTTTAACTGCCAAACAGAACCGACGGCATAATTCGAGGCAATAAGTTTCGGCGTTAGCAACTTATTAGCAACAAGTTATTATAGTCAGAATAATTACGTGTTAGGCAAAAGCTAGGTCCTTTTATAATAATAACAATTAGTTACAGTGAATCCGTCATCAATAGAAAAGGACCATTTTTACATCCGATTTTCAAACTTCAGCTTTTGATACTTGCACAAAGTATAATCATAACAGAATTTTGTGGAAACATCTTTTATATCTTAGCAGTGTTGCTTTCGTTTTTGTTTAAACGTGATTTGGCAGCGTTATAACTTCAACATTCTTTTTCCTAATATGTTTAGCCAATTTTTAAGTTTAAATTGAAATTTCAAGCTAGTTGTATCCATATTTTTGTCATAACAATTATTACAGCGTTCACATCTTCGGACGAACCTTAATGAATATTTTTTAAGAGGCAATTTGCGATTTTAGTGTGCGAAACATGAGGAGCTGCATTGAGATATTAATGAGGGTTTCGTTGTTACAATGGGCTTTTCTAGCAAAAACATTATCCCCAGAAGTGGTTTTTTAAATTTTGTTTCGCGATGTTCCTGTGGTAGCTTACAAACTAAGCATCAGTAGTTGCACTAATGATCATTTCTTCATCACTAAAAACAAAATCTCGACCCATCTCATTTCAACGTACCCTTCCCGCTAACGCCTAACCTCTCCCCTCCCCCGCCTTCCGCAATATTAAAGGTCTTCCCAAAATGTCATCTGTCGTACGCCGCAGAATCATCGGCACACGGCACAAATGAATCACAATTGCCTTTCAATATAACGAAAGGGCACAAGTCCTACCACCGCGTTCGATGCGAACGACAGCAGTTCTACGCGGTACCGCACCATCAAGCACCATCAAAAATTGTGCATATAAAGTGCAAAAAGTGCTCACCCAATCACCCATTCCGGGAGCCCGCTCTGGTTCGCCACAAAGTGCTCAAAGCAGGAATAACTATACGGTGGAGTTATTCGGCACCGAACCGAACGGGGGACCCCCCCTTGTATCCATCCGGGCCGGAAGGTGACGGTAGGACGGTTAGAGGAAGGAAAACATTTCCGGATATCCGAAGTAATTTATTTTTTGTGTGTCCTTCCCTCGTGCTTTCCGAGGTTGCGAGAGCCCAAGAACAGCGAGCGAGGGCTCACAGCAGCAGCAGCAGTAGCAGCTCCAACAGTGAACGGGTTGGTTGATAAATTTCGATAGCGTGCTACCTTTTCGGATGGGTTCACTTTTTTGTGGCCCAACACATCGCCACCCTTCCCTAACCTACCTTCGCCCCATTCGCTCCACAGTTTTGTTCGGTTTCGTGCTTCCATTTTGGAAAATCCGCTTCCATACGGAGAGAGCAGGGCGAGGGATTTTGTCTGCCGTTTATTGGGAAGTATGGCGAATCCGCACGATTTCCCGGGTGCGGCTCAAAAGGTGGAGATCTAAAAATGGAACTCCTGTACCTGCATCCACCGTTGCCGTACCCTTTGCCGGAGTTGTTGAGTGTGTGTGAGAAACAGGGGAGCGAGAGAGAGAGAGAGAACGGGAGATCGCACTTTTTTTTTGTCTAGCTGCATCTATCTACCATCCACAGGAAGCCAGGGGTTATTGGACACCATTCGTCAGCTCGTGGCAGTGATCAGATCAAATAAATAAACCCACAGAGCTATGAGGGGATGCCTTTTTTTATGCTTTCATACACAACACACCACACACTCCACGGACATGTGTGCCCCATATGAAGGTGCGAGTGTGTGTGTGTGTGTGCATGGAACCGTATAAAGGTTAGCAAATTTATTCATGGCTTGGAAAAATTGGTCCACTTTGGAATATCCCGCACCGGGGCGGTTTGGTACGATATCCCACGAGGCAACAAAATTAAATGAATCGAAATCGAGTTATATTTTCTCATTTGCGGTTATGATACCGCCATTAGTTTTCATCGATGGACATCAATTGTTTTCATTTATTTTTGCTCTACCCAACCCAAGCAGGCTGGGGGCTGCTAGCTAACCGAAATGGCCAAAGCTTCCGGTGGTACCCGGCACTATCCTATTTATGTATTTATTATCAACTTTTACATTCTTCTCGGTAGCACACCGGGGTCGGCAAATCTCTTTAGCCCTTTTTTGGCATTTTGTTTGTGTAAACGGGTAAGCAGCAAAAGGTCGCCGCCGCGTAACGAAGAAGAACTGTGTAATGTGCTACGTTGTCCGTACTGGCGCAAGCAGCAGCACGGCGACGATGGACCTTTGGCGCACATTTTCACTGATGCATGATCCTCATCATCATCATTTTCGTGCCCGTGCTCACCGGGTCCGGGTCCGGTGGAAAGATGGAAATTTATTACGGCTTTATCCTAAAGAGGGATCCGCTCATTTCCTTTGCTTATGATGATGGGTGAAAATCCTTCTTTGTTTTACAGCGATATAATGTTTAGCATTTTTTGGTGTTGTTGTAGCTCACTTCCTTCCTTTCCGGCACGTTGTACCCACCTGGGGAGATGAAAGATGTTTCGAGTTTAAGGTGAAACAAACGAGAGAAAACCTGTATGACCAAATGTCGCTTTCACTGGGTCGTACACCGGTTTTAAGTTGCTTTCGCCAGTTAACTGTCACGTCTCGTCATGCGGATACCGGTGAGGGGATGCCGGGTGGCAAGCGAATGTTGATAGTCGGAAGGAAGTGGTACAATAAACACAAATAAAAAAACAAACAAACAACACACAGCAGCGGGTGGTATGTGCTAATCGCGCGCTCGTTTATCTGTTGGAAACAGTACACACTCGGGGAAATAGTTTTCCGGTGTGCAACAGACACACACACATAAACATACACGCGCGATATAATAAATCACTCATAAAGCGGTCACAGCATAAGATACCGTAGCTGAGATACCGCACAGGGCAGGGGCTAGTAGCTGCACTGGTTGGGGCGCGCGTTCCTCATGTAAATTGTTGTAGTTTGGACGCTGCTCGACGTGTTGCTGGCACTGGCAGTGACAAAGTGCCGTTGAAATGTTGTCGTAGCGGATGAGGCAAATTTATGGTGCTCATGTTTTAAAACGCGCCGCCCGTTTTCGTAAGTTGATGTTAAATAGTTGTACGAGTGCAGTTACAACAACGCGCTCTAGTGGCACGGGCGTTTTGGTGATTAGTTTGTGGTACACCTGTTTTCGGTTTTACAAGCTGGTTGTGTGGTGGGGTGTTTAATGTTTGATTTAGGAGGCGAGGGTGAAACAGGGGCAACCGTTTGTGAGAGGGAAGGGTGTTTCAAAGTGACATTTGATACGATGTTTGTGGTAGGTAAAGGTAGAGTTTGACATGGATTAGCAATTCAGGTTTATAACACCGGAAGGAATTTTGAAGGTGCCGTTAGTGTTGATTGTCGCATGTACGTTTATTTTGTTATTATTTAATGTCGTTAGTGAGTAATGTACCCTGTTACGGGTAAAACCAAAGCATAGAAAGGCTAGAAATAGCAGACCAAGACCTTCTGAGACTGTAGAGCCAGAGAAGAAGAATAAGCGATTAATGTTGGTGAGTTATTTGTAGGAACTGTAAACCAATTTTCTTGCATCATTCACCAGTTTCTTGCAATACTGTACTGCTTTATTTTACGATTCAACGCGTTTGAAAATATAATAGGAACCTTTGAGAAATAAGGTCATCTTATTAGATGAGACCACAGGGTCGAGGAGGTCCTTTGAACCGCGGAGTCTTGTGATACATGAGGTCCCAAATCGGTGGGACTCTCGATGAGGTGTCTTGGTAGACGAGACTACATGGACGTAACCCGTGGCGTTGGTAGGAACTTCGTTAAGCATTAGAAACTATTGCGCTTGTGAACATTAAACGGCGAAGTCCGTCTGGTCTCTTTATAGCCGATATCTTTGGTACGATAAGATCTTTTGACAGGCAAAATCTCTTGGATGGAGATGTCCCTTGATCGACCCAATGGTTGGTGGAAACTTTGGGTGACAAAGTCTCTTTTTAAATAAGGCCACATGTTCTTTGAGGTTCGTTGGTCTAAAGGTAGATGAGGTCCAATGGTCGATAAGACTTTCCGAACTTCCGACAAGATGTCATGGTAGAGGAGATTTGTGGCGTTTTAAGGAACTTCGTTAAACCTTTGAAACTTTTGTGAATATCAACCTTAGTAGGCAAAGTCTCTTTGGTCTCTTTGTAGATGAAGTCCTTTGAATGACGACGTTTCTTGGCAAAGAAAGTCTCTTGGATGCTCACTTAATAGACGAAACCACCACACGATAGATGGAATCTTTAGGTGATAAGGTCTCTTATTAGATGAGACTACATAGTCGGTAAAGACCTTTGAACAACGTGGTCGTGTGGTAGACGAGGTCCTATGGTCTGCGAGATTTTACGGACTTTCGACGAGATGTTTTGGTAGACGTAGAGGTCCCTTAGACGACTCTTTTCTACTTTGGTTAAACCCGTCACGCTTCATGAGAACCATAAGCATTTGTTAGGAATTATATTTGTAAACTATTCGAAAATTTTACAACAAATTTACTTACCTTCTGCCAAAAGAACGCTAGTAGGACGCTGGAAGGGAAGAAAAAGATATTATTTAAAAATTGACTGTCCAAGGATGCTTTCGTTAAAAACTAATCATAATTTATATTTTCTTCCAAATGTTTAAGGCGCCATAGATTATAGCAACTTGTTTGCCAGGTTGAACAACCTTCCCTACAATATTGCACTACTTCGAAAGAATCAATGCCGCTAGAAACAAACAAAAATCGTATATAATCATGTTGGTCTCGTCGTGGCAATTTTAGATCATACAGTTTTATGCATACAAACCGGCACACAAAGGCCAAACAATAGCCGCATATTAATCACCCATTCTCAGCCCTCAGCGAACACAGACTATGCAGAACCGTACCGTATCTCCCGCCCATGGGAACGGCGCAGCAAATGTGAGACATCGAACATTTCCGATCGATACATCGAACTCGTTCGGTTTGGGTGTGAACACATGAAATTCAATCAGTCCCCGCACATGCACAGGACCGGAGACGACGTACGGTATGACGCAGCGAGAGTGTCCTCCGGTGGCATGATTCGAAAGTAATTAGCGATAGTTTGACGAGGCTATTCTTGAAAGACAATAATGACGACGATGATGATGATATTTTGATGGAAATGAATAGATTTGCAAGTCCCGCTTGCGAAACCGTGGCAGGGGATTATGGCATTTGCGCTCGCACCCCCAGAAGAATGAAGGATTGACGTCATGAGTGAGAAAACTTGCCACCGAGCTGCACCGTTTGGGTCCCACATACACACACACACACGCCGGTGATGACGTTTGATATTAAATTAAATCCTCATCAACATTGACCCTTGTGCTCGTGCTTCGCACCTCGCTAGTTGATGAAGAATGTTATCCCTGTTTATGAGCGGTACTGGTTCGTCCGTGCTGTTTTGATCGTGTTGCATGTATAATTAACATCTTGTGTTGCAAAAAAGTTCTTTGAATTGTTGTTCGCGAGCACTTTACAAATTCCCCTCGAGATGAACCCATTTAACTTAATTCCCATTTTTCGCCGTTGTTGTTGTGTGGTGGTGGTGATGATGATGATGATGAAACCGTTGCGCTGGTTGGCGACTTGCAGCAAAGCAGGGTTCCCCCGTGCGCGTGAAAAGTAACAGAGCATTAAAAGGACGCATTCCGGTAAGTGGTGAGTACCGGAAATAAAGAAGCGTGGTTCATTCATAGCGCATACAATGTGCTTACCCCCGACACAGCCATTTAATGGGGCCTGTGAAAGTGCAATGCAAGAAATTAGGAAATGATGGTGAGCATAAAGCTTTTCTGCCCATTTCGCGGAAGGAGTGTGGATGAAGAGAATAAAAAAGTTTTGCACTCGTTTCGATTTCATTTTCTTTTGAACTTCTGTTTTTTTTTCTCGTTAAAATTTAGTTTTCCCTCGACACTGGCCACAAACCAAGCCAGCCAACCAGCCAGTGAGCACAGGCAGCACATGGTTCATGGCAATTAAACTTTTCCTCTACAGCTGCTTAAAGGACAGGCCATTTTTCTTGAAACTTTCCGCCGAACCTTCCTGCCAAGATCCCGCGTGGACAGCAAACATGGACGTCTGTTTTGCACGTCTTAAGCGTAGCAAAGTCGACGCGCTGCAGCTGGTGCAATTATTCATGTGATTCGTACGAATGGCGCGGTACTACTGTGTTATTGTGTGCACACACACACAGAAACTTTTATAAGCATTGTTTCGCTGTCGGGACAGCCGGTTGCTGCAATTGGTTACAAACGTCGTGTGGTGTATTTTAAAATTGTACCCCGATACAAGTGCTGCCCCGAGTGGCTAACCCTAAGGCTATGGTTGTTATTTGTTAGCCACCAGGCGCCTCCATCGGAACATAAAGTTGGAGGCAAACAAAAACGCGCCAATATTCGTGGCACATGGTACGGTGCTGTTTGCAATACAAATAATGCCTGGCTGCCAATTTGCAACGGTTAGTCATTCCCTAAAAGAAGGGGGCGATGAAATCACGGAAGCTAAGCTTTATTTACACCAATTTTACAATAATCATCGACATTTGATCGAAGCTTCGTTTCGGCGCGTTTTTTTCGTCTCTCGCTTCTCACTGTAGTCCCGGCAAATACCGTGCGCCATGTGAAAATCACACACGGAGCAAGGATGAATGACAAACGTGAAAATTGTGAAAATCATAAAATTTGCCCCTATCCGTGCTACCGAGCGGGGGTGGAAAAAAGCGAACTGTAGAGCGGATATTGATTGAGCTAGTGTAGCCCCGGGGAAAAATGGTGTTTGCCGGAAAACTTTTCCCCAAAGCGTTGTCAAACGGAACACAAAACAAATGCCTACGTCATGGGAATGCTCACGCCCCGTTCGTGAGCTGCCAGCGGAGAGAACACTGACAGGCGCGAAGGAAGAAAAATGGTTCCGGGTTTCGGGGCAAACAACTAATCGTCGTTCCGACACACGATATTGAATCCTGCTGCTACTGCTGATGTTGGCTTTAGTAGGGCGCATGGCTTTTTTGCTCCCACTTTGCGTCCCTCTTTTCCTCTTCCCAGCAGGCAGTTTTCTGCGCCATTTAAACACGAGCTGCATGATGAAGAACTCCGTGTCCCTAATGCCGCTACAGTCCTCTCACCCCCCGCGGTTCGTTCCATTTGCTGAGAAGGAAAATGCCAATAGTTTTAAATTTCCGCTGAACATGCAAATGCCCCGTCCCGGGTTTGGGAATGGAAAAAGATCGCAGTGTGAAGATTTATACGAGTTTGAACTTGGATAATTGAGCAGTAATCGGGAGGCCAAATCTACACGCCGGTGTCCCTGAGAGCAAGGGCGCTGCTGAAATGTGTTGAAATTAGCTCGTAGTTTTCGTGTTTTCGTTTGCTTCTTACTGCTTTTTTTGTTCGAGATACATATCATTCATTCGTGCCATGGACAAGAAAATGGCTGCCCCGTACTACCTTCGGTTTGGGCGCGGTGTCCTTTGAAGCGGTGTGGTAAAGCACCCACTCAGGAAAGCAAAATTTGTTACAATTATACAATCTAGGCTAGTACTACCTACCCATGGGGCTAGAGAACAAGCTCAAAGCAGTGCAGTCAAGCAGAGGCTTGTGAGTGAGTTTTATTTCGGTGCTTTACTTTGAACTTTCCTTCGCCTCATTGAAACGAGTTAAACCGTGTGCCCGGTGGTTGGTTTTTGATGAATTGTGGAGTAAAAAAGTTGTGCTGCTGATAAATCTAGGCGATCGGATTGAAGTTTTTTTTTGGCTGCATGTTAGCATGTAGCGTAACATGCCAAATATACTGGGTTTCGTTAGGTCGTTGGTTTGAAAAAGAAAACGGAAAAAAAATTCACGATTGTTTATGTGCCATGCTTGTTTCGTAATATTTAAAGGACGAAACTCGTTATGCTATACACTGCTTTGCTATTTTCTATAGCAACTCTTATATTTTTGACGTAACTCGTAAATTTGATAAAGGATGGTTTTGCCATCTTGAAAAATGTTTGGAAATAGGAATAAAAAAGCACTTTCAAATTGGAAAAAAAATCTGTGAAGTATAATATAATAAGACAAACTGTTTAGTAAAAGAGTAATGTGAACCTTTCTGGAGAAACTGTCAGTTTGAAATGTTCGTTCATTAAGCTTCCTTTATCTCTAGTTGTTATTTCAGTCGTGAAGTGTAAACAAAACAGTATATTTTTGCATATGAAATAGCATTTTTGTTTGGAAGACGAAGAACGTACCGGAGCACCACTTAAAATTGATTAAATTTACAAAGCTTGATCAAAATCATTCGAAACGTAACATCGAAATAGTAAAGACAATTTGAAGTTACTCAGCCAGTACTTAATTGCCAGTTAGAAAATTGGTGGCCATGTGCATTGAAGCCAATAGACATTGTGCGACATTTGTCAGACAGCAACGATCGCAAGAACACAAGAACGGAAAGGATTTTTTAATCGAATTTTTACTGGCCATGGAAATTGGGTCTATTACAATACTCTAAAACGTCATGCCAATATATGGATATTTCGGCCATATTTCTCCAGCGACACCTAAGCCGAATATTCACCATGCAAAGATCATGTTTGGTGGGATCAGCTAGGTGTGGTGTATTATGAAACGTTACAGCTAAACGAAACGATAAAATGGGAGGTATACAGACAATAATTATTTATGCCTTTAAGTGCCGATAGACAAGAGAAGGTTTGTTTGTTGCTTGATAATTTTCTTCCAAACAATAGCAAAGGAAAATACGTTGAAAACTACATTATTTTTAGAAAATATCTCCTTCTTCTCTGGCACTACAACCTCTGTAGGTCTTGGCCTGCTAGTAATTGCTAGCTTTCTTTGACTAAGTTGTACCCGTAGCTGGATAGTCAGTCCTGCGTACGGGGAGGCGGTCCCCGCCGGGATTCGGACCCCGGTCCTACCGTGTGAAGACCGGCGCCGCTATCGTATACACCACCGGGCGTATACACACCTAAAATAAACCACACGAGTTTATCTATATTTCTGATCATAAGTGAGTTCATGAAATTAGAAATTTGAATAAAATTGTTCTTATAGGTTCAAGCTTCATCTCTTTAAACGGTAGCACATGTTCGACAAATAAACAAATAAAGGGATATAACACTCAACGAAAAATATAACTAGATAATTGAATACGATCTAAATCTGTACGATAAAGAACAGAAAGTTTTTGAATAATTTCTTCTAGCACCAGATCGCAGCACAATATTCAAGTGAAAAGGACCATTATGTTTAACGATATAATGCGATGGTTTGCATAAAATTCCATTACACCAACCGAAAGGCACCCAAAGTCTCGCTGTACATACCATACGTGAAATGTCACACCGAAGCTTCCTCTGGAAGCTGGCTTCCAAATCTTGACTAACTGATTTACATGTTCCGAATGCTTCTACATGCCTAATTGAAAACAATCGGTCCCATCTTCTTCCAACAGTGTGTAAAAGCACCCCGCGAGCAACCGGTTTGATTTGTTACTTACCGTCTCGCGTGCGGTCCCGCATTCAAAGCTCACGGAAAACTTTCTCTTCATAACGGTGGTTCATATTTGCCTGCAACATACGCTTTCCCATCCCTTGCGACTGGATGCCACCTTAAAGTTGGTCGACCGCTAACGGTCTAGCTGCAGCAGCGTCAACTTTACCGCCGCCGTGTCCTCGCGCGTAAAGCGGCGGAGCGAGATGCCATTGTCGTCCGGATGATGCTGATCATGCTGACGCTGACGTGTCGTGGTGGAGATTTTGATGAAAGGAAAAGGCAACGGTTGCAATAAGCGTCCCGGTTCAACGATTATGATTTCCATGGTGCTGGTTCTCCGGATATGCCGCCCAGCATAATCACAATCCTATTAGAACTGCAGCAGCAGAACACCCCATTCGGTGAGCAGCTTTTCACGGGGCCGCGTTTAACGAGGCAGGATAAATCCCGGGCAAAAGTTTTCCATCAAAAGTTGGCACAGTTGCCCACCAGTCTACCTTACACCGGATGTGTGTGTGTGTGAGCGAGGAGCGAAAAAAAAGGGGAGTAGTAAATAATTTTCCATCCATTTTCTTCCCTTTTTTGTTCTGGGTTGTTGAATGCCAACGCCCGTAAAAACGGTGTTTGTCAAGTAGTTGCGCATGGGAGAAAATCATAACTCGCCCGGTTGATCATTGCCAAAGTATTGTGTCAGTCCGTGTACACCGATCATCACCGGTCTGCATCGGTGCACGAGCTAAAGTGCAGAAGAATCTCGTTTTGTTTTGGCTCTCCGTCGTCTGTTTTTTTACTCTTTTTCGACCAGCTCAAGCTCATTCCTTCGCCTAGTTCCAATCTTCCAACCCCCCCTTAAAGCCAGTAGCAATCGGTGTCGATTGCGGTGAAGCATAAAAATATGCAAATTAAACCCATAAATTGTCCATGGAACGGAAGGCGAAAGTACGCAACGGAAAGGAATAAAATAAAGTTGTTCATAGACGGCCGCAGCGATCGCAGACGTGGTCGCTTCTGATTGCAAACTTTGGCGTGTATGTGTGTCTGGGTGGGTGTGTGTGTGTGTACACACCACACAAATCAGAAAATCTTCAACCGAACTGTCGCTATTCCCAAGATGCTGGGAACGGTTCTCAATTTTCTGTGTGCAACTTTCAAATGAAATAATACTCACCACACCCATACAGTCACCGAACAGCTGGGCAATACGGGAATCGGGGCGGCCTTTTTCTAGCAAGGAACGGGTGGCGGAGGGGGCCGGAGTAGCAGGTAGCGGAAATGAACAGGGTGAAAGCTTTCACCCGGTCTTGACGCGTCGATGGACGCGCGTTTGTCGCGTCCGCAAATGGAACTGACACTAATAAAGTTATAAAGTTGAGTTATTCATGGTGCGAAATAAAATTCAATCTCCATTCCCGGTAGGATTGCTTGTGCGCGTGTGTTTGTGTTTGTGTGGGACGGTGCAAAGGCTCGGACCAACTCGTAGCTGGTGAAGATGGTGGAAAATCAACACCCAGCCATGGGGGGGGGGGGGGGTTTTTCCCCTCCACCCACCCGCCAGTATCGATGTACGTCAATCAGACATTTTAGGCTTGTTGTTTTCGGAGGTTTTATTCTCCGAGCGAAATCTGACGGCCATTTCCTTTTACACCACCCAAACATCACCCCGTTACACCTTGCAGTGTAATCCTAACCCTCCCCCCCGATAGGGTTTTGGGAGGTGATAAAAAATGTAAAAATAAATACCACGAAATAAAACCCACACCGTTATTTATATACATGCTCGTAAATAAATGCTTCGTATTGATTTATTTAATTTGCATCGTCTACGGTTTCGGTTCGCAGCCGTCCTTCTAGTCGTCCTTCGGCGAAAGTTTTTCCTTTTACGAGAGGGCGCCCTTCGAAAAACGCCATTCCGAGCCGTTTAAACGGTATCGCGGAAAAAGTTTTGCACTTCACTCGACTGCATGTAATTGGGGAGGTCCCGCGCCCATGGAACCGTGGTGGAAAACTTCGATTAAACCTTGCACATTGACCTTTTGCATAGGGAAAGGAAGCGCAAAAAAAAACGCCCCCGCTAGCATTCTATTGCGAACTCGTACTGTTCGTGCCCTGAAACATACAATTGTGTGGTTCTGGTGTTTGTGTTTTTTTTTTGGTTACAAAGTTTGTTACTAATTTTCCTCTCACCTGTTCCATCCTTTCGCAGAGATGATCGGCTTTCACTGAACGAGTTTACGCTGATCTGTCGGGCCCTGTTCCGGAATGATAAAGGTCACATCTACGTGGTGCCGTCCGATCGTCTGGAGCAGATGTTTGCCGTGTTCGACAAGAACGAGGACGGCTACATCGATCGGGAGGAGTTTCAGTTCTGCTGGAACCAATGGATCAAGACGGTGAGTAAGACAAACCCCTCCGTATGCCCTTTTCAATTTATAAGGTTATGATTGTGTTTCGTTCCACTTGTGCAAGAATCGAATTTCCCGTCCCCGTGCACACTGTGTTTGCCTGTGCACACCGAGGAATGTATGGAAATTAAATTTATGTTCAAAAAGCAACAACACTACAGTGACGTAATAACGCCTTACTCTGCTGTGACCGACGCTCGGTGCAGTTGTTGTTCAAGTTCAATCGTTCGCTCGCGCAACCAATCGGTATCCCTCCGGACGTGCAAAAATGGCAATCGATTTCAATCAACGTTCTGTTCCGGGGTGGTAAACCTTCGGTGAAAGAAAGCTCACCGAACTCGGCCCTTTTTTTTGCCTAGACGCTTTTCGGAATGGAAATGGAACGAGTTCTCGTTCTTGAGCAGCGCTAGCAAAAGCTACACCACGGTGCTAGCTAGTTCAAAGGCCACCACCACCAGTCGGTGGCTGAGTGCTGCTACTCAAGGCCAACGAGTGAACGAAAGAATCCTGGAATAAAGGGGGCAAAGCGCAATGAGATGGGGCACGCGGGAAGAGACAGAGAAAGTGGGCAAAAAATCTGGCTCGTAACTCGTACAACCAGCCAATCCGAAGAAGTACCGAGCGCCGAGTATTGCTTGGAAGAAAATCAATCATTCCGGTTTGAGGAGTCCTTGGACTGGTGACAGTAGAGAAGGAAGGAGAGAGAGCAATCTGTCTTCATTCCGCTCGGGATGAGTTGAAGCATTTGAAGTCGAACACAAGTCCCACCACCCGTTCCCACGGTGTCTTCCTACCGTCTTCCCTGCGTCACACAATCGAGAAGTCCCAATTTCCTTCCGGAAATGGCAGTTCTGGTTTGACTGCCGGTGCACTGTAGTACACCGATGGCTACAGCTTTTGGAGGTGAGTGCAATAGTGCAGTTAACTGACCTTGCAGTATTGACTTTTCGGTTCACCGTTGCAGGCTGTTTAATTTTCTACGGTGCATCATACAATCGCTTAATTGGTTATCAATTGGGCGGAGGGATTTTATTTGCCATTTTTAAGAAGAGATAAATTTTATTTTTTGATTAAATGGTTAGCAAAAGCAGCGAAAACTTTTGAAAATGATTCGTTTGTATGAGATGTGATGAAGCAGAATAAAACAAGAAGGCACATTTAAGACAGAGATATAAATGAATTCAAACAACTTCATGTCTCTCGCTCATGCTACCAACCAACCAATTCAAGATACGACATTAAAAATAGTTGCCATTCCTGAGGTAGCTTCAGATGTAATTACGCCGCAAAAGATTATACAAGTGAAGTTACCTTGGATGCAAACTTCACGAGTTCCGTACAGATAACACAACAGAACTGATACCAAATTCAATTCCAACCATTTTTCCGTATGCAGAACTGGTCAACCAGCTCTGTGCACATTACTTACTTACTTATCAGGCGCTACAACCGCTTCGCGGTCTTGGCCTGCTGCAACCATCCTCGATACCGCTCACGGTCTAGCGCCGTCGTCTGCCAATCCATTATCCCGGCCGTTCTGGCGGACGCATCGACGCTATCACTCCATCTCAGTTTGGGCCTACCACGCCTCCTCTGTCCGTGTGGACGGCCTAAAAGGACTTTACGGGCTGGGTCGTCCGGTGCCATTCTCATGGCATGATCAGCCCACCGCAGCCTGGTGAGCCTAATTCGCTGCACGATGGTGAGTTCACCGTACAGCTCATAGAGCTCGTCATTGTAGCGGCTCCTCCATTGTCCTTCCACACATACGGGGCCAAAAATCCTTCTGAGCATCTTCCTCTCGAACGCGGCTAAGAGGGTTTCGTCAGTTTTGGACAGAGTCCATGTCTCAGAGGCGTATGTGAGTACTGGGACTATAAAGGTTTTGTACAGTCCCAGCTTCGTCCGTCGCGACAGGTATTTTGAGTGGAGAAGTTTCCTCAGGCTGTAGTATGACCAGTTGGCAGCCAGCACCCTTGCGCGCAACTCAACGTCTATGTTGTTGTCGGTGCTGACTTTTGACCCCAGATAGGTGAAGTTTCGGACGACTTCAAAGGTGCGATCACCTATCTGAACATCACCCCTGCGTAAATCAGTGTTTGTTAGCAGAGCCGCTGGTGGTGCCACCATCATTTTGGTTTTTGCCTCGTTGATCTCCAACCCGAGGTTCAGTGCCGCATGCTCGATCCTTTGGTAAGCTTCTGCTACATAGGAGAGCCTCAAACCAATGATGTCTATGTCATCAGCGTATGCCAAGATCTGGAGTGACTTGTAGAAGATGGTTTCCACCTCCGAGTCTCGGATGGCCCTCTCTAGCGCCAGATTAAATAGGAGGCAAGCAAGCCCGTCTCCCTGGCGCAGACCCTTGGTGGTAGCAAAGGGCCCTGAGAGTTTTCCATCCACCTTCAGCTGGCATGTGATGTTGGTCATTGTCATACGTACAAGCCTGGTAAGCTTGGCCGGGATTCCAAATGAGCTCATTGCGTCGTACAGTTTTACCCTGGCTATGCTATCGTATGCGGCTTTAAAATCAATGAAGAGATGGTAGGAGTGTAGCTGCTGCTCCGCCATCTTCTCCAAGATTTGCCGCATGGTGAATATCTGGTCAGTGGTTGATTTCACACACACATTACGTCAAGGAAAAAAACAAACACAACCCAGTACTTTGTGTAATTTTGTCGGTCAAATAACAAAAACCCAATGCGGGAATCTGTTTTTAATTTGCAATAGGTAGTAAATGTACTTCCAAACTGGATAATGCTAGTTGAGTAACAGCTTCCTTGGGCCTCGAAGTGTATCGAGTGTATTTTCTTGACATAATTATTGCATACTTTCGGGAGTGACGTATTTCTAGACGCATGTCAGCATAATAACGTTACTTCTATTTGCTAGAAAAATGCTTTGTTAGAAACTCATCAATAATAACGCTCTGTTCGAATGCTTCATGGATTTACATCGTTCCTGAGTGCATTTTAATTCTTGAATGCCATGAGAAATTCGTCAGATTCTATTAGATATCTGTGAATAAATTATATATTGTGCAACTGAATAGCACGAACACAACATGCTGCGTGTATAGATTTAAATTAAAACTGACGTACATTGGCAGCAAAATGCACAAAAAGTACATGTTTGCTAAATTCCTGAAAGGATTTACCAAATTTCCCAAAACTCCCAATATACTCCTTTTCAAAGTATGCGACAACGGGACCCCAAACGTTGCTTTTGCCATACATCATCGAGTAGAAATTGAATGGAATTTCACACTACACACAACGAGCACAGCGTTGTGCTGATTTTGCAAGAACAGTGCGTTTGTTCTTCCAAATCAAAAACTTCAAAATATTCTAGCAAATCATGCAGATCCGGTTCGGCAGTATGAAACAAAACAAAACAAAAAAACAATTCCATCCATTTCAATCAACGTCAATGCTTGTCGGCTTATCAATCAACGCGGCAAAAGGGAAGGAAGGAGTTGGGGAAGGTGTTATAGGCGTTGAGCACTGGCTGTTAACATTTACGACTGACGTACAGATTAATTAAACCACCGGCACAAGTTTCAGATGGAAATGGAGACACAGTAAATCAATTAAAATGTCGATATTTGATTTCGGATAGCAACGGATAACGCGAGCAGAATGAATTCCCTGGTTTTTTGTTTTGTTTTTTTTTTGTGTGTGTGGGATGATTTTGTGGTATAAATGTATTTTCGAGAGCCATTTTTGTGCTCGAGTGAGTGGAAAAAAATGTATCGCCATTAGGTATCGAGTGATGATCGTAATTTCATCGTTAAAAATAAAATTATAATCATTCAATTAAATCGTACCGGGCAGATAACGCCTGCTGCTGGTGGAGCTGGTTGGGCTAGTTAGATTGATCGGATGAAATTAATTTGCTTTGCTGATTTATGTGCTTCCGGGGAGGATTTTGGTTTTTCACACACAGACACACACCACTGAAAACTCTAAATCCTTTTCTCCTCCGATGGTATGCAACCATACATGGGAACACTTCCATCCAACGCCTCAAAAGGGAAATAAAACGGCGTAATATCAGGCAACACAGAGAGAGCAGCAAAAAAAAAAAAGCCGGGGAGAAAATCTGCTCGTCAATAAATTAGACCTCACCTTCTAGTCGGCCGCAAAAGTTGATGAAGTCATCTATTGCTCCATTAGCTTAAACGGGAGCTAGCTGCCAGTAACCTCATTGCTAAGCCTAAAACGTTCACCGCTTGCCGGCGAAGAATTCATTTTGCCATGGTAATAGGAACCTTTGCTTCCCTCTGTGTGCCGTCGGCTGCTTGCCGAGTCTTCCGTTTCGTGGCGTGGATGTTCCCTAACCGAGGGAGTTCACTGTGTCTATATCTGCGATCGAAACAACTGATGGTGAAAGCCTTGAAGAGTTTATTCCATGATTGGTGTGTTTTTTGACGCCCCTTGTACTGTGTAGTTTTTATTTTGTTCAATAATACGCACATCAAGAGGGGTTCGACATTCAACGCTTCCCAGTTTGGGGGGAGGAGGTAGGACATATTTCCTTCCGCGGCTTCGGTATCAAGTTCCGGTAGAGGTGTTCCCGACAGGCACTACCGTAACACTCCCGTCAAGAAGTTCTGCACGTAACGAATCGAACTGGTAAAATCAGTTCGATTTGCAATCCGATTTTCGAATGCTCTTGTCGTATTGGGGACTGGTCGGGTTTGGCCGTACTGCAATCATCACCAGTGCAGAGACAGAACGGAAACGTTGCGTGAAATGAAGTGCGAACCTGAGTGCGCTTGTTCTGAATTTTTGCCATCCTTTTTTTTAACACTTTTTTTTTGTTGAGTGTACAGGAGTAGTAGATACTGCACTGTGTTCTTCACAGTTGTTCACAGTACATGGACACTTAACACGCTCCTTCAGCTCGACAGTGTTCGCTTCAAACAACACCCTCGAGCGGTCGAGCTTGAAAAAAAAATGAGCATAGCACAATCCCATCAGTATAATGACGCCAAAAGCGCACAGGGGATAATGTTGGTCAAGGGGGTTGTGTTCTGTGGTGTAGGCCATTTTTTCGTTTGTTCTTCACACTCGGAAACGGGGCGTTGTTTGGTGTGCATCAAATGAGCCACAATCGGGTTGAAGCCAAACTCTCTCGTCCAACCACAGCGTGTACGCCTGCTGCTGCATATCCGATGCGTTCAAGCGGTCTGTGGCTAGGCTTGGTGTGGTGTCCAGAAAGCGTTTTGTTTAAAATAACTCCTGTCTTTCGATGTGTGTGTGTGTCTGCTTACCGATCGTGTTGCTGGCGGAAAGATAAACCAGTCTTGCTAGAGCCACTCCATGTGCATTGCGCGCTAGAGCATTCTGGTGGTCGGACGTTCGGGGCCACATCAGACAAGGCGACACTCGTCACACAGCAGACCTGTGCTGTACGAACAATCAAAGTACCCGTCGGTGAAATACATCTTTGCACCCGGGACCCTTCCAGGGCTTACTGTGCGTGACGAAAACGGCGAAGGAGGAAGCACGCGGTCCTTCCGTGTGTGGCGTCCGTTTTGCCGTTCATCGTACCACGCGCGTACCACGACACGAGGATAAACGGTTTGATTGATGATAATTTTGTGAGAAGGATCTCTCATACACACACACACGCCGACCGGGGCGATTACGTGACGTGAGAGGATTTTATCTTCCGGAAAGGTTTTCGACACATGAGAAGTGGCTTTTTTGTGGCCGTACGCTGTTCTGGGTCCGGCCATTGGAATGTGTTCCGGGGTGTTGTTTTTTTGTTGTTGTTGTGTGAACCGCTTTTCCTCATTCTTTTATCGCTTCATCGGCGGGAAGTCCGGGTGTCCTATTATGCAAAAGCGGTATAATGAGTACGGTAGAAGATCCATCCGCCGGAGGGTGTCTTTTGTAGTACACAGGACCGTGTTCCTTTTTTCCGCCACCGTTGTTGTCGTTGTTGTTGTTGAAAACGTGTATAATGGATATGGCTTATTGGTTGCCGAAGTCGACTCCCATACTGAGTACGGTAACACTCACACAAGCTACGTCGCACTGTTTCCGTGATGAGTTGCAGCTTTCCATTTGCCTGGCTGAATGGATATGTTTTTTCCGAAGGGGCTCTTCTAGTTTCATCCGCTTGTTCTTTTTTTTTTAGGGGTTTCGTAAAAAATGTATCACAACGTCTTCATGCCGCTTTTCATCACTCTTACGGTTCGTATCTTCTCGTTGCAGATCGTGCGCCCCATTAGCGCCTTTCTCATCGTGGACGTCCAGAACGACTTCATCAGCGGTTCGCTTAACATCAGCAACTGCAGCGCACAGCAGAATGGACTGGAGGTAAGACAGTGCTGTTGACGGTGTGGTAAAATTAACAACACTGTCGACTATTAATACGTCGTCGGTCATAGGGTGTGCGGTTTTGAGTTTCTAGTAAATACGGCGTAATTAGGACGAGAGGTTGGTAATTATTGTAAGGGGCGGAATGTTAATATACATGGCGTAACCTTTACACATCTTAATGTTCGCATTTAAAAAAAAGTACGTAGTTGACAGCATCGTTTCAACAGAAGCTACCGTAGGGAGCATAAGAATATGAAAATTCCATACTTTCAGGCGTATTTTTGATATCAAACATAGACGACTTAACTAATAACAGAAGATGTAGATTATATCGGATTATCCCTCTATGAAGATCACCGATTGGCCTAAGCCCAAAAAAGCTATTAATTTTCGATTATTTATATTCAACAAGCTAGACAGAAAAAAATTGCATAGTTGTGGGCGCTGTCATGGTGAAACGCTTAATATGAAAGTTATTTTAAGCTTCTGCTTAATCATATAGGTATCAAAAACTTAACAAACTATTTTTTAAATCTTGCAGAGACTATTCTTCATACCATATACTCCCTATACAAAAGTTATTGTCCAGTAATCTCTCTGTTCGAACGCTATAGAAAAAGTTCTTGGCAATTCATTAATTTTAATCTTCTCACCACAAACATAAATTGAGCAGTAAAGAACCGCCCCATTGTCTGTAAGAAACGAATTTTAAAACAGTTGATGAGTAACACCACATTGTCGGTACCAGAGAACAGTACATCATCCTGCTCCAGCAAATCTCACCTTCCTTTTCCCTGTCGGTTATTGTGCTAAAACTTCAATGTCGCTGAAAACAATATCGAGACCCTCGCTGTCGTTCGATAAAACGTACCCAGGTTGGGTTTTCTTTCGCCAGTACACACACACACACACACACACTACCCTTGGTTAGTTTTGCAAAACTGATCGACAGATGGGAAGCAAGCTAAAAGCGTTGGGTCTCCCCCGGTTTGGTGACCTTTGCCGCAGATGCGTTCTAGGCCACCATGCAATATCCTCAATTTGTAGCTACATTTCCTACCCGTGTCGTTCGCTTTTGCTCCCTCCGATGGCTGTTGGTTGCACGAAAGAAGAAGCCTTGTAGATGCATCGCCGCAAGTAATCGGATGGGACGACCAACGATGAAAGGATGGCTATTTTCAACTTGCAAGTGTAGGCGCCAGATTCCAAGATGGCGGGAAGATGACTTGGGTGTGGTGCAGGTCCATCGGGAACGAGTCAACACATTAACACACACACACACACACCCGCACCTGCACACATACACATGCACATTCATAAACAGAAAAGCAAAAGGATGATGTGAAGTGAAAAGGCAGAAGGTAACGACGCAGATTGGTAAACAAAAGGTGCAGGTCGAAAGGTCTGCCAACCCTGCTGCTCCGTTGCGCTGGTGAGAGATCGCTCGCTTTTAAGGCTTATCTTTAGCAGGGTGCGAGACTCGGGACTACAGCTTGGCCGGATGATGTTTGCCTGCTTGCTAACAGCGCAGCGCACGTATCCCAGAATGGAAGATGCGATGTGGAGTTTGGAGGTTTTTAGCACCTTCTTCATTCGGCCGGGTAGTTTGTGTGTAGGTGTGTGTGCCTGCATAAAAACAACCAGGATGTTCCACGTCTATCGCAATGATGCACACACGCACATCCGCACAGCAGAGCGGATGCCAATCCGTGCTCGGAAATTTAATATACCCCGGTGCTGTTGGCGGACACACAGCACCCGACGCCCGATGTGAAAGGTCAGTTTGTCAAACCGAGGCCGGTTAGTAGAGTGCTGCCCGTACCGGAGGATCGGCGAGCTGTGCGAACGAAGATAAGGACACGCTAAGATGGCCCCGTCCCCGGTTCGAAACTTTCCCGTTGTGGTCCGGGAGACGTCGGACGTTAATTAACTTCCTTTTGTTCGATGCAAAACTTTCGATAGTTTGCCTTCCTCTGTTGATGAAGGTAACAGGATATAGTAGCACGAAGGATGGGGCTATAGTGCCTTTGGTGATTGGTGGTGTGCCCCCGCGTACACGGTGCCAACAAAACGCAACATTTATGATGTGTAATTAATGCCAAAGACGTGTGTATGGTTGGGGTGGTATGTGTCGCCATGTTCACACGGTGCGCCTCAGGGATAAGATTGATGTCGTCCACACAGGCAGTGACGTAATTTTTAAACGCAAACAATCTACTTTCCCAGCGGCGGCATCATCATCGTCATCATCAATCGTAGCCGTGCCGGGGTGACGTGGATTGAAACCATGTGTACGCAAGATGGGGGCTGCTGGGTGCCATTTTGGGTGGCCTATATGTATGAGACACGCGCGTGATTAATGAAAGTGTCACGTTCAAATCAATCAGCGAAAGTTCCAAATTCCGTTTCAAGTGAGCTCATCAAGCACACTGATCTCCATTATGATGTTTTAAGCCACGCTGATCCCTGTTGCATTCAGGCTGGCGAAGCCGGGAGAAGAATATCTTATCTTTTGCTTCATAAATAAAGTAAACCACACCACACGGCACCATCGAAACCTGTTGCCGGCCTGATGGCCTTTGAGTGAACACTTATTAAGCGCTCCCTCCCACCACCCGTAGCCACGGTGGCCGGCGTTCATTAAGACTCTATTCGGTGCGTACTGATGGTGGTGGTGTCCTGCCGTACATTTGCGTGACTTGCGTGACATCGCTGACAGCGGGACACACTGAAAGGGCCGTCGTCCGATTTTTGTATATTCTCGCACGTCTCGGCCACACGGGCGAAGTGCCCACGGTGCGCACGGTGAATTAAATTACGACAGCTGTCAGACGGATCGTGGAGGCGTTGAAATTGAAACCGACGTGGCGACCGGTTGCCATCATCGCCAAACCGTTTCGGCAGTGTATCAACATTTCATGCCGGCGCGTTCTTTACTTTCTTCCACCGTTACTAACACCGGCCCGGCGGTATGTGTGTTTTGTTGTTGGTCGGTTTAGGTTATCGAGCCGATCAATAAGCTGCTGGATACGGTTGACTTTGATGCGGTGTTCTACTCGCTGGATTGGCACCCGAGCGATCACGTTTCCTTCATCGACAACATCAAACAGCGCCCGATTCATCCAACCAGTCCGGTAAGTGCGTTTGTGTGTGTCTACCGGCACTGTTATCTTGTTATCACTGGTTCTTAATCTTTTTTTCCGTTGACTTATTAACCGCCCGCATCTTTCGGCAGCTGAATGCGGACAACGCGCAGGTTTACGATACGGTCATCTTTGCCGGACCGCCCCCGATGAAGCAACGGCTCTGGCCACGCCACTGCGTACAGGACTCGTGGGGTTCCGAGCTGCACAAAGATTTGAAGGTGAGTTTGGACGGACGAGCAAGGCAGTCTTTACGTTTATCAAAATGTTTTGCTTCTATCAAACTTTGTTGTAGGTTGTCGAGCATGGTGTGAAGGTGTATAAAGGCACCAACCCGGAGGTGGACTCGTACTCGGTGTTCTGGGACAACAAGAAGCTCTCCGACACGACACTGTGCGCTCAGCTGCGACTAAAAGGCTCGACCGACATTTACGTGTGTGGACTGGCGTACGACGTGTGTGTCGGTAAGTTACACGCTGCCAACAAAAGGCTTCTCTGAGGCGCAATATTGTTGGTTGCGGATTTCGATAAGTAGTTTTTGTAAGGGTAGAAAGCGCGAAACACAATGTGCCACCGTTCGAGCTCATTATCTGTTCATGAATTCGAAATCAAATTGTAGAAAATCGAAACCGGCCGTAATGGAATTGAAGAATCGATTTGCTGCAGTTGTTGTGTCATTTCACAGTGGGCACAGCTGCAGGAAGTATAGGGGAAAATGGATAGTCGAATTACGAATCATCGAAAGTTTGAAATATCTTGTAATGGTTTGTCTTTCTGAGGACATTGATGTAATTTCGATGGGATATGCAGAAGTTAGCATAGTGATGGAGACGCATGGTACTTCACGACTTATACCATGAAAAGCTTCTTGAGGCGGCCCGTAGGCAGAGGTAATAGCGGTACCCGGCATCGAATTCTATTCGATAATTAGATCTTCTTCTTTCTTGGCTTTACGACCTTTTCGGTCATGCCTGTAATTTTTGGCTTACTAAACTTATTGTTACCGCATAGATGGATAGTCAGTCCTCACTATGGGGGAACGGCCCAGATGAGACTTGAACCCCGGTCCTGCTGTGTGACGAACGGCGGTAGCATCTACCACGTGACCGGATAATCAAATCCAGACCTTAATTAAGCTGATTTAGCTTAACGGTCTTGTAGCTAGAGAAATATTAAGTAATGGTTTTTATACTAATTTCGTGAATATTATTTTGACTATTTACGTTGATTTTTGGTATAAAATCGTACCATTTTAAACTACGCATCTTAATACACAATTATTGATCATGAATCTATGTTGGTTATAAACATTACGCCTTACCTACAGCAAACTTAACACTCGATAACTTCTAAACTTATTTTGTGTAATATTTTGATCTCTCGAGATCTTCATCAGCGACCGTTGTGCATCGGTGCGCGATGTGTGTGTGTGTGTACAAATGGTTCAGCAAGAGCATATTAGCGGTAGCTTTCCAATTTTCAATTTCGACCACGTACACAGTAATTAAGTTTGTTTCAATCTTGACAGATCGTTCGTAGTGCGGCAAAAGCCTGACGCCCTCTAGCGTCCCCTAGCATTAAGCGCACAAATAACTATCGATTTTCTTAAACGTTTGTACAACCCATAGCAAAGCGTTTTAATGCTCTTTCTATTATCGTCGTTTAAGTGGTGCCACGTCTATTCGTTAGAATGTTGCACACATCCAGTTCTTTAAAAGTGAGGCTTGAAGTGAACCAAATGTGCACAAATAATGTGAGGGCACCCGTCGTACTGCGCAAAGATACCATTTAAAATTACCATTTCCACACAACCAGTTGTGAGGAAACTAGGGGGACTCCACTGCCGTACGCATTCCCGGTTTTTGCATTGAGATATTTTCAACGAAATCTCATTACTTATTGTTTAAAATAAAACGAATGGGGGTGAATACGCCATTAAAACAGAACGCTGGGAAATGATTCAATTTCCTTGTAAGTAAGGGGAAATTAAATCGAACTTCAACCTACTCATCATCGAACGGTAGCACTGAAAAACAGAAAAATCAGTCACGTTCACTTTCCTCCCTCCCTCGAAACCACCGGGAACGAGGTCATTTCCGGCGTAGCCACCTGATCCGAACACGGTTGCGATGCGCTTGTGTGCGCTAGAGCTTTAAGAACAAAACGTAAAAAAACAGGTAGCAAGAACACTCCCTCCGGCTTGTTACGGTGCACAAAAATAGTCAACGGATGCAAAATGGGGGGAAAAAAAAGCTCGAAAAAGAAAGCAAGCTGATGTATGTAGATGAATCAACGTGGGATTTACCATGACAACGGTTCGAGAGCACAGGTTCCGGATGGTGGGTGGTGGTGGTGGTAGTGGTGCAGTGCTTCATTACATAAATGAAAATCGGCCAAATTAATCTACTAATAGGCTAGGCCCCGGGGTGTACCATTATACACCGGGTCGGGTCGGCTTCGTTCCACCGATTGTCGTATCCCTCTGTTCGTCTCTGTCCAGTACCACAAGGACCGTTAGCCGCAAAACTCATCCCCCTCTTCGCTTTCTTTTTGCACAGGTGCAACGGCCATCGATGCGCTGTCTGCCGGCTACCGGACAATACTGATCGACGACTGTTGCCGGGGAGTCGATCTGAATGACATCGAGAGCACCAAGCAGACGGTGATTTCGAGCAATGGCGTCATCGTTTCATCCCGCGAGGTACGTACAGCGGAAGGGAAGCGTGGACCCTCCCTTTTCGAGTTCCGACGAAAGGGAAATTAATTACTATCGAAGGGACTGAGAGAGAAAAATGAAAACACGTTAGAGCACTCAGCAAAATTACCAGACCCCCGGAATGTCCCGATTTGTAGTACCAACAGGAAGAAAAAAATCACGAAAATGCGACTGCTGTCGAATTAAATCTCTCACCGAACGGCAACCGAACTCAGCTCTGTATTTATTTTACGGTCACTTTTCCGATCACTTCGTCCTTCGTTTGCACGAAGATTTATCCCATCTTCTTGTGTGTTTGTTTCGCGCCGCTTACAGGTCAAAGCCATGGTCGAAGGACGGGATCGTCGCCCGGAGCTGGGTTACAAGTTGGCGATGGAGCTGAAAAATTCCGAATCGGACCTGTCGAAGAACAACGCCTGCCGAAGACAGTCCCAGCAGCAGCAGCAACAGCAACAGCAGCAACCATCACAGTAAACGTCTCGCACGTCGCCCAATCGCGTCGCGTCGCACCACACTGATCGGCACCCAAACCCCCGCGGATGGGGCATTTTCGTTCAACGGTTCGCTGGTAGAAGAAAGTTTGTGAACACTCGCCTGTCCGCTTGCCAGTGTGGTCCAAATAGAAGGGAGGAGGTCCTTATTCATCGTTTACCATCGTTTGGTTGTCCAGCGTCCGGTTTACATATGTACGTGCGTTAACGGGGGCAGAGCTTATACGTTGAATTCCCTTTTTGTTTTTTGCGTGCGTGCGTGTGTGGCCAGAATTCAAAAGCTTATAAAGCAGCGCCCCTTTTTTCGTATTTTGCTTTCTTTAGGCATCAAAAACACAAACCGAAGGCACCCGTACACAAAACAAAAAAGCGGACGTAAATGCTTCCGACAGAGCGAGAGTCATAAAGCTTCTTTCATTCGAATCCCTGTTAGCCCACCAACCGTTTCCTATTTCGGAATCCGTTTCTCGTGCTCATGGTGCTTAGGTTTTCCCTCTCTTTTTATTTTTTGTTGCTGCTCCTTTCTGTACATGTGTGGTAAATTTTCTTTCCTACTGCGCAACACACACACACTCCATAGCATCCAACTTCTTGGGGGCGAAGTATGGTTATGTTGCACCCATTACCGTTTTATAGGTTTCGGCTTTCCTAACACCTTCACCCAAACCCCCGGGGTGCTTCAATCTTTCTTGTACCCATGTGCCGGTGCCGGTGAATGGGAAAAATCACAAAAAATAGAAACACTCAAATAAAACCAAAACCCAATGCAAAGCCCCGGCTGGGTCTGATTTAACCGAACGACGTCCGTAACGATTCCGGCTGGTCATCGAAGTTTATGGACCGATCGGGCAAGAAAAAAACAGAAAACCAGATAAAAAAACCCTCCAGTGATGAACGTGACACATCGTGCAAACATATCCTTGCGGTGCTGACGCTCGGTGTGGGTTCCCATCCATCCAAACCACACATCCCCATTCCCATAAAACGGGAAGCCAATGATTTTGTCGTGGGTCAAGGTGTAAATTACATTTTACAACCATGTATGAGTGTGTGCGGCGCTCGTGTGTGTGTTGAACCGTCATAAACCGACGTCCGCTGCTCGCTCTATTTTGCTACGCAGGTTGGGTATTTGTTGTTATTGTTTATATTCATCTCACACTATGGGAGCGCTATTTTATCAGGACGATTGAATTTAAATCCAGGGTCTAGCCCTTTTTTATTTTATATTTTCATTCAACAACAACAACAGCACATTGCTGCTAATGCGGGGGGCAAATCTCCATTTCCCAAATGGTGGTGTGAAGTGAATAAAGGGGAAAAAAGGTTGTTTAAAAATCATGGTGCCGATCATTATTAGTGGACCGTTTTTAGTGCTTACTTGATAGCATAGGAATAAGGTGATGGGGGCATTGTGGTGTATGGGTTTTTGGTTTTTAATATCTAATTATCACTTAAAATCGATTTATGCTTTACTGGTGATGGTGAGCGTGAGCATGGGAAGATAATTGTATAGTATCAACAACGTACAACATTGCGAGTATGTGTTTACATTACTTTATAGAAGAAAAAACAAGAACAGTACATTATAAAAACTGCAAAAACCAGCTAGAAAAAAAGGAGAAAAAAGCATCACAGCTCCTCGGTTACTTAAATTGTGTTCTCTAAGTTTTCTCGTTTAACAAATTAATGCGATTCATTCCACCCGTTTTCTTTTTAGGATCATTTTAGCGCATGCAATGTGTAGCTGTAACTGTAGATACTTAAACATTCGGAGCTAGCTAAGCTTGCCGACGCAGCAAAACTGTAGACAATGCAAACAAATAGGAAAACAAACTGAACACAAAAATAGGCAAAAACTTACGGAACTTAGCGTTCCCGAAAAAAAGAAACACCTGAGAGAAAGAGCGAGCTTACGCACACCATTTGTACTACCAATTGTTTAGAAACATTGTTACATCGATATTGCTCTCGTTAGGATGAAGGTGATGCCACGTTTGCAACAGAGAAAGTGACGTAGAAATCGAACGTGGAATCGAAACAGGAACAGGTGATTGGAACGGTACGCTTTAGAACGTTAGCATTTCGTGATGATTTTCCAAATTATTGTACGTCCCATTGTCCCGGTGTGGCTTGGACGGAAAAGCTTACCGAGTACGCACTTCCTCGATACTGCTCACAAAGCAGGGCAAAGCGTTTGGCCAGAACAGGGAAAGATTACGAATGGTATAGAAAAATGAGGGAAGAACAACTACCATCCATCCAGGGGGGACAATTGACCATGGTAAAACTTTTCGATGATGTTTCGATACAAAATAAAGATGGTGCATCATCTACAGCTAAATGTTGAACGATTTCGAGTTGGTAAGTTTCTTTGCGTTACAGATCATTTGAGTTTGAATTTATTTTCAGCAAGTTATTTTCGTCACTGGGTGACGTCCAAACAGCTTTGGAAGTTGTTTTTACAATATCCGAGCAGGAAAGTTGTGATTTTATCGCACACCAAAGCATTCTAATAAATGAATTCATGTCTGCATGAATCTTCTGCCAACACTCTCATGACTTGTCGAACTCTTGCGGTCAGCTAGCAGTGCGTGTCATTGTGATAGCTACGTGATTTTTATAGCAAACACGCGAGGCTTAAAATACGTCCTATGGCGTTCATGCTTTCGAAAGCGGATTTTGTCTTGAGTGTACCAACATTATTAAGCTCACGTTTAGTCCTTGCTTTGAATGTCAGATGTTTTATATGGAACAGCGTATAACTGATACGCTTTTTTTTTTTTTTTTACAATTAGTATCACATTTTATTATTCTTATAATACTACATTGTACTTTACAACTTAAACTAGGTATGATCTTAGTGTATCTATACTCATATGCAGGGAACCAATATTGGAAGTTATAATTTCAACATATCTAATGAAAATTTTCATAATATCTATTCTATCCGTCTTATTCATACATTTTAATGTTGGTCTTATTAATTCATTAAAGGAGGGGCATTTCAGATTATTCTCGTGCATTATTTTCCGCATCATTACAAATAACGGCTCAACTCTTTGACATTCTGCTATTTTGTGCTTTAGGGATTCTGTTTTCCCACAATATTCGCATCTTGAGTCATTTACCACTTTCCAATCATACAATTTTTCTCTGTAAGGAATTTTGTTATTTACTAAGGCAAAATACTTGCTTCTCTCACATGAAGATAGGTTATTATTGTTTATGTTACGCCAAATAATAGTCCACTTACAATTTGGATCCTTTCTAACTACATTTGGTGGTGGTAATTTATCCAAGGCAATCCTGTATAGCATCTTCGCATAGGGATTTTGTTTATATGAGAGTGGTGTGTAGGCTAATTCAACTGCTATTTGTTTAGCACAGGGATAGGTGGTTGGAATGTTCAATAGGCAAGGTGGGTTACCAGTATTTTCAATTAAAATTTTAGTATAAGGCATGTATTCTCTTTCTATCCAGTGTCTATTTATGAGCAATGTCTTTAATTTTAATCTTGGATTCAGTACGTTTAGACCTCCCTGTGCTTTAGGAAGGGCCAATTGATCTAGTTTTATTCGTAGATCATGTTGTGGTCGCATGAATATGCCCAGTAATCTAAGTATTTTTGCTAGATGAAATGAGCTTATTGAGACGACTGAACCAACAAACCAAAGTTTAGATGTAACATACGTGTTAGCTAATATTGCTTTTTGATATAAATTTAGATCTCTATTTTTATGTTGCCAAATGATGTGAGCAAATTTATGGGTTGTTACATCCCAATTTAATTTCATAGTTAGTCTCAGGGAATTGGTGAAAAAAATTCCTAGTAGCTTGATTTTGTCAGTAGTTTGCAGCCATGTTATTTTGAGGCGAGTATTATTAGAAATTTTTCCTATGTCTAAGGCTTGCGACTTATTTAGATTTAATTTAATTCCGGCAACTTTACTGAAGGCATTAAATTCATTTTTGATTTCTTCTATTTGCTCCTCAGAAGTGATTATGATCGATATATCGTCTGCGTATGCATTTATTACGTTGTCAGGACTATTACAAATAATTTCAAGTTTGTTCAATAGAGGAGATAAATAAATTACGAAAAGATGCATAGCAAGAGGATCTCCTTGTCGGACAGAGCAGTTAATTTTTATGTTTTCTGATAGTATTCCGTTGATATATAATCTCGAAGTAGCAGTAGAATTGAGTTTTCGAATGTTTTCTATGAAATCGGGATTAAAGCCGAATTTTTCCATTGTGATGTAAAGAAAGTTATGGTTAACTCTATCAAAGGCTTTTGATAAATCAAAAGAGATGAGTTTTCCTGGTTTGTTTTTTTGTTTAAGTTCGATTATTTTATCTTTAACTGACAGTAGTGCTTGAAAAATATTTTTGCCATTGTTGCAACATTTTTGACAAGGTGGTATTATATTATGTGTCTCTAAAATCTTAGTGATTCTGTATTTCATAATACGGTTGAAAAGTTTTAAATCTGTATTTAAAAGAGAAATAGGTCTATATGATTCAAGATTGCTACCATCTTGGTTATTTTTTTTGGCTAAGACTATTATTCCTTCAGTTAACTTGTTTGGGATTGGAACGTGTAGAATGTCGTTCATTATGAGGTTTAATTCTTTGTGAATAATTTCAAAAGTGTATTCAAAAAACTCCTTCGGTATACCATCGAGACCTGGACTACGATTATTGTTGGATTTTTTCAAAGCTAAGAAGATTTAATTCATGTCTGCATGAATCTTCTGCCAACACTCTCATGACTTGTCGAACTCTTGCGGTCAGCTAGCAGTGCGTGTCATTGTGATAGCTACGTGATTTTTACAGCAAACACGCGAGGCCTATGGGGTTCATGCTCTCGAAAGCGGATTTTGTCTTGAGTGTACCAACATTATTAAGCTCACGTTTAGTCCTTGCTTTGAATGTCAGATGTTTTATATGGAACAGCGTATAACTGATACGCTCGTTCTTTTAATTTCGATATTGACCTTCGATTAAGTCTTGTAGCGTATGAGGCCTTAAGCATTTGCCCAAACGGTTAACCTTGCCAAGTCGCACGATACAACCTATCGAGATTAATTGACATTCCCTTCAAGTACCTGTAAATTTACAGTCTACGAATCTGTAAATCTCGGATGAATTCATACCACGTTCTCAACAAATTCTTGTAGGTCTTGTTGTGCGTCATTTTCATTAAAGAAGTAACATTTAAGAACAATTTAACAGTAACAATTCAATCTAACAATTTTGCTATATCAAAAGCAGTACATATTATTGGAAACATTGTGTTCTGCAAGACATACCAAATCACTCCAACCCTAGACGGATGACTTCCACTGCTCCCGAAATAAACTATCGACGCGCACCAGCAGACAAGCGAATGGTAAACCCGTTCCCTTGGTCACGGTTACCCAGCATTCATCGCCGCTCATCAAGCAACCCGAACGCAGCGTCACAATAACCAGAGCATGTAATGTCAAGATAGAGGCTTCGGACAAGTGTAATCCGACTAAATGTTTTCCCCCGCACATCGCACGCCGTGCACCGAATCGCCTCCAACGCCACTACCACTATAACCCGAACGGGCAAAAGGATGGAAACCGATAAATTGCCCCTTCGGCAGCGCACGGTGAACGATAAAGCTTTCATTAGAGTTGCTGTAGCTGGTGCGTGTAGCTTCTGGTGGGTTTTGCGTTAGCTTGCGGGTTGCCACACATTGGGCGTCACCTTTGACCTATTGCCTGGATGATGGTGGTCGGGGCATACACACACACACACACACATACACACGGTGTGTACAGGTAAGCCTAGCGACCCAGATGACGGATCAAAACTTTGAGCGTCGACCGGTGGGGAACGGTGAAACCGAGATGATGGTAAATGCCAACTCTTTGCGTAAAGTTCTTAACGGTAGGAAGCGAACGTAGTCAGCGGTACGGTACCATTCGCTTTTAAGCACATTTTCATACCAAACGGGGTATGTGCTGGAGGTTTAAAAGGGGTGGGTTTCCCTGCATGCTGTTCGGAAAAGCGGAGAGAGCTAAGAATCTTATCGTTTAAGCTTTTGTTTTCAGTGCACGCTAGCGATTCACCCACCCAGAGGGGAGTGGGGAGTGTAATTTATCACTCCAACCACTCTAGTTGCAGCACGGTAGATGTATTGGTCTCCACGAACTGTCATCGATGTCATCGAACTCTGGCCCCATTGGCCCGTACATCGATTGACCCGTGCTGCGTTCGATCGGCTGAAGAGTTATTGCAGGATGCAGTTTTGCTATTTTGATGCGTATTTTGCTTTTGCACCTATGGAATGGAACCCTCGGAGCAATGTGATGCCGTCTTAGCCGGCCTTTGATAAAGGGATGATATTAAAATAATCGATTTTGGTGTACGATGCCGAAGATTGTATGAGAAATTGTGCCTTTACGCCTAAAGGTATGCAATATGTATGATATAGCGTATAGTTACCATGGTGTTGGATTTCAGGACATCCATTGGAGTGATGTTGATGTAATCGATGAATCTAAAATGAATAGAATAATGATATTAGCATTTAAGTAAATTTTAGTAACAAGTTTAACTTCTAAGTTATTATATAAAATTGTGTCCGTCTTTATAAACTTGTCCCGTCAATAACGCATCGTTTGTTAGACTGCGATAAATTTTTAACTGAAGTTACTACTTAAGTTATACTAACTGCTTTGTTTATCATATTTATATAGTTCTGAATTCTCGCTGTGCGTAAAAAACACAGTTTAGCAAAAACAATTGCCTACTTTCTTTGAACCAGTAATTATTACACACAAAGAAAGACGAACTGAAAGCTTTAGTTTTTCATCGACTAACGTTTAGATAGAACCTTTTGCCCCCAGAAACTTGTGCCGTACTTTGCCCGGTCAAGAATCACCACACGATCTCATTCGAGATCGATAACAATATATTGATAAGAATTTCAAGAAAGAGCCACCTTTTTCCTTCATCTCCCTTGCTTTTTCACCAGCAAGCCACTGCGAACAAACGAAACAAAAACTCTTCATTGGAGAAAAAAAAAGCAAACCCCAATACTGGCCTGCCACTTTATTGCGCGTTCCACAACCCTGCTAGCGCTGGTACCGTAATGCTGCTCGTTTCGGAAATGTACGAGTTCGAACCATTCTTGACGTAAGCTCTCGCCATGTAGTGGGCTCAAAATGGCTCGTTAGCGAAGAACCGCATCACCACCACCACAATCTATGTGGGGCGCAGAAATGGTAGGGTTTAGTTTTATTTCTATTATGAAAACATTTTCCCACTTCCCCAAGCCAGCGAATATCTTGTCCCGGAATTCCTACACAGCTCTGCAAACCTTAGTCCTGGGCCGGGTTCTGAAAGGAAAGTTTATTTCTTCAAGCTCGAAAGCTCCCACAGGAAAGCAAGATCTATGCCGGGGTTTGTTTCTTCGTTTCGTTATCTAGCCAAGCACTGGAGAGCAGCTGTGCATTCCAGAGCCTGTGGGAGGAGCAACAAAAAAAAACAACGGCGGAGCTGGTAGAGCATGGGCAACGACAAGAGGCAAAACTATGCCACACAATAACAAACCCAGGCACACGGGCGGCTCAGCTTCCGTTACTAGTTTTCTTCACATTTACCTAGGCTTCTGGGACCGATCCGGCTCGCACGGGAACTTATGCCCGGGAACCGGGTACGGCAACTAGTAGTGTGTAGCAGCGGTAAGATAAACATATCAGCGATGAAACTTTCGCGACGTGAAGATGTATCTTTTCCTCCCGAGGGTTTCCGTTCCACTGCTGCCGGCTGCTCCATCTCGGTCGGCGTACCGGTTGAGCGTTTTTTGTTTTTCTTTTGCCATTTTTTTTTAGCTGCATCTTTTATTAGCGTTTGCTTGCTGCAATTCACTCAATTTGCAGCAGGCAAGCAGACGGGCGGGAAGTGGAAGTGCAGTTGCGATGAAGTGAGGAAGCGAAAAGTGCAGGATATGGACATTCTTTATTCAACTCAACAGCCACATTGCCACGTAAGCTAGCAGGTAGGAATAGAGCATGAAAAATGGACGTCGACTATGGCGGTTACTTCGAACAGGGCAAGATAGACCATTAGTTTCAACCGCCATTGATGGGTGGACGGAGAGACTGTGCGGTTTTAAGCAGTGGTTAGCAAAGTTTGAGTGGAATGAAGATTACAACAGTTTAAAGATGTTTTTTTTTTATTTAAGGTCCTACATCCAATGTAGAAAGAGATTTCGAAAAGTATGTATGAGAATTTTCCTTATCATCTTCTGTGCCAAAACGTAGGATTTTTTTATACGTTTAGTATGGTCCGACCGTATTGCTAAAAGGTAAGTTTCGGATAACTGATTCGTGGAGGATAATCGCTACCGCTGCAGTCGACAAAGCAATATAGACAGAATAAATGCTTCTTTCAAATTGCATACTTCTGGGCGTTACCTGAGCATTCTAATCGAGATCGATAACAATATATTGATAAGAATTTCAAGAAAGAGCCACCTTTTTCCTTCATCTCCCTTGCTTTTTCACCAGCAAGCCACTGCGAACAAACGAAACAAAAACTCTTCATTGGAGAAAAAAAAAGCAAACCCCAATACTGGCCTGCCACTTTATTGCGCGTTCCACAACCCCTGCTAGCGCTGCTACCGTAATGCTGCTCGTTTCGGAAATGTACGAGTTCGAACCATTCTTGACGTAAGCTCTCGCCATGTAGTGGGCTCAAAATGGCTCGTTAGCGAAGAACCGCATCACCACCACCACGATCTATGTGGGGCGCAGAAATGGTAGGGTTTAGTTTTATTTCTATTATGAAAACATTTTCCCACTTCCCCAAGCCAGCGAATATCTTGTCCCGGAATTCCTACACAGCTCTGCAAACCTTAGTCCTGGGCCGGGTTCTGAAAGGAAAGTTTATTTCTTCAAGCTCGAAAGCTCCCACAGGAAAGCAAGATCTATGCCGGGGTTTGTTTCTTCGTTTCGTTATCTAGCCAAGCACTGGAGAGCAGCTGTGCATTCCAGAGCCTGTGGGAGGAGCAACAAAAAAAAAACAACGGCGGAGCTGGTAGAGCATGGGCAACGACAAGAGGCAAAACTATGCCACACAATAACAAACCCAGGCACACGGGCGGCTCAGCTTCCGTTACTAGTTTTCTTCACATTTACCTAGGCTTCTGGGACCGATCCGGCTCGCACGGGAACTTATGCCCGGGAACCGGGTACGGCAACTAGTAGTGTGTAGCAGCGGTAAGATAAACATATCAGCGATGAAACTTTCGCGACGTGAAGATGTATCTTTTCCTCCCGAGGGTTTCCGTTCCACTGCTGCCGGCTCCTCCATCTCGGGCGGCGTACCGGTTGAGCGTTTTTTGTTTTTCTTTAGCCTTTTTTTATAGCTGCATCTTTTATTAGCGTTTGCTTGCTGCAATCCACTCAATTTGCAGCAGGCAAGCAGACGGGCGGGAAGTGGAAGTGCAGTTGCGGCGAAGTGAGGAAGCGAAAAGTGCAGGATATGGACATTCTTTATTCAACTCAACAGCCACATTGCCACGTAAGCTAGCAGGTAGGAATAGAGCATGAAAAATGGACGTCGACTATGGCGGTTACTTCGAACAGGGCAAGATAGACCATTAGTTTCAACCTCCATTGATGGGTGGAAGGAGAGACTGTGCGGTTTTAAGCAGTGGTTAGCAAAGTTTGAGTGGAATGAAGATTACAACAGTTTAAAAATGTTTTTTTATTTAAGGTCCTATATCCAATGTAGAAAGAGATCTCGAAAAGTATGTATGAGAATTTTCCTTACCATCTTTTGTGGCAAAACGTAGGATTTTTTTATACGTTTAGTATGGTCCGACCGTATTGCTAAAAGGTAAGTTTCGGATAAGATTGAATACTGATTCGTGGAGGATAATCGCTATCGCTACAGGCGACAAAACAATATAGACAGAATAATTGCTTCTTTCAAATTGCATACTTCTGGGCGTTACCTGAGCATTCTAAGTTACCTGAGCGACGGCAAAGTAAATTATTTTCCAGCTGCAGAATTTAAGTTAAATGTATTGCAAAAAACTCTTTCGATCTGAAAACTACACTAAAATATCCCAGCAAATAGTAAGAGGTGTAGTCTCTATGAACATCTATTCGTAAAAAAAAATTCAGAATAAATGAATAATTGCGGAACCTCCACAGCGATTAGTTCTATGTACCGTAGAATGATCATACCATTATCCAGCGTATAACACTCATCAGGACTCAGTAGGCTGCCGATCATGTTATGAGAATTGAGAATTGATGTGCCCACCAGAAAGGTAGATATCATGTATCATGCAGTTCAATATTGGGAGAAATACGGCAATATTGGAATATTGGAAGCAAGAACGAATATTGGAAGCAAAACGAATTAGAAAAATGACCGGTGTTGGTCTGGAATTTCCTTTCTAATAAACCACTAACTGCTCAGCCGAAGCTTGATGACCACTGCAATAGAACGTCCACCGATGTGAGCGGTATGACGTCATTAAGCCATTTTGTTGTACTTTTTACTCTTAAATTCGTCATCGCTCGCAGCGCTGTGTACTGATGCTGTGTGTCTGTATAACTGTGTGTAAGTATACGACGCCATATCCGTCCTGTTTGTTGCGAAGTGTACCTTGGCAGTATGAAGATCTCCGCAGGCACTTCCTGCCATCATTTTAGGACCTCAACCCTCAGTCAACGGCCATCGCGCCACCCAACAAGAAGCGGGAAACACATAATCAATCTCAATTATTTTTTATGCTGCTTATTCCATTATGAACCGAAGCGCGCACTGGCCGTCGCGTCTGACTGTCGTCCACAGCCCGCTGGCTTCATTTAGCCCGTATTCATCACCGGGCTTGCGGGTGGAATGCGACGGAAGGAAATCCATCCTCGATAAGACTCGGTACGGCCGGAGATGCTGTCGGATGGGCGGACGGACGGTGGTGGCAGTGTTGCTGTTGGCTTCATTTTTGCATCGAATTACTCGTGGCTCAGTCAGGATAGTCTGCTGTTATTGTTTTTCCTCCCACTGCACTGTGTGTGTGTGTGTGTGCTGCTCCTCCAAGCGGTGGCCGCTGATGCTCGTCGTCTTTTTTCGCTATTCTGCGGTGCAATCAAAGGCGAAGATACCGTGCGCTGCTGATTTTATGCTGTCTTTTTATTTTTGCCCATGTTCGCTTTTTTGCCCTCATGTTTTGCCGCTATTCTCAAGGAGCTTGTTTGCGCAGACCAATCAACAAGCATGGTGGAGAAGCGAGAGCAAAGAAAAAAAAAGAGGAAAACGGAGGCAAGCATGAAACGTCTCGCTGCATCGTTACATCGTTTGTTCGGATCGTCTCGGTGCTCAGCATGTGATTGCTTGTGCAAGAAGAAAATGAACATTTTCCACGAGTAAGTGGAATGCACAAGGCAAGCAAATGCGTCGCGTCCCGGCACACGCGCCCCGGCCGTCTGAGCGTTTAGTTGCAGCGAGCCGGAAAAGCTGCCACACTGGGCAAACTCCCTTCGGGGTAAGAAACGATTGTTTTCGAAATCTGTACCACTTGTCCCTTTAAACACACGCACGCAACACACAATCACACAGCCATGCACACACCCGGAGCAACGGACACACCTAGACCGCCGGGGGAACGCAATTCAAATCAGGTTCGATTCACAAAGTTGCTACATTTCACTTCGAAACATGCTTGTTTTGTTCGTAAGACGTATTAAGAGAAAGCTTACACATTCGAACAGTGTAATGCATCCCGTGTCCTTTGAGGTGCTCCACCGTTATCCCCTCCGTCCTCTCCCTTCCCCTCCCTCACTCACACACATGCGAACCTTTTTCCGTTTCTTGGTTCCGGGGTGCCCGGGGAACTAGCCGTGCGATTGCAGCGCGCAATATTCATTACTCAAAATGATTAATGTTTTCCATCATTATTCGCAGCACACCATTCTCACCAACCGACGCGCGGCACTCGGCCGCAAGACAAATGACGACTCTTGTCCGGACAGCATCGCACAATTAGTTACATTTCACGCTCCAGCGTTGTTAGCCGCCCTGGTTTGGCCTTCTTGCGCCACGTCTGTTCCGTCATATTTATGGTTTAACTTCTTGTTTCACTGTGTACTTTTTCCATGTGCCGTGTTGTTTTTTGGTTTTGCTTTCTGCTCTCACTATGCTCACTACTGTGCGGCGCGTTTCTGAGCTGATACGGTTGATAGTTTGGTGAGTGGCTTTACAGTGCTGTTGAGCGGTGGAGATTACTTTGTAGAAAAATGGGCAGCCACGATAGAGAGAAGCGTAGGAAACTAGTCCCAGGCAGGTTCATCGTGCTCTATGTGTAATTTACATTTATTGTGTAAATGATAAATGTGCCATGTTTAAAGGGCAATGATTTCCTGTACTTAAGGAAAAGGGAGGGAATCGAATTAAGTTATTTACGTATTTAAATTGACTGTTTGCTCAAAATTCAAATAAATGTAATTATGGTTTAACGAAAGCATTACTTACTATATTACACATCTTTGGCGCTTTTGTTCTGATTTTTTATATTATATATTATTATATTATTTATTTATCTAAAATGCTACTGGCATTAAGAATAAGTCCACCTCGTCCGAACCGTAAGCAGAATGGGTAAAACTAAGCCAAGGAAGGGATTAATGGTAGCCAAAGCCGTCTTGAGGTCGTAGAACCAAAAATGAAGAAAAATACTATCTATTTATTTATTTATTTATTTATTAATATATATTGCCTGCCTCATGGGCTTAACAAAATCTAAAAAAGTACTTAAAAACTAAGGAGGTGATGGGGGACAGCAAAGGGGAATAAGTTAGGGAAGGGAATGTGACGAGGAATTACGAAGGTGCAGACGAAAGCTAGAGACAGTATTATGCAGTAGGAACCTTCGTCAAGCTTTAAAATGATTAGTATGGAGAAGTCCAAGACTATCTCCGATTGTTTTCAAACGACGACAATCCACAGTATTTTTGTGAAAAAGTTTGACCATTTGAACAGGAACCAATTTTATACTGACAGAGTCTCGGTATCGGTTTTGGCGTATATAACGTTGAACCCAAAGCTTTTTTCAACAACGCCAACCATGCTCCATATATGTACCGGAAAGCTTGAAGTTTTACACCTTATTAATAATACTTATTGTCCTCTACATTCATATTTTGAGTTCTGCCACAGCGTAAGCGACGAAGTACTTAAATCTGTGAAAGCTTTTAAAAGCCTAGAATATTTTAGATTGCTAAGGGTCTTAACCTCATTATATGAGAACTAGTTCTAAATATCTCTCGTTTAGTTGCCCTCTCATTTCAATATTCTTGGCAATATAAAGGCAGAAAGGGTGCTTCGGAAGCTTTCTTTTTCGATAGGCTTAACGTGCCTCGTGTGCACATGCATGCTCAACAGTCTCTGTGCATGGCTCGGTAGTAGATGCGCTCGGGTGGATTTTATATTCAACCATTCCCCTAGATTCCTTTTATTCTTGGTTACATGGCATCCCAGAAGATCGTGATTCTATTTGAATGATATCTTGATTTAGGTCAAACCATTTTTCATTGGGCGCACATCTCGAGCGTATAAGACAGGTCTACTCTAAAGCATATGGTTGCATATGGCCTTGGATGCCACGATATAGATCATCTTCTATGGTCTTGTGTAGAGTACTAGACTTCTCGATCCATCATATTTCATAATGCTCCTATTTGGGATCTGCTGTTTATTAGTTTGATATCTTCCCTTCCTTCCTTCTACACCTACTGTTCGTCTGTCTATAATGTGTTGTACCTCGCTTGTATGTGTGATGGGGAATAAATGAGAACGATTGAATGAATGTTCAGCGATGTTAGAGAGGCTTTCTACATCATTGACGAAATATTTTTAAAATTTCCAGAATATGACATATTGTTGTAAAAACTTGTTGCAACGGTTGACAATTGTAGGAAAGGTAGTGTTATGGAGGAGCTCACGAAAATCATGGAGGATCATAAGAAAAATACCTATTCTTGGATACAGTCGAAATATCAAGAAGCTCCAGTTTTGGATAAAAGACGTCCAATAGAAGAATAGATTGTCGAAAAGCAGAACTACAACTTCCAACAATTGAAAGCCTAAAACCGCCATCAATCTAATGAAAGATTGTAAAGCTAACCAATCATACTTCATGTGAACCTAATCCAAATCGTTCAGATTCAACCCTAACTATTTATTGTATTTATAGTAATTTATTTTTTAACTACCCTTATTACAATTTTCTTGTTATTCAAAAAGGCCCAAAGCAATTCAGATAGGCCGTCCTTCATGAATAAAAAAGGCCCTGAAAAATCTTACTTATTATGAAGATCAGATCTACTTCTATCATGCTGTTTTTAACCAACGCATAAATCACTTTTTTCACACAAATCAACACGCAACTTCCATTCCCGTAAACTGTAATAAAACTCTCTCATTAATCTACCTACAGTATAATCCCTTTAAGTTGTGTTTAACTTTCCTTGCTACTTAAACTAAGTTCAAGGTAAACAATATCTCCACCCCATTACCTTCTGCTGGCGGAAAAAGTAGTTAAAACGTGCTAGAACGACCAAACGCAAAATCACCAAAAGTTTTCCACTTCAATCAAAAAGTAACCAACTTCTCATTAGCCAAGTCGGCATTTTAAGCAATCCTTCTTTTTTCTTACACAATGTAACACATTTTTAACTTTTCTCTCGCACTCTTCCGAAATAGTGAGAACCTTTCGGAAGACAAACTATTACTACAGCGTCCAACGTTACGAATGTGTCGCAGGGTTGGTCGGCGCACAATGGACGCTGTAAAAACTCCCACAAACACAGTGGAAGATGAAAAAAAACTGGCTGTAAGTAGAGCACCCGTGTACGTGTTCGTCGCAGGCAATCGTTTCAAGTGTAATTACACTGTTGGAAAGTAATTAAATTTCACTGTTACGCCAATTTCGATGGCGAAAGTCTGTTTTTAATCGACTACTACAATTTGTCTGCTTGTTTTTTGTGAGTGAGTGTTTGTGAGAGAGAGATTTTGAACAATTTAGCTGAGAACAGACGAGAGAAAGGGATATCACTGTCGTGTTTCGTGTAACGACACCGTACCGCACACGGGAGATGGTGCAGATTAAAGATGGAAACAATAGCGACGACAAAACACACAGATAGTAGCGGATTAACAAGAAGAAAACAGTGCCATCCTTACAGCTTACGAACCGAAGGGTACATAAAATAAAGATTTGTTGCCATCGTGAGATACCGGACAACAATGGCAGTGACAATAAAAAAAAGAACCACGAAGGATCACAACAATCCGCACACGGTACTCGAGCTGCATCGTCGCGGCTTTGATCGCCCAAGTGTCAATGTTCACCCATTTGACAGATAACCGTTTATCTGGCGTGCCGTAACCAGGAGTACAAAAGCTACTAATAATAAAGACGTCTTCGCCTGACTGCCATAACAATACGATTGGCAATTGCATGGCGCTGTGTGTGTGTGCGTGTGTGTGTGTGTGGCGAACCGAACGGCGACCCAGCCCTGACACGTACCGGCAGCTGGTGCGTTCCCGCGAGATATCAATTGTAGTGCCAATTAGGAGTAGCGTAAGAAAACACTGGTCGACGCCAACCATTCTGCCACATGTTGCACATGCTAGCAACGACTGGGTTTGTGCACCTACGGGCCGGACATAAATCCCGTGCAGCACATGACGATAATCGCACACCGCTCGTTCGAATGTTCTGCTGCAAGTGATGATACCACAAACGGCGAGTTCTTGTGGACAGATCTTGATCTTGTCTCTGGTGGCGAATACATTTCGTTTACGTGCCATTCCGACTCCGAGGGAAGTCTTCATGCTGTTCACTTGGTGTGATGGAAAAATTGATAAAATATGTGAACGACACTGGTCATAAAGCGGCCATCTTTATAGGCCGTTTCCCTCGCTTCGGTTTGGCTCGTTGGCCGGTGTTACAAGAGCAGCGACTGGACTGGTTGGGCTTTGGGATTTTGACACACACCCGTTCCCAATACTTTTCCTTTTTCTTCAAGCAGGAACATGCAGAAGACCCTAAATACACTACAGCAGCCTTGTAGATGTGCAACCAAATGACAACCTTTCGGTGCCAGCTTGCTTGCCTTGGGCCGTTGGAATGCTTTGGCCTCCCCATCCCAAACCGTAAAGTGTTCTGCTAGATTTCACTTCAATTCGCCATATTTTTTCCACTTCTTTTTCCTTTTTTTTCGTCTTTGCTTGCTGTGTGCATCCTTCTCCGGCACTTTTTGGAAAGGGCAACACAAACTTTGGATCATTAACGAGGCATTATCCGAACCGGTGCTGGGGAACTACTATTTTGCACGAACGCACCAATGGGCGGACAAACGCTCGCGACGGTCCTTGAAAGATTTTTCGGCTCGAGAATTTCTCCACTCAAGTTGCTGCCTTTCTTTTCTGTGTTAGCGTAAGTAAACTTTAGCTCACTTGCTGGACGAAAAGAACCGGGGACGGCCCGCCGAAGCAACAAAGAGCTG
>KZ062153.1:46902-122615 GCA_002091835.1 Anopheles maculatus | reverse complement strand
CCTTTGCCCCCTTTTGTGCGGGGCGTTTTTTTTTTTTTTTTTTTTTTCGTTTATTTATAGAGGCTTTGGGTCTCATAGACCTCATTCGCCTCTTTATACGGCGCGTTTCTGGGCTGATACGGTTGATAGTTTGGCGAGTGGCTTTACAATGCTGTTGAGCGGTGGAGATTACTGTGTAGAAAAATGGGCAGCCACGATAGAGAGAAGCGTAGGAAACTAGTCCCAGGCAGGTTCATCGTGCTCTGTGTGTAATTTACATTTATTGTGTAAATGATAAATGTGCCATGTTTAAAGGGCAATGATTTCCTGTACTTAAGAAAAAGGGAGGGAATCGAGTTAAGTTATTTACGTATTTAAATTGACTGTTTGCTCAAAATTCAAATAAATGTAATTATGGTTTAACGAAAGCATTACTTACTATATTACACATCTTTGGCGCTTTTGTTCTGATTTTTTATATTATATATTATTATATTATTTATTTATCTAAAATGCTACTGGCATTAAGAATAAGTCCACCTCGTCCGAACCGTAAGCAGAATGGGTAAAACTAAGCCAAGGAAGGGATTAATGGTAGCCAAAGCCGTCTTGAGGTCGTAGAACCAAAAATGAAGAAAAATACTATCTATTTATTTATTTATTTATTTATTAATATATATTGCCTGCCTCATGGGCTTAACAAAATCTAAAAAAGTACTTAAAAACTAAGGAGGTGATGGGGGACAGCAAAGGGGAATAAGTTAGGGAAGGCAATGTGACGAGGAATTACGAAGGTGCAGACGAAAGCTAGAGACAGGGACATTGTAATCGACGAAAGAGGTAACGGGAGACAGCAAGAAGGAAAAGGTTGGGGAAGGGAAAGTGACGAGGAATTACGAAGGTGCAAATGAAAGCTAGAGACAGGGAGATTATAATCGAACAAATGATATGAGCGGTTAAAAGCCGATAGCGCTTGAAAAAAGGGAGCATTGGCGGCGTAGCATCATTTTTAGTATCAGAACAGGCCCATACAACAGAAAGTGATCAAAACTGTGCATAGCTCTCGTCGATTCATTGTTAAACCACATCATAACATTATTATTATGGTTTTCTTTACAAGATTAGGTGAAACACTGTATCTGTATGTTTTGTTTGAAGAACAACGCCTAAATGTATGCACTAAAAAAATGCAAACATAAATGTGTAAAAATTGGCTTTTTGCTTTTTTTTAATAAAAAGAACTAAATTATAAAAAATTCACACCAAAACAGATGGAAAAGATAACAAATGAACAAAAGGTATGACGTACGACAGAAGAAATTATGTTATAAAACGCAAGCACAACCATTCCTTGAGCTACAGTGAACCGCTTAACCCGGCTGAGTATGAACCCGACCGTACCCGCGCTGTTTCTCTTCGATTTCCATTCCATTCATCACTGTCATCACCGATTGGCCTCGAGGGGGCAAGGATCAGCAACCGATTGTGCAACCGTTCCCTTTGCGGTAGCGACCGAATCGGACAGTTGATGGACGAACGTACCCGATGGCGCCGGTCCGTTCATCGTGCGTCCCGAAAATGTGGGCGCCCCATTTACGCCGCACTGATACGATTATGAGCGACGGTCCGGTTGAATTGTGTAAGAATTGCTTCATTAACCGAACGACGACACACGGCACAATCGTGCGCCCGGCGACCGTCCAATCGAGCCCGATAGCTGCTGGTGCGTCCACACAATTATGCAAACTAAACACATACGCACATGCTTTCCGATATGCGGCGAGCCCTTTGGACATTTGTGTGAGAACGCTGGCCAGCTGTCCGATAAATCACACCCCGATAGCAAATTGTGAGTCCAAAATGGCAAGTGGGTTTCGGAATTCTCAAAGGGTGTGCACACACACACACACGCCGTTGAATGTTAAAACAGTGACAATCGCATCACTATCAGTAAAGCAGCACAGTGGGAGCTGGAAGAATGATGTAGGCGAACCATTTCCATCGGAGCTTTTCCCGTTACGTGCGGTTGCGGTTGAAGAAACGATCGAACTATAGGGCCCCATCATGCACGGGTCCGGCTGAAGGGAACGAAAACTTTTAACCTAGATCACTTGCGCAACACCCACCACCTGGCGCGCTCGGGAAGAGCAACAGCACCAACCCCTTGGGATAAGTTTTCCGGCTCAAAAAGGATGTTTTCTTTTGGCCCTGAGCGAATGCAGAGTGGTGGTGGCGTTTATTTAAGCCATAACTCAACATCACCATCTGCCGGGTGATGGTGGTTTCAATAATTTTCTCCCCATGGAAACACACGCCATGGCAAACGGGGCCCACAATGAAAATGGAATGCTAATGTAGACGGATCCGCAACAACCGCTCCACATTTGCTCATTCGCGTTTGGTCGAGCAAATTCCACCGGGCAAAGAGCAAAACAAAAAAGAAAAGCAGCAGCAGCAGATTGTCCTGACCGACTAGTGCTGCTGCATTTAAATTTCCCAATTTCTGGTTGTCCCGGAGGTAGCTTAAGAAGCGACACCGAACTGCCGAAACCCGAAAGTCCGAACGCAAGGGGCGAGAGATCCTTACCCCATAATCGTATCAATTCGTTCAAATGGCTCATTCGTTTCCTCGCTGTCGGCACAAATTGGTCACCAAACGATGTGATGCCGTCCGCCATCATCGTTGCTGTCAGCGGCATCATCGTTTCGGTCCCCGTTCTCCCCCAGGTCACCCGCCGGTAGCCGAACCGTGCTAACCATTAGGTGTGTGTGTTCCGTTCGGAAGCGCGGAAAAATAAAGCCATAAGCACGGGATTTGCTGCTGAAGTAAATGGTAATAAACGTAACAGAATTGATGTCCTGCCGTTTCCTTCCCTCGACGAAACAATAACTTCCTGCCCGGCGCATTTCCCAGCGCCAACCTCCTTTCCCGTTCTTCCTGCACAAAAATTACCTACTGTTACTACTACTGCCACAGCGGCCCACATGTCTACCCGGCCCCTGTTTGTGCAGAAACAAAATTTTAGGTACCGCGTAGCAAATGAGCAAAACTACCAGGCGTCTCCATCAGCAAACAAACTCATCTCATCTCACGCGCAAGCGAGCGAGAGAAGGAGATGAAAATTCACGTTCAGCTCACCTATGCTCACCACCACGCTTTGCGGAGCGAAACGAGCAATTCCCACGCCATTACGTCACGCAATGCACATCCCGTGCATATGTATACAGGCGTATGTGTACGTATCCCTGGCACGGAACGCGGACCATCCCTTGGGGAGTGATTGCAGTGATTTCTGGGCAACCGTTTCCCTGTTCGCAACCACCCTTCTAATGGTGGATGGGTGTACGTGTGTGTGTGTGTGTAGTAAACAAACAGCTGAGCTACGGTGTTGGTTCTGAGTGCTCGGATTGAGTGCGGTACTCAGTCGGTACGGTGAGATTGGTAAGCTTCATCAGCAGACGGGAGTGTCTCGTGAGTGACCACGAGAGCACGTGGAATTGTACGTGAAGCTGGGCCCCAGCATTACCGTGTTCTGTAGATGGGACTGTGTGTGTGTGTCTCAGGCATTCAAATGGCGGTTGAAATTTTCATCTGCCTTATCAGCATATCTTTTTTTTTTTCTTGTTCCCCCTCGCCCTCTCTCTCGCACTCGCTGTGTGGTCTATCGGTCGTTTTGGAAAGATAATCGAAGTCGATTGGCAATCATAAAAAGGCCAGGATTACTACACTACATTTAGCGGGAAACGACGGCGATGAATACGCGATGGCAAAACGGCGAAAAATGGCTAAGGAGTGGAATTTTAAAAACATAAACAGCTTTAGAAGTACCACCTGCAGATAAGCTTGAAGGTCATGCTGTCACTTGTTTTGTATGAAAATGGCCCCAGCGTAGTGGGAAAGGGGACAGCCGAAAGGCTAGCGATTGTGGTAAAGACCCCTTTTTTGTACAAGTTTATTGTTATGGTACACAAGCTAGACGTGCAGATTTGTATGTTAAATCGTTGCCGAGGAAAGTTACAGTTTCAGTTTAAGCAATGACACACAATGAATAGCAGTCTTAGACACTAGACAATATTGAAGTAATGAAATAAAGGAAACTCATGCTAAAGAAAGGTTAGAAAATGCTTACGGAATCGAGCAGTATATTACAGTAATAGATTTTGATTATGGAATATTTTTGGAAAGCATCAAAAAGTTGATAGAATGATGTGTTATGACACACTGATGTTAAGGAAAATAAATGTTAAAATATACTAGGTTTTGAACGTCCATTTTAAATAGAGTAAAACCTTAAGAATTGTTATTCAGCTATACTATTCAGTATCACAAGAGCTTGCTTCAAAAGGCAATCAATCGCTGCAGGTTCTTCGTTTCAAAAACTTGTAGGTTTTACCAAGAAAATTTACACAAATCTGCCTCTCTTGCTGCTGGAAGAGATAACGTCAAAGACATCAGATACTGATGATCAAGCAGTTTAGTAAGTTAAAGTAGCAAAGATTTTCAAAAATAAAGAAATAGCTTCTGCTGCTGGCTTCGAGCACTAACCTCCATGTGTTCGCTCATCTCACGTGAGATCTGACGCTCCAAAAATTACGCTCCATTCACATCCTTCACCGCACCGCTCTGCTCGAGCAAATCACAAACGTGAGCGAAGGTTCCTATGCCGTGCAGATTCGAAGCGAGAGGTTAACGATGGCGAGCGAACATTCGCTGGCGAGAACGCGATGCGTGAGAGAGTGTCAACAAATTGGGTACGAGCAGATCCCGCGTACCTTAATGACCGGATGAAGAGTAAAATCAGAGCCGAATACATGAAGTCTAAAAAGGCACAGCAACAACAACAACAAAAAAGGCAATTCCCTCCTGGTTGCTGGTCCTACTACTATCGCTCTCACGCTCTCGATGCCGAGCTATACGGGCCTCAACAAAACCACGCGGTTCACGCTCTCTCGCTCAGCAGGGAGCAAAAACCCGCTGTACGAAACCAAACCCGCCAATCATAGCAGACGGTGGTGAGTTTGATATTCGCACAGGACTCACATCGAAGCACCCAGCGCGGCAGCAGCATCCAGGGCAAAAATTGGTCACCATCGATTTCAGTCAGGTGTAGTCTGCGTTGCGAACTGGTCGGAAGCGTTCTGCCTTTGCTCTCTCCACCAGCGGGGGTCAGCGTTTTCACTCAGTGAGTCCTGTTTTTTTTTTACTTTGGTGTGTGCTTCTGAAGCTAAAGTGCAAACGAGTGCGGTGGTGGTACAGCAAAAGTACAAAACAAGCAGCAACAAGAAGGAAAACAAAAAAACAACAAGGCGCAAGAAAAGCTACCCTAGATACACCACACACGAGTGTTTCGGTGAAGCTGCTGCTCCTGTACCTTAAATCGTTCACCCCGATTCTTAGTCAGCAGATTTCGTTTCGTGGTTTCTCGTGTGTGTGTTTGTGCGTGTGTGTGTGTGTGTGTGCGTGTATATGTGTGCATGGTGGGGGCATCAACGTAGCCAGCGTCAGCGAATTGTGGTGGTGGTGCTGAAGTTTTCCGAACTGGAGCAAACAAGATCTGGAACGCTTGGGTGCGTTTCCAACGCCCCATACCAATTCGGGCACGGCCAGTTTCTCTGTGCACTACTTAAAGCCAACTATACCTACCGTGGCTTCGCAATAGTATAATCCCGTAAAAAACATTCAACGCTCTCGTTTGCAAAGGTTCACACGAAACAGAAGGTTTTGGGGCGATGGTTTTGCTTCGGCATAAGGAAGTGGGCGAGTAGCAGTAGCCGAAAAGGAAAGATCCGTCAAAAATCGACAGCGCGAGAGAAGCAGAGAGCAGCAGCAGCGAACCAATGCACGGGTTTTTGTTGTTTGCGTTTGGGCGAGTGTGGTCGCGATAGCGCCGTGTACGTAGGAGGAGTGCCCGTTTTACCGTTTCTTCCGAAATAGATAACATACCAGGAAAGCAAGAAGAAAACAGAAATGTTAAAAGAAAATTGACGGTCCTTCATCGAACGTTGGTTAGCGATTTCTAAAAGCCCATTTACTTCACTGATCAAAGATCAAAGCCGACGTGCTTTCCCGAGAAGAAGTCGACCGATTCGCTATCGATGCTCGAAGTAGCGGAAACAAGAGAAAAAAAACAAAAACACGCAAAGAAACCAGATAGAATTCATCCCAAAAAATGCGTCCTTCAGCATTCAGGCATTCATCGGTGTGTATGTGTGTGTGTGCAAGGCTCCTGGTGGTTTCAATGGTTTGTGGTGAAGATTTTTCCCTCACCTAGCGGTCCTACCACAAAACAAGCAAAGTTTGGCCCCGGTCCCGGTCATTTTCATTACATTCCTACGCTTTCGGACCGTTGTCGCGTATTCGTATGCAGGCGGGATTTCGGGCGGGTCACGGGGCATAGGCAAAACCGAAAACCGAGAAGCTCGATCACAACAATTTTCTACTTTATATGAGTTGAGATCGGTACGGGCAAGACAAAAAGGTATTTCCACATAAACGCGGAAAGTGAAACATACGGAATCTAGGTTGGATTTTTTTTTTGGGATGGAAAATGGTAAAAGTAATGGGAAATTAATTTTACCATTTCGCTTTCACTTTACCGAGCGATTGATGAAATTCTTGTGGGAAAGATGCTTTTGTGCCTGTGTGTGTTTGTAAGTGGAATATGGAATCGTTTTTTAACGGTCCAAAGAAATGATAAAGTGCGAGATTAAAATACTTTTTGCCTGCGGTTCAAATGATTTAATTGTAAATTTTGATTGAAGCATTTCTGTTTTGGAGGGGTTTTTCCCCTAATTGAACTTTTTCCTATGTGCTATGAAAATTTGGGTTTATATTTTAATTATAGCAAAGCAGGCAGTGCTTACGATCAGTAAAAATACAACACCAGCACAAGTAAAGGTTGTTTACTTTGTTTTACCCTTTTTGCTTATCCCTTTTCGGATACAGACAAGAAGCACCCAGCACATCTAACTCCCAGCACAGGCCTATATATTAAGGCTTGATAAGATCCAGTTTCGTTTCGAATCTCGACCGTGATTAAGAAGCTCGCCACAGCCAAAACGCTAAAGTGTCATCTACTTCCCTTCTAATTCCCGTTTGCTTCATCAGCATTGTTGTGTGTCGCACACAAAGCCCGTTCCGTGCTCGGCTGGAAATGGTTGCAAACGGCCCCACAAACAACGCAGAACACCACCAGCAGAGTGATTTTTCATTTACCGCTCCCGATAAATGACGTGAATAGGTGACGTGTTTTCGATCGGAAATCCACTTTTGTGACGACCGCGTTTTCGCCCGTTTAGCGACGATAGTTGTGCTGTGAAGAGAATATGTGCACGTGTACGTATTTGTGAGAGTGTGTGTGTGTGCTTGAAGGGGAGGCCTTAAAGTCGGAGTTAGGAAACCGACGGCAGGCAGCAACGACCGACGACGTTGAATACGTTGAAAAGTTATCGATACACAAACCGTAAACCACGACCGTCGACCGGAACAAGTGAAGTGAACGAGAGAGAGAGCGAGAGCGCGAGCAGGGGAGAGAAGGAGATAGAGAGAGAGAGAGAGAGGTGTACGAACGACGACCCATCTGGCGGTAAAGGGTCAACGGTTGGCAGAAGGCAGAACAGCGGAAAACCTCCAAACGCAACCAAAGAAATTACATCTTCCAGGTAAGCGAGATCAATCTTCACCACCTTTTCGTCCGTTTCTTCAAGTACGGGGGGAATAGAGAATAGACGGTAAGAAAAAAAAAACGGCCATGAAAGACCAGGCGTCTCCATGGAAAGTAGCACATGCGACCGTAGCATTCCGCACAGTGACCGCAATCGGTAGGGCAAAAGGCTTTCCACACTCCCGGGTTCAGCGATGCTCGAGTGGTTTTTCGGAATGGAAAGCGAAGTCACAAAACAATTGGCCCCACACGTCTCGATGTATGGTTCCGTGAGTGTGTGGCAGGGGGTGTGTAGAGTTGCGTTATTTAATGATGTTGCCTAGAGAGCCGCTTCGGACTGCGCTAGGAGGAAGAACACGCTGGTTTGGTTGTGTCAGTCAACAACGTGTTCCATCTATTCAGCGCAAATGGGAACAAACACTCTCACACACACGGTGCTTCTCGGGTAGCTAGAAAAGGGGTTTGGACTTTAGAATTTGCTTTCATTTATATAGGGGTTTTATCAGAAGCATTTTTTGCTCTCCCCTCTTTCTTCTTACCTTTATCACCCCGGCCCCGGTTTACCATATGCTGAAACGGACCCGTTCGCTCTCTCTCACTCGGTCGGCAAAACACGGACCCCTACCGAAAGGTGTTAAAATATAAAACTTTAAACATTTCATCCCCTATCCGACGCTAAGCTCCTGGCTAAGATGGTAAGCTTATGGTGCGTTAGACACGGGCCCCACAGGGCGAAAAAAGGGGTTTTTCTGTGCGAGGCCCAGCAAAAACAAAAGCGAAACCCCCGGAATGAAAGCGATAAGAACCCGAAGCAAAAACAAACAAACATAAAAATGAATGACACATACACACCCGTGCGCACACACACACACAGGCCACCGACAGGAATCCGTACTCTTTTTCGCAAACACTTTTTTTCGTACTCGTACTGTTTGACGTAAGAAATAAGGCCACGGTATGCAAAGAAGGTACCACATCACCACGGGCGATGGACGATCATCACCAAGGGATGCTGTGGGTGTGTTTGTGTGTGTGTGTAAAGGATGAAGAGCAAGAAAAGCTTTCGAAAGCGCGTAGCAACGGGCACTAGTCCATCGTTTTGTCCACCAACACCAGCAAAGAGCGTTATCAACAACCAACAACAAACCCGGGTTACGAACGGCACGACTACAGAAGCCTCCAATACGTGCCCGTCCATGCGCTGCTTGGATGCTGCAACACCGAGCCACGTTCAAACGCAGCATTCAAACGCCCAAACCGTACCCGGTGCGAGCTTTCTCTCTCTCTCTCGCACTGTTTACTACTTTCTCCGAATCACACTCTCCCTTTGCGTCGGCTTCGAAAGAAGTGAGTACGGTACGAAAGAGAAAAAACGCGTACAAGAGAAAGAGCGAGAGAAAACCGAGGCGAGTAAACGAGCGAATTGTTTCTGTATGTACGCTTTCACTTCTACACTGCGTGTGCTGCACACGTTGTAAGAGAAATGGCACACAGCGAGCAACATTGAGGAAGGGACCTAACCATTGCCCTATCATCTGGGAGCGCGGCAAATCCCTTCCATTCCATCTGACGGATGACACTGACGGTTGCGCTAGGGTGTGTGCGTGTGTACGGAGACGGCGACTAACACACAGTTAAAAAGGCATGAGCGTGCTTAAATATGTAACGGCAGTGTAACATTCTCATCCTTCATATTTTTCCCGCACCCGCAAACTTTGAAGCGACGCAGTAACGCGGTGGCGTGCGTGTCGAGAAAATTGAGCTATTCTCCTTCTCTGTTCGTCGCCGAAGAAACACATGGTCGAAGGACGCAGGCAACGCGGCCGGAGAGTGGACTCATCTCGCGGGTGTTCTTCTACCTGTCACACCAACACAGCTACACACGGCTGTGTTCGAGCTGTTTGCCATGGTGACGGTTTTGTAACAGCTCGATACGGTACGCTTACTTGGGGTTTTGTGTTATTTTTCATCATATTTCAATCTTGTTTTTTATTATTACATTGATAGCTATTTTATTTCCATGCGCAATATTTGATAATAATGACAAGAGTGTACAAACTGCGACACAAAAATGTGTATCGATCAAAAACACTTCATCATTCGTACAGCAGTAGAGTATAGAAATCACAGAAAATGTCATTCGATAATCCGTGGAAATATGATTGAGTGTACCAATCTCTCCACCATGGTGATGGGCGCTTTCATTGCCATGTTCTACAACTGTGCGCAAGGGAAACAGCTGCAAACACCATTGCTTTCCCGCTCATGTTTTCCAATGTTCGTCCTCCCGTTCGTCACCGTTTGCGGACGGGATGAGAAAATCTGAAACCCCACCACCGATCGTAGTAGGGTGGAGTAATTAAAAATCAATTTTCCATCCATCCTCTGTCGAGAGGAGGTGGTCACACAAACACACACACACACACAGACTGAGTGAGGATGGCAGTGGTTCGCACAGAAGCAATGAATACAAAAAAATCCCACAAACACACACACACACACACACATCTTCATCATCATCCCATCCCAAGCGCTCGATACGAAAGCACAACAGATAAGGCCAGGGAAGAAGAAACACGACAGCAAATAAACCGACTGATAAGCGAGAGCATTCTCCGTAAAGCTGAATGTGTGTGAAAGCGAGAGAGAAAGAGCGCATGAGTTAGGGAGTGAAAGAGGCAAAGAATGATAAAATGATTTTTCTAAATGTGCGCGAGTGAAAGAGAATGAAGGAGAAAAAGAGAGCGAGAGAGAGAGAGCAAGCGAGGGTTAGGATATTTTTATTGTTTTTATTGCTGTTGCCGACGACGACAATGTTGTGAAATGGCAATAAATAAATACTATCGCATTCACACGAGAGCCCACGCATACAGACACACACACACACTCTTGCCAAGTTTAATGTTCATGACGCACACAACCGCAACGCAAGGCAAAAGCGATTGATAGCAAAATCCATCATAAACATAGCAAACGGCGCTTCCTCCTGCCTTGCCTTTCTTCCATTTTTGTTTTTTCTTCTTTGACGACAACGCGCGTCCAGAGCTGGTAGCTTGGATTCCCTGGTCTAGGCTAGAGAAAATGGCTGCTTCTGTCTCCGGTTCGCATCCGGTTTGCATGGGTTGGGAAAGCGGCCGTGGCAGGGAAAAATCACGGATACCCATGGCAACCTACTCCCCATCCCATGCCCAATAAACAGCCAACCTGTGTGGTTGTGTTGGGGCGCAACGCTTGTTTACGCGCGTGTAGCGGTATGTGCTGTTGCTCGTCGTGCTCATCCGTGTGCTGCTATTCGTGCAGCGGTCCCTTGTTGCTGTGGTGCCGCTGATGAGAGGATACACGCTACGTCGATGGGTAATAATGTTGCCCTAGCCATGTATACCGTCACCTCCTGGGCCCGGTTTCCGGTACACTAAGCGATCCGGGTCCGTCGATTTCGCATGTCGAGGCCAATGAATGCTCCGTTGCTGGTGTGACTGATTCCCAGTCTCCTCCTCCCCGACAAACCACCACCACCACACCCGTCGGTCCTCCGCAAAAACCCTCGGTCAATCGTCAATTTGTCATCAAAAAGTGATCACTTTGGTGTGTCCGTTCGGGTGGACGGGGAATCGTTCTACGGGACGGTAGCAAATCTCTGATGTTGATGTTTTCGCATAAGGATTAGAGCGGATTTTAGCAGAATGGAGGATGGATTGGTCCCCAAAGCACAACACGCCATGCACCAGAGCATGCCGCTTTTCGTCCGGCGGCGGAAGCACCAATTTGATGGAGATGCTTTTTGGTTCGTGGTGAGCGATGTGTGGAAATGGCGGTGTTTGTGTGTGTATGTGTGTGTGTGTTTTGTACTGAAAGCCCATCTATCGTCGTTTCATGGACATGGCTTTGGAAAGTGTTATCTTTATTCCACCCCCCCCCCCCCCCCCCCACCCTTGTGTGTTTTGTACTGAAAGCCCATCTATCGTCGTTTCATGGACATGGCTTTGGAAAGTGTTATCTTTACCCCCCCCCCCACACCTCATTGACCGGGAAAGCACTTTGTACTATTATATTGAAATTTACATTCCTTCGAGAGCACTAAAACAAATATTTTTATCCTTTTGTTGGATACGAAGCGTCATGTCATGTCGGATGTGTTTTTTTGTTGCTGTGTGTGTGTTCTGAGCCGTTCTGGAGATTGAAGAATGGTTCGGATGGTGTCTATCAACGCCATGAACATCATCATTCAATAATATTGATCATCTTGACATGCGGTGAAGACATCTTGATTTTTTCCTATTAAGTTGAATTTATGGGTGAGTATGAAGATGTCTAGGCAGCACATAAAAAAACGGAATAACGGAATGGATCTTGGAGTCGAGCAATCATTCCTACATCGGTGTATATAGGAATGCTTCAGCTTAATGTAACCAGATGCACTTTGTCACACGAAAAGATTCGAATGTGCTTTAAATATGATCTCTGGGGGCGGTCCGGTGGTAGATGCGACAGCGGCGCCGGTCTTCACACGGCAGGACCGGAGTTCAAGTCTCATCTGGGCCGTTCCCCCATAGTGAGGACTGACGATCCAACTATGCGGTAACAATAAGTCTAGTAAACCAAAAATGGCAGGCATGTCCTAAAAGGTCGTTAGGCCAAGAAAGAAAAAGAAGAAGATCTCTGTGTAAAATAAAATTTAAGCGTAGAATGAAAAATGATAAATCACTCAGTTTATTTGTTTGCTCGATGTAAATAATATGAAATATTCTTAATATTTAGTCCAGATTCATGTTATTTTATGAACTTATGATAATCATGCGATTCTAACAAATGATTCGGTAATGGGAAAAAAACATAATCGTCAGAGGGAACATTTGCGGTTAGGCAATGGTGAACATGTAGCAGGCATTCTAGAACTCTGTTTGACGTTTATCAACAGAATATGTATCTTTTTTTGTGAAAAGTCCTGTCAATATTTTCTTACGTGTCAGATCAAAGCATCTGACGGGCCGGACCTTGCCAAGTCCTAGTCTAAGATGTGTCAGAAGCTGTTTGCAAGAGTTCTTGATATCTCCTACTGTTCATGCTAATTCCACTATCTTTAACAATATTTGAATACCATTATCCATAAAGTACCATTAGGCATCAACATTTAAATCTCACAGAAATTATGGTTAAGCATCAAACATTCTATTAGTTATGGAATACTTAATATGTGTATAACAAAATGTGTCTATTTATTCTACATTCTTTCGTAAATGGAATCGGTATCGTCTCCTATTTACCGTACCTATTTATCACGAACAACCGAACACGGATATTGAACCCCTTACTGCAGATGATTTACAATTATTTAAAATTCTCCAATCACGATTCCGTCTTGTGCGCTGTCCAAACTTTCGTACCCAAAATTAAAACAGCTCTTTTTATGGTGCGATGGTTCCAATGATTCATGGCAAGAGAATGAAAAAGAAAAACAACATGAACGGATTGATTGATTTCGATGACTCTGCACGAATTTGATTCAGCGCACGGAAGAAAACTTTTCCGATAAAAGGTAACACAGAATTAGCAAAAACATTGGACCAACCTGTTTTACGGTTAATAACGTTTTCGTTCAATACCAAAAAAAACCTAGACGATGATTTAAAATTTCTACAAAATTATGAGCCAAACACCAAACACTCTACGAAAAATGGAGTAAATCATTCAAAGATTTTTTTTTTTACAACCATAACAATATCAATTCGTTCCTGCCAATCTACAGATTGCCGGCATGTGGGGTGACGAATCAGGCGTAACGTATCGACAAATTCTTCAAAACAGAAGAAGAACACACCAATGTCTCACGTAAATCCACCCGGCACGATGTACCAGAACGCTAAGTGACAGGTGTCAGAAGACGGATCCGATCGTAACACACAACACAAGTGCGCGAAGAAGTAAAATACCCCTCAAGCCGTATGTGTTTTCTTAGGTTCGCATTATCGCTGCCGTGGGTGACTGAGGAACGAGCGACAATTTTTGTCACTTGCTTTTTCACCTCTTTTTCTCACCCCAAAGAAGTTGGTGTGCGCTGGGACCGTATTTCTAACGCGGGGTCTGTTTCCCCGGTCTGTTTATATGTCTCCTCTCAAAACCACTTGCGATCGATTCGGCAGAAGAGATTGCCGATTGGCCCGTCGCCAACGTGTCTGCAAGCCGTTGAGACAGGCTGTAAAATTGCACACCAGCGCGAGAAGGTCTCACATTAGCCCGTACCGACGGAAACGTAACGAGCCGGCGGGACCGCCTGCACGCTAGTAATGCAGTAATGGTCATCGTTGCCGTCCGTTGTCCACGCGAGCAATCAGCAATCGACGATCTGCACTAACCTACATATTTCTTGACCATCTTTCCCGACAACAAACTTTGCGGATAACAAAAACGCACACATACACAGTCGGTCGGCGAGTTCTCAAACATTTCTAGACAGCGTTAAGACAGGCAGCGGAGGTCGGAGTCGGAAGGTGGTTCCGTGATGTTGATTGGGTTATTAATAAGCACTATTTTCGAACACTTAGCGGAAGTATGTCCACCATCATCACAGGTCCGCAGTGTTTGAGCGTTGTCACGGGATTACTTAAACGGATCCTCTAGAACTAACGCAAGCATAACAGGGATGGAAGTGGGTAAATGGGTAGACAGAGGAGAGAGAGAGAGAGTGGGTACGGATTAAATTAATTATGCCGGCTGGGAGAAGGAAGCTGATGCTCACCCGATGGGAAATCCGCACCATGTGGTGATGATGCGTTTGCGAGAAAGCGACGCGCAGTTGAATGATTAGCGTGTCCTCGGCTCGAACTGTGTTTGATGAAATTTTATCAGCCATAATGTAACCATTCGCTGCCCATAGACCTTGTGTGTGTGTGTGAGTGCAGTTTAATGCTGAATTAAGTCATCTAATGCAATCGTTGCCCGTGTGCATGATGTTGAGGAGCGCGTATTGAAATGCAACCGTTCACCGCTTTAATGCAAATGCTTTGAGCTGTACGCGGATACGCGCGGTAAGGCTTAAGTGCTTTTCGCTAATTAACTATACTATCGATCCAGCATAATCGGTTAGCGTAGGGGGTCGGCCCCGGTGAACACTGCCGAGATAAAACTCAATTCCATTTAGTAAATTCAATTTTCAAACATCCCCAAGTTCGTTCAACCGTTGCACCGTTCCGCGGGTGTTGCACTTTCTCCGTTGCGACGACCGTCCGCGTGCGTCCGAATGTGCGACATTTTCCGTCGACTGTCCACCGACACTCGGTGGTGCCGATGCTAAAAATACTGCCCCGTAACCCCGAGGAGAAAACACCGGCGAAAGATCAGCCAACCCGCCAATGCGGTGATGTGAATCTGTCTTTTAAAAATAGTTCAACTCAACTTCATCAAAATTGGTTCCATCGTTTAGCCGTGGGTTGCCTTTTTTTCTTCCTCTCAGTCTCTTTCGCTCTGGCAGATTGGTGTAACTGGGACCTGCTGCAACGGTTCGCTGTGTTTATCCAGTTTCCGCAACAATAACAATGTTTTTTTTTTATCTACTTCGAGATGTTCTTCTTGAGTAAGATAATGCAAGGAAATGATTATTAAACCGTACTGCCTGATATCGCTGGCGAGAGAGTGAGATTGGTGGGATACTAACAATTACCATTATTGAGCGTTTCGCCTGTGTCGGAGAAACAAGAAAACCTTTTTGTTTTTTCCCCAATATCGTTACTAGCTAATGGGACATAAACATTCGTTGTTTGGATTGTGGCAAAACACAGCACTAACACCCACAAGCGAAAGTAAAGAAAAACACCACGAAACAGATCTGTATCGATGATGGATTTGCTGTTCACATTACATCGGTTTGAATTATATTTTCCTTTTTGTTTTACTGTCGGTGACTTTGTTATGATTCGATTTGTATGTGGGATGCAGCGTACGGCTATTAGCAATATAGCGAAATGACGAATTTGCATTAGTAAAATTAAAGAACAACAAACTTTGTGCACACATACACACAGTTTTTTCTGTTTTTTTTGGGACTGATGAAAATTGGACGAGAAATGTGTTTATTTTAAATGGACAGGTTTTAGCGTAATGATTATGTGTTGCAGGTGGAAAGAACTCGTGTAGCTTACAGTGGTAGAATTTTATCGGTCAGCTGCTGAAAATAGATATTGGTAATTAAAGCATGTGTTTTACATCGCAAGAAAAGAGAAATTATTAGCTAACCAGTTTCATTTACTAACGTTCAGAGAATTTTAATTTATCTACTTGTTTTTGATACTATTGTTTGTTTTGAGCCGCGAGTAGTGCCGTGAGACTATGTTTTATTATGTGTGGCCTAATACAAATGGAGCTATTTTGTGGCATGCACAAGTGTTTTTCAATACATCAAAATAAAACATTGTTTTTATTGTATTAATCATGATTTAGAGTTGAATATGAATTAATCATGATTTAGAGTTGAATATGCCGTATAATTTTCTTTTTTATTTGAGAAATTTCTATTTAAATAACTCGAAGTAACTCAACTGGCTTGGGTTTCGTTTTCAAATGGGCAAGAGCAACCGTATCTTGTTCGTAATATTTTTTTTGCTATCCTGCTTTTACCCTATGCTTTCCAAACTAACTGGGGGTTGAGAACCCTAAAACACTTCTAAGTTTTCCAATAAACATAACAAAATGGTATAAGGAGCTTATAAAATTAAATCACATTGCTCTTAAGGAACACAAATCAAAAGGGAGTTTAAGAGTTTTTATTAATAACAGTTTTATCTAAATAATGTTAATACCATCTTGATATGTGTTTTGTGCAGTTCTAACAGCGTTAACGTATGCAGTAATTCGTAAAGGTTGTAGCACATTTATTCTTCCAAAAATAATAAGTTACAAGAAGGAATTTTCTGCCTAGTGCCAATAAAACATTTTTTATAATCTAAAAAATATACATTGTTGCAACTTACCAAAAACCTAATGTTTCATCTTTTTCATCGCTTCAAGTTTTAGTTTTTTCGCAAAATCACAAAACAAAATTTTCGAACATGTAACGAATCTAATGTACTAAAACACTCAAGACTAACTGAAAAAGTTTACGCTGTAAGCACTGCATTAAACGCATATAAAAACAAAAATAATTGAAAAAAATTCGTCAAAAACCATGAAAAGAAGGCATAAATATTAAAGAAGCAGTCAAAAAACTTCCATACGACGCCAAAACTTCATAGGAAAGGGACGAAATACCATGGGACGAAAAACATATTGTATAATTGCTCGAATATTTTCCTTGTTGCTGTAATTTTTCTGATGTTTTATATTAATTAGGCAACAAACAAACTGATCCAATTTAATCATTTGGATTTGAAATAAAACCTGAAATTACCTTTCCATTGTCCAGCTGGGTCTTGTTAACTAAATTTGCAATCTAATACCACCCACAAATTAAGTTGTAAATGATAGCAACGTTCATAATTTAGCTGAAATTATAGTTCAAAACAAAACGTCTGAAATAAATCCAACATAAACCCGCCCAGCGAACGACCCAACTAGCCAATCCAATTTATTCTAAGAACAAATGCTCCCCCAGAATAAACCAGTAAGCAGAGTAAAATGAAATATAAAAGCAACATCCCCAGCGTAAACAAAACGACACTAAGCGTGCAGTGAGAATTCTAATTTCACGCTTAAATTTATGGCGTTTCTAATTTAAAGTGACAGTGGCGGGGCAAACACCCTGGTGGCGCTATGACGAAAAACTTGGGGAAAATTGTTTTCACGAGAAATATTTAAAACGTCATTAAATTGTTTCACCCTGAAGGTGCTCGTATGGATGAGCTGGTAAGGTGTTAGAGTGCTGCTTGCTTTTCACACACATGTCATAAAAAGAAAAGTGTTCGGTGAAAGGCAAACTCCCGGACACCAACGGAAGAAGGTTTGGGTGCTTGAAGAAAACGCAGTTTTTATGTATTTAATACACCCGCATACGGGACGGCTCTATCGAATGGAGGTGTACAGTGGCTAATGCCGCAAGTTCTGCATCCGTTCGTAAATCAAGCCGCAAGGTTTCTTTTATGGGCAAACTTCAAAGAAAAACACCTTTCGCTCTATACAGCTACCGTACGCACACGCGGATCGTACCGACAGTAATCAATCTTTCGTTCGGTTAATGACTTCGGTTTTTTTTATGGCACCCCTTGATATGGTTTAAGGCTTTTGTGCCCGGGTTTTTTGCCGCTTTCCACCGATTTAATGATCAAACTTCGTGCGAAAACAAAGAAGTTTTGCGTTGCAAATGTGATACTTTCGCTACGGTGCGAACAATGAACGCCCACTTTGCCTATTTATAAAGATTGGTAATGGTTGCATTTGCTTCGTCGCCCTTGTTTTTTTTTTTTTGAGATATTTTTTCCCCCACTTCTTGAAGCTTAATTCATTAGCGAGAATTATAACTGACGAGCGCCATTGTGATCGGTTGCTTTGTGCCACGGTTACCATATCTAAACGCAATAAAGCACCGGTTGAAGAAACGGTAGCAAACGATAGCAATGAACGAACGAACGAGAAATACAGCAACGCATATCCCACACTCCTTTCACCAACACCTGGTGGGTCCAACCTTTAAACAACATGGATAATAATCTAGTGAACATAAAAACGACACGCCAACCCCTAGCCACAGTTTCCGCTTCATCTTCCTAAACCCCAAACACGCGTTCCGTACATTTATGGGCAGACATTCATCATTCGCTTACCGAAAGGTAGGTTGGCCAGTCGCTAAAAGGTTGCGCCGTACAAAGCGCGCACGACACCGCATCGCGCCATCATTAACCGGTGCCGGCCCGACGGTTGGTGGATGATATTTTTTAAGCACTTAACGCACCATCTCCGCCCGGCACGAACGGCGTAGCATAGCAAAAACCACAGCCTAATTAACAACGCACCTTATCAACTGGCAGGCACCCGGCGCGAGTCGAGCCGCCGAAGTTCAATGGTGACGAACGAGCACGGTGCGAAACGGTAACGTAAAGCGCGTAACATTATCGGTCTTCTGGTGCTGCGCGAGGTTGCAAACAATCGCAACCCGATACCCGAACAATCCTTCATAATGTGCTTCATAATTGTTCCACCATCGGTTGAGCAATTTATTTGATTTATTAACGGCCACACGATGTAAAGCGCAGAAGGCTTGCGCGGGTTTTTGCTGCCTTCTGCCAACCACGGACGGCAGTTTATCTTGTGGCTCTCGGTTCACCAGGCCAGCGCTTCGCAATTTCACCGCCATCCCTTTCCTCAATTTCTTCGCTCGTACCTGTGTGACATTTGGTGGAAATCGTTCCTCCTTTCGACACTCACGAATGTGTCCTGCCGCGATGGTGCGCCCACCGATACTGTGATACAAATTGACGAAGGTGAACGCGCGTGAACGGTGCTACTGCTGTTTCGCTTTCGGAAAATGATCGCTAATTTGCTTCACCTATTATGGAGCATCACCGCACTTCACCACGTTGCTTGCCCCCCGAAGCAATCACCCGTGCTTTGCCGTGGTTTGGTGAAGCGATAGGCGTGCCCCCACGTTTGCCACGCACCTCATAAATTAGTCACACCAATCTTCGTTCGGGTGGTGGTGGAGGTGGTTTTCCACCACGTTCCTCACCACACTCGCGCGAACCCGGAAGTTTCGGTAACATGCTTTCGCTTAAAAAACGTTTCCAAACAGGGGGCACAAAACGTTGCCCGGGTCCATAGATCGCAACATCATTCTGCTTACGGTGATGACGGTGTGAGCCACCTAATGGAAGGCAAGATTTGGCTTAATGTTTACATTTCAATCATTTCGTGTCTTGATGAGAGCAGAGCACGAAACGGAGTGAGGGCAGGGGGAATAGAAACCTCGTTACACACACACACAGGCGGTGCGAAACGATAACGATGACTTCTTCGATCGTCATCGGAAATGCGGTACCGGGCGCCTCCATTAATTTGACTACTTGATGGAGACGCCTGGTCGTTTGATTGCCGCTGTTGATTTGGGTTGTTGGTGTACGATCGGGTTGCTGCCGGTACCGAACCATACTTCTCCGGTTGCGCGTTGTTTCATTAAAAATGCATCACCGTTAGTGTGTGGGTAGCCGCTACACCTAGTAGGGAGGCCCATTTTCCTTACGGTGAGCATCTCCACCGGTAAACGGAATGGAGAAATTTGGATTGTAAATTAGCGGAAGTAGAGCCGATGTGTTGTTTGCAAAAGGGTTACTTTGGTAAGAGCTACTTTTAGCTAGAATTGATTAATTGCTCATCGGATAGGATCAGTGCACAACTTTGATTACTTTGAGGGAAAACTTTAAACATGAAAATAAATTATGGTACATTATTCTAGGCAGATAAACATTTTTTTTTTACGAATGTTCAAACAACACAACAACACGAATCTCGCGCTGCAAATCAGTTTAAAGCTACGATTCATAATTTTGCACCGAAGGCGAAGAAAACTCATCCACACCCCTACGGGGGCCGATACTTCTCTGGTCGCAATAAAACGAAACCGAGCGCCCCGAGATTACGCACACCAGAACTTTCTCAAAACAGTTTGACCACTGATAGCATCATCGGTTAGCTTCATCAACTAATTCCGGGCCCGGCGATTGGGTGTAGGTTTTGGGACCGTAAAGTAAACTACAATACGACCACTGTCTAAATAGCGTCTCACCAGTGCGGCATAAAAGTTAAAGCCAGAGCAAACACACAAACTCACACTCAAGCCCACAAAAACCAGGACCGATCGCCATCCGCTCTTCGCACCAACAAACCGAACATCTCCCCCCATTCACCCCGAGATAACGTTTTTATTTAATTTTATGCGGTAATTTTCTCCCTGACCAACCGAACCTTGATCTACTTCCAGCGGAAAGCAGCAGCATAACACGTTCAAAGGGTGTGTGTGTGTGTGTGTGCCTTGGGTTCGTCCTTCCACCAATTTAGTGGCGCTGACGGTCGGCTCCGTTAATTCTGCCAACTCTTGCCTTTTCAGTAGCAGCAGCAGCCACCGTGATGAAGCAATAACTGGCCATCGTCAGAAAATTGGGCTCTAGCTGACAAAAGCGAAAAACTTTTCTTTTTTTTTTTTGGTTTTCCTTCGCCGCACGCGTTTGCACCAGAGCGCAAAAGCTAATGCCAGGCGCAAAGATAGCGAAAGCACGAAGGGAGGAAAAAAAACACGCATGCATGGCAAAGACGACGCCACGAGCGCACCTAAAAGCCTGCCAGCCCGTTAGTATGGGGCGCGCGAGCGTTGTTTCGTGACGTGGTCCATTCAGCACCAGCAGCATCTCCATTTATGAAGCATCAATTTCACGCTCTACTCTAAATGGACGCCATTTCCCGGCGTGTCCTTTTAGTGGCTTCACTTGGGAATGATTTCTTTTTTGTCTTTCTCTCTCACTCGCGCTCTCCTTTACTGTTCGCGTTCCCGGTTTTTGTTCCATTGCCCTGGTTTGTTCGTCCCACATCCATCTACGTAGGGTTCGTTTTTGCTTTGCAGATGCTTTCTCCTTTTTTTTGCGTCATTTTCGTTCACCATTCACGGTCACTTCGACGTCCATTTCAACCCCATCAATTCTCTCACCCCACCACCCCTTTTTCATTCAATGTTTTCCTCTGAATGGGACCGGTTATGCTCCTAAAAATATTGCATCCTTTCCTCGGGATGCCACTGGGGCGGTTCCCGATTTCATGGCCTATTTTTGGAGCCACATCGGCTTTCGGCCGTATCGGTGGATGCCCATTTCGTCCACTCACCATTAGCCTGTTTGCGTGACGGGGTCGAGTTTTCGAGGATGGCTGCGGGTTGGAGGTTCGTTTCTTGCCTCAAGACGGATGGCTCATGAATGAACCAGAATCACCTCCCGGGAAATGCGCGGTCGAGCGTAACCAGCGCCCGAAAAAGCGTTTCGTGCACTCGGGGAAAAGGTGTAGCCGTGCTGCAGCCACCTAGTGAGGATTTTTTATTTTATTATCAAAAAGGATAATGCCGGCCTGCACAAACTTGCAGACCCCCCCCCCCCCCCCCCCCCCCCCCGCCCCCCCCCCTCCCGGGGGGGCCGCGAACACGAATGTGATTTATGGTGATGGCTCATGGATTTTTGGGACCACCGAATCGAATGGGCTCGTGTCTTGTGGCTCGATTGGTTCATGCTTGAAATCGGCTCACCGAAGAAAGTAATAACAATCGAGATGATGATGCACGGACGGTTCCGTTGGCTTGAACATTCTGGGGAGGAAACGGAAGATGAAGCTGGATCGGAGGCAACAACAAAATGGGACCCATCCCATCCAAACGCACACCCCAGCTCGAGAGCGTTTGGCACGATGCTGTAATCCGATAAAGACATTACGGGGCCGTACGGGTCGGTGCCCTAAGCCAGGCGGGAAAAGGTCGGCCTTAACGATGAGCTAATGATTTATGAAATTTTCTCCAATCTTCCTGCCATATGTTTGAAATGGTTGCGCACCCTAGGCAGCTAATGTGACAGGTAATGTATTAAATTTTTAATCAATAACAAAACAAAAACGCACAATCGTATAATGTTTTATGGCGTTCTTATGTGATGGTACCACATACCACACGGGTACATGCATTGCTTGCGATAGAATTTGAACAATAAAAAGCATGTTTATGAGGATGTTTACTTCAAAATGATTAAGAAAGCATGACTTATGGGCAGTACTTACTACCCACAATATGGTCTTTAAGACAAAAACTAGTTCAAAAACTAAACATAGGATCTATGATATCTTTTGCCAGTTTGTTTTTTGTGTTGTAGCGATTAAACTGTCAAAATGACATGCAATGCTTTGATTTAGTTGCTGTAGGTTTGCTCGAACGTTTGATAACAGTTGGCCAAAAAAACTATCTAAACTCCTGCTTTTGCTTCTTTTGCGCCTATTATGAGATCTCAGGGCCTGAAAATAAGCTAGCACAATAACTCTTAAAAACCACGACGAATTGCATAGCTTCAGGCGCTTATACTACTACATGGATAGTAAAATATTTTATTTCAGTATATTACTATCATATTTTTAAAAGCAACAATTAATACTTTGCAGCCTGGACAACTGCTTTACACATTAGGTTTCTGTTTTGCTACTGTAATCATTTTATTGCTCTATTTCGTTTCTGTTAAAAAAAAACAGTAACAAACTAGCAAAATTCCAGTTTACACAACAAAACTAAAACAATATCAAAATCGCCATACAAAACAAAACAACAGAACCAGCTTAAACACAATATGGGTTATGAAATAATTTTACATTACCAATAAAGTCACCAGTTTCCCAATTCTTTCTGCGTGCACCCGTGATTGTGAACGCGCTCACGTTTGCCCACTAACCAAACAAGCGATCGTTTCCGGGCGGCGTAAATAAACCCCTACTTTCCTTTACGGTACACAAGCGAATAGTGAATGTAAATAGTACCGGGAATCGAAACCGTCAATTACATTCAAATAAAATCCTAGCCCAAAGCCCTCGCTCTAACATCCGTACGGGGCGACGGTATTTCAGTCGATCAAAATCCGAGCTCCCCAAACAATGTGCCACCCCAAAAAAAGGGGGAGCATACAGGCGCAGATACACACAGCGACAATGCGACGGTGTGCATGATGGTGATCATCATCATCCTCGTCAGCATGCTCATCATCATCGCATCATCGTCAACACTGTCGCCTATAAACGCGCCGAGCCGTGTTGTTCGAGCCAAGCTGTTGGCAGCAGGCCAGCGACCGAGAGCGTGCAGCAACTCAGTTGTTGTTGTGGCACCCGGTTTTTCCGGTTGTACTCACGCTCATCATGGTGCTGGCTCATGAATAAAATAATCAAACCTACTCGACCGTTGCTAGTGCCCCGAAGCCAAGAAGGTATGTGAAAAATCGAACCGTTTTACGCTACCGCCCGTTACCGCAACTGCTACCGCTTGTCATCCGTCACTGCCGTCCAAACACACGGCGAGACCTTAAGACGTCGCGCGCGAGACGATCGTAAACGGTTTGATTCAGTTTTCGGGTCTCCCGCTCGTCGGTCGGTCGAGTCCTTCCGTCTCGGGCAGGGTTTGGGTTTTACCTCGGTCGGTAGCAGAGCAAGCTTTCCCCACGCTATATCTAGGATCCGTGGGGATTTAGCACGCCGGGGAACGGCACGGTTACGCATTTGTTCCAATTTATGCTGCCGAATCGAATCAAGGCCACATGGCAGAAGCGTGTTATAGGCGTGTTTCTTTCTGGCTGTTTTGTTCTTGCCTCACTTTCGTTGATGTTTGATTTTTTTGTTTATGCTTCCATTCAAGTAAAGCAACTGCCGCGGCAACGGCTAGGTCCGTGCCAGTACCCACCGGTGGTTGTGTCGGGTTAGGTTAACGATAAAGTAAAACGAGCGACCGAATCTGTGCCGAATGCCTGGCCGCAAAAGGTTTTCCGGCAACAGCAGGCCACCACCAGGCAAACGAGAAACGACCACTTTTTGTAGCGCACACACATGGCTCCACGCGGCCTCGTAAACGTAACCTCAAATTGTCGTTTGAATGAGGAAAGAAAGCATGTACGCGTTTCTTTACCGCATGCACATAAAAATAGACTCGCCGTAACGCCGTACCGATCCCGAAACAGTAACGCCCTCGCTGCGTTATTATGCGTGCAAAAGCGATCACGAGAGGAAGCAATAAAGTTTATATGATATTTTGATAAATAATTATTTATAACACACCATGCAAAACATTGCTCATTGAAAATGAAAAAAAAAAAAAAATACCGGGCACCAAAGAACATCGAGAACGCACACCGATCGAGCAAAGTCAAGCGGTACAACAGCAGTACCTTGCTAAACAAACCCGCACCGAGAAAGCGCATTTTATGTCCGGTTGGCCTTTCTAAACCCACTGTTGTCAACACCGAACCAAACTAGAATGAAAACAATGCCATAAAAAGCTATTTTACTGCTATCGACGATCGGACCTCCACCGTCAGATGTCGCTCCGGTCAATTCGACGGTCAGTTCGGGGCCAGCGCCTTGCGGTTCAACAATTGATCTGTGCACACTTCTTTCTGCCTTACCCTTTCTCACTGGATGGTGTATCATTCTGCTTTCTACCCAGTCTACGGTCGTTGCTTCGTGATTCGATTTTCTTGCTTTTTCATTTAAAGCCCTAGACAACCCTCTTTATACTTAAGATGGTCGTCATTTATTCGCCAACATTCGGAACGGGATGAAAGTGTAAGGAAGATGTTTTAGGCGGATGGGGAATTGACATGGGGTGGTGGACACATTTTTATGTACCACCCTCGGCCCCCCTCCAAAATGGTTCCCTCGTCGCTCTTCTATTTCAATCCTGTTTGGAAAGTGATTTTTCCCGAACCCTGACCTGACCACGCGTCTCGCACAGCTCCAGGATTAAGATCCTCATCTTCTTTGCAACTCGTAAATCCTTTCTTCCGTCCCACGGTACAACGGCCACCGATCCGGGAGACGTTCGTTGCCTCGTGGTAAACGAACGGCACTCGATTGGTTTCCATTTGCTCGATGGAAAGCGCTTGAAGCGCCATCAACCGGTGGAGAGAAAAATAGGGCCGCTTTCCCTTCATTTTATGTTGATACTTTTACTGATTGTATTCCCCCTTTTCGTTGGGGAAGACTGCCAACGTCTGTCGCGAGGATATCGCTCTTTCTCTCTTTTTCTCTCCTTCACATTCGTTTCGATTGTTTTGCCCGTGTCGGTGTGGCCATGGTTTGGGGCAACAATCGATGTTCGATTTATTTTTACTACCATCCCGCCGCGTTCGAGCGCCACGAAAGCACGAGCAGTACATGCGAAACAAACGCGTACGATGGCTACGTCACCATCTTTTGCAAGCTTTACGCGGTTACGGAATCGTTTCCGCGTGTGTCGCGTGGGACCGAAATTTAAGCTGCTCGAAAATATTTACCACCCTCTCACGATTTATGTCACTTCATTCATTCATTGTCACGGTACGAGAAGAAGCCGGAGGCGGGGGAAATAGTATTCCCCGTCGCATGCCTTCTTATCAGACACCAAACAAAAGATTTAGAAAACGTGCTACCAGCCGGGGACATGTTTATGAAAGGAAAAGGAAAATTATCATGCGGGTTTTGGAACGAGCGAGGTTTTTTTGTTGCTGTATACAATATTTTCTTCGAACCCACGAGTGGTGTTTCACTTAGGGCGAAGGAAATGGTTGCGCAAGTTGCATAAATGAAGGCGCACACGACATGCTCTTAAAGCGAGCGGAAGAAAGCACATTTTACTGCTGTGCCGAAACGATTGCATAAATTGTGGCGCTAATGGTTCGGTTTCTAGATTTTTGACGATTTTTTTATTTGGCGAGCAGAGCGAACGAATAGATCCAAGATGCGTTCATTCATTTAAACGCCCGCTCGGTGGCGATGGATATTTGTTTAGCAGCGGCAGGAACCGAATCGATAAGGATTTATAAATATCGAAACACTTGAACGAACATTCGTTGAAGACGTTGCTGGAAAATCCTCCACTTTCCAAAGCGATTCTCCCTAAGATCGTACTTACATATATGGGGAGTGCTTGCATAGAAATAGACAAAAACGACGCACACACGTACACATACATACAAGCAAAAGGAAAATAATGAAACCGAACGAAACATCGCAACGAACGGCCGGGAAAATCCATCCGCATGTCGTAAGCTGGAACCCTGAGTTTCCGCGCCCTGCAGAAATATGGAGTAGCAGCGAGGGCCCATCTTCCTTTCGGTCCATCCAGGAGACATATCCAAGCCAAGGCACTCGAAACCAATGATGATGACGACTTCATCGTCAGCCTACATTTTCACAGCCAGTGAAACGCGTGAAGCGCAAACCGAAACCTAGAAACCGGGCGACCGTCAACGGTGGACGGATTTCCATCCGAAACACGAAAGATAATCCCTCCTTCCTTCGGGAGGAACCCAAATGGACGTCGAAGAGGGAGCTGGGGCGTACTGGTGGTGTGGTGGCAGTATGAGTTGTTTATTCCTTAATCCTTGGCACCATTGGAACGGAATTATACGGAACTACACCAATGGACGTGTGACTACACCGTGTATGTGTGTACGGTTGCATGTATGTGAGCGAGCACACGGTGCGTCGATGGAAAATGAAAAGACACTTCTGCTTCTCGGTCGGCCTTTTTTTTCGTCTAAGCCGCAATTTGAAGCTGTCCGTAATTGGAGTTTGCACTGTTTGCATAAGCAAATGATGATTTTGTGTCGGTGTGTGCGATGGTTGAGGAGCAAAGCAGCAGACGCCGAGGTTTGTACGTGTTTCTTTTTGTTTTGTTTTTGCACCAAGCCCTGTCTATCCTTGCTATTGAGCCATGTCAACGGTGTGTATCTTCGCACAAAGCAATCTTCTTTTGAATCTGGCTTCTGTGTCATGGTCATTACAGGGTGCTTGTGTGTTTGCCACCTCCTTTCCACGGCCGCTTTTATCCGGTGCTAAGGAATTAAAACATAACATAACCAATGCGGCCACCCGTGTACCAGGCGTTATGATCGTTTGATCGATGCGGCCAGTGAAAACGCTATGGTTTGGACGATTACTGCAACGTCATAATTTGCATAAAAATACAAATCAATCCACCGCTGGTACAAAACCACATTAGTCACCTAGCTGGGTAATCAATTGTGATGGTGAATGTAATTTCTCAATAAGCAATCACACACATGATGATTTGATTTGCCTTCAAAATCATTAACGATCATTAACGTTCCTTACCAAATCAAAGTTCAAGGTAAAGTACAGTTGGTTCTGTCATTTCTAGGATTCTATAACTTGCTTACTGGGTTGTATCCTTTATTCGACAAATAGTTCTGGGTACGCAGAGACGATCCTGACGGGATTTCCGAGAGAGAGTTCCATCAGGTTTGGGTATAGTCCATATCTCCTAGACGAAAGTAAGTACTGGGACTGGGAAATGTTCTATAAAACCCAAGCTTCATCCGTCGCTACAGGTTTTAGAAGTTTCTTCAGGTTGCACTAAGACCGGTTGACAGCCATACTTACATACATACTTACGCGTATCTCAACATCTCTGTTATTGTCGGTACTGATTTTTTAATCCGAGAAGGGTGGAACTTTTCACATCCTCAACTATCTGTACATCACTTTGTTTACTCCGCGTTAATATCCAACCCCAGGCCCTGCTCGATACATGCTTTTTGAAAGTTTCTACTACATAGGAGAGCCTCAAGCAAATGATATTTCCAAGTCTAGGTTGACCCTCTCTGGCGCCAGATTATCTAAAAAAGTATTCAAACTACATCGACAAAAACGCCTATAATTATGCAATTCACCCAACAAAAGAATATTTTCAAATTAAATGAACCATTTATAAGAGGTTTTTTACTGCTTGCTGTGCTCTCAAGCCAACCAACGGGAACTAAATTCTTCTCCAAGGAACATCAGAACAATATCCTGATACAAAGACCGTCGAATGCCAATGACCATTTTCCGAGTTCCAGTCCAAACAGTATTACTACCTACCTTTTCATTCTTAATGTTCCGTCCATTGAAACTTTCAACTCCGCTTTATACATTTGTTATTGCACTTTTGTCAAAAATAATGTTGAAAAACCGCTGGGAATCACCATTGTCGTTGGTATGAATTAGCACTGCAACGAATTAATGGTCCTCCACTGTTTGTGGCAATGAATAAAAGCAGCACCAAAAAAAAAACATTCTCACACAGGACACTCCACATCATCATTCCACCACAACGTTCGCGAGGGGTACGCATATTTCTTGGCGAATTGGAATTTCCACCACACTCATCACCGGCTTTGGCGCGCGCTGCTGGTGTCGCGTGGTAAAAACTTTCATGATTTATGTCTTCTGCAAAGCGCACCGCATCGACGTGATAGCAACGTGCGGAGTTGGTTGATCAAAACGAGAACCAGGAGCAGAACTAAAAAAAAAGACTGGAAACAAAAAAGATGGCCATTGCATGGAAGGAAAGCAGGCAAAAAGAAATGTACCTTCACAGAAACTACGCAAACCTAACCATCCCATTACACCACAATGCAAACGCGCATTCGAGTGAATTCGTTTGCAGAATACGGGCCCCCGGTAGATGACGGCACGGCATGTGTGTGTGTGTGTGTGTGTGTGTGTCTGGGAGCGGGGGATTGCAAGGACAAGAAAATCATTCAACATTTCACCACCTGCAGCGAGAGAGACAGAGCGAACGAGCAAGTGCACCGGCCAATGCCGTGGCAACTGTCATTAGGATAGAAGACAGGGCGACCCAAATAAAAGTTGCAAGAGATGTAGAAAGACGGACACGGACAAGTAAAGCAAAATAAAAAAAAAACTGACGACGGTGACGACCAAAAGAACTCCACCTCTGTTCCCCACCCGTCCACACTTTCTTCCCCTTGTGTCCACGCTTTCTTCAGCATCAGTAAAGCACTTTAACGATGTACCATCCTCAGTGGTTTGCTTTTCATCGAAGCATCCGCCCGATCCTGAGGAGGAGCCCACTTGCGAACCTCCGGGGAGGCAAAACGGCAGCGCGCCATTCATTTTCCAGCGCTTGGTCATGAATTTTCGCCTCACAGTTTTCACCCGAAAGGGAGGGGCACGAATAAAAAAAGAAGTGAAACTCCCCACCAACACACACAAACATAGCGACAACGTTTCGTTGGGTTTTGTAATTTATCACAATCATATTCTTGGCTGCCGAACCGACCAGGCCCGCACGCTGTTGTCAAAGCGCTACTCTGCTTGCTGCGACAACTTTTTATGTGGCCCCACTTCGCTCCCCTTTCCCTTTCCCCCCGCAAACGTCCAATCCAGTTGATTGGGAAAGGAAAACAGGTGGGAGAGCGAAGGGATGCTGGGAGGAAAGGCGAAAAAAGGGGTAGATTTGAAATGTGTCTTAACTCACTCGCTTGACGCGCCCAGTATGCGGCTGTCAACATTACTCTGGGTTGACATGGGCGGCTTTTTGCAGTGCACGCTTTCGCCATTTTGACGTGCCTTGACGGCGGCCCACGGTCATTACTACGGCGCTGTGCACGCTACGATCTGTGATAGTGATGAGATGCCGTACCGTACCGAATTGCAAACCTCAAGCTCCCGAAATGCAAGCAAAGCGAGTATGATTAGAGCTGAATGTCGGATGGTTCGTACTGTTGGCCACCAGAGGGCCTTATGCTAGTCAGGGGTTTTTTTTGCGGATTGCGGCAACACCAGCAACACACACGCACGCACAAGGACAACGGACCCGATAACGGCCAAGCAACGTGACAACGTCCTCTTTACGTGCCTATCTGTGTACGTGTGTATGTAAGCGTGTTAGTGTGTGCGCTAAAGCATATTTCGAAACCGAAAGATTACTGAGCAGAATGCATAAGTAGCAACCGGTGCAGCGGCAAGCATCCAAACGAGCGCATCCATTTGCGAGCCCCATAGTTCAATCGTTTGGGCAGACTCGGACATAGAATTCTTTCTCGCCGCACTAGCAGCAGCAGCAGCAGCAGCAGCAACAGCAATGGCAGCCGGCATCACCACTCCGATGCCTTCTTAACGATGACACAAGCCCAGCACAAGAAGCAGCAGCGCATTACGTGCAACGTGAGCTGGAAAGCAATGAAACGCCCAACCATTCGGACGTGAGTGGAATTTTAATGGCAGCACGATTGCATTCTCCAGCTCGCTGCCCGATCCTGCACGCCGCCCTAATCGGTCCACCGTGCTCGTGTTTTGCCGGAGCGAGCAGCAAAGGACTCCACCACGTTTGCGTGCCGACCCCACAAAACCAATGGCGGAACGGAACGAGATCAACGCTCAAGGAGGCATGAAATTTATCATTTAATTACGCAAACCTCGCCCGGGATTACGAGGTTTCGTTCGTTCGTTCGATCGATTCATTCTTTATTCCATCAGTCGACGTGGATCGACCGACAAGCAAGGCAAAAGCAAAGCACGAGCAAACTCTGGTGCTGTCAAAATGTTTGTAAATACTGTGTGAAACCGTCCATTCCACCCATTAGCGGTCCACGCTTTAAAACGGCAAACAAATCGTTGCTCATCAATCATCGTCCTACTGTTTTGGCTCCACTGCCTTCCCTGCCCAATCAGCGATTGGTGCTTGTCTCACTGTTCCACCGATCGATTCGTTCACGTACGTCCGGTTAAGTACATTTGTTGAGTGAAAATGGCCCCATTGAAATGGTGGGCGGTGGACGGAAAACGCTACGCTGAAAGAGATCTGCCGAACGGCCATTCCGTCCCTTAGCGTTACACCATTATTATCGTGACCATAATCATCATTAGCACGTGCCGTGGCAGCTCGTACCATACAGCCAACATTCCAGCAAGTTGCCAACCATCAAACCCCGCTGTGGTAGGGGTTTTGTTGTTTTTACCGAAACCGATACACCGCGTGCGTTTCTCGACATTTAAACAGTTGCATCTTCATGCGAAAGACAACGGTCGGTTCCGAGATGGGTCTTGCTGGCTAAAAATAAAGCAACTGTCAGCAGTACACACCCATGGATCGGTTAGTATAGTAGCTCCACGCGCGCTCTCCCCGATGGGTGTGGAAACACGTGCAGGAAAAACTACTCGAAAGCAGTTCATTTATATTATTTGCGACTGGTGGGAGATGATGTCCCGTACCGCGCTGTACCGGTTTTGTTCCATTTCTCACCCTCTCACCATCGTGCAGCGAATTAGACTTGCCAGGCCCCGGTGAGCCAGTCATGTTTTAAGAAAGGCACTGAACTACCCATTTAGGCTGTCCCCGTAAAGTCCATTTAGGCTGTCCACAAGTACAGAGGAGGCGTGGTAGGCCTAAACTAAGATGGAGTGATGGCGTTGATGATTTAGCCGGAAAGTCCGGGATATCGGATAAGCGGACGACAGCACTACGACGGTGAGCGGTATCGAGGATTTTTGCAGCAGACTACGATCACGAAGCGGTTGAAGTGTCTGATAAGTGGAGCACAATCGGGGAATAATATTTACTTATATTTTTTGTTTTTGAATTTCCATAACTCCAGTACGCAGGATTGAATATCCAGATACGGGTTTAACTAAGTCATAGAGAGCCAGAAACGCCAGGCCTAGTCTTCTTGAGGTTGTATTAGAAAAAAAGAGAAGAATAAAATTACAAAATTATGTGCTTCAGATCATTTCTTTAGTACTAGCTATAAACAATAAATAGCGTTAATGTTTACAGCTAATCTGGTTATGATAGACAAGGCGTCGACAAACATCTTTCTCCCTTGCCACTTTACACTGCTTTCTAATTAACTTCGGCCCATGATTAGATGCAAAACATCTTGTAAATCTATAAAACGTCACCAAATAATACTACTGAGTGCTACCCCGACGGAACTTACAGCTCAGTCTCTCGACGGTTAATAAAAATGTTAAAGAACAGCATCAGCAGTGCACGCCCCTCTTGCTGACGGTTTATGCCACGCACATCACGATAAAGCAGCCGATGTTAACCGGTGTCCGTTTTGCAGTTTTACAACCCAACAGTGCGCTCCCACGGTCACGTGTCGGCCGTGGCATCGCCTCTCGTAAAGCCGGTTTCGATCGTTAATCGGTACCCGAAAAGCCGTAAAAAAACATCCACAGCTCATAATGTGTCCATCTTTCTTCTGCTTTCAATAGTCTTGCGTCGGTGGAATGGGATTCTTTTACGGCTTTTTCACACTTTCTTCGCACTCGGTATTTTGGCAAAACAACGTTTCTTGTGTATTTTCTATACACCTACTCTCGCTGTCTCCCTGTTCCTGTTGGCAACTCGTCATGTTTTGGTAGTGTCGTGTGCCAGAGAGAACACCCCCAATGTTGCCGGGACGTCCTAGAGGTAATTTCGGCTTCGTCAGGCAACAGCGCCTGGATGTATGTACAGCCATCGTCGCCACCATCTTCAAAGTGCCGACGGTTGTCATTTTAATCTTCGTACAATTTGTAAGATTTATGCGCTCGGCGTGGATTAAAACTGGGTGGCGCGAATGGTGGTAGGTGTTTGGTTTCGCACGCACGGGTTTTCCCTCATCAGCCACATTTTTTTTGCGTATTGTTCAAAAATTCTACACATCCCAAACAAAGTGACAAAAACCCCGACTGAAAACTCCCACAGTTGGCGGACGGACGATTTATGACCTACCGATCCTCGCAGGAATAATCAAACAATTTTTTGATTACATGCCGAGCGTTCCGCTTGCCGCCTTCGTGGATGGTGGTGTTATGTCAGCCCACTTGCCAGAAGCGACGAAGCAATAACGTCTAGGGCAGGGATCGTCACAGCATTTGACTATAGTTAAAACACACTCGCTAAGAGTGTGATGTGGGAAAAAAATTTGGAAACGTATGTGGCCATTAAATTTCTATAATATTGTACTTTAAGATGTTGTAGTAGACGTAGTTCTGGAACGCTAAATTCCACCGGTATCCTAGCGATCACACATATGCTATTCACATTGCCTATATTTAGACGCATTTCATTGTTTTAAAACAATTTAATAAAACCGTAAAAAAACGCCCATCAATGAAACGACAACACAACCGGGGTCTGCCAAACCCTGTGATTCGTGACACTTACACTTCCTGCGAGCGTCTAGCTTGTCGAGCACGATAAGGATCGCCAGGCAAGCGTAACCGGCAACCGGTTTCACACATGTCGCGTTCCATAAAACATTCTTCGTCTCCACGGAGAGGACATCTTTTGCCAACTCCCGCCACCAATATCTCCGCCCACATCCCACACGGTAGCTGAGACAAATGAAAAAAGAAATTTCGATACGAGCAAAACAACACCAACAACAGAAAAAACTCCTTACTTGACGCAAAGGTTCTCCCCGATTTTTATTGCCCCAGTTGTCGACAAACGGGCGCCACCGTCTTCGAAATGATGAAAGCAAAGTGAAAAAAAACACAAAAACACTGGGAAAAAGTGAGGACCTCCAGGCAGAAGCGATCCTTCCAGTTCGTTGGATAGAAAATTTAACTTTTCTCCATACTCAACAACAAAAAAGTCTCCGATCTCTTCCCGATCGGGACATCGGGCGCGCGGAGGCTCTCGAATCCCACGCTACCATTGGGACGGTGCAGAAGAAACGCACAACATCCCATCCCCGTAGAACTGTCGTTTTCGGGTGAAAGAAGCATTTTTTGTCACTTTTCGCTTGTCGGTCCGCTTTCCCGTACCACACACCATGTCAGGTGGTATGCAAAGGCAGCATCAAATGTGCACCAGGTGTGCTGAAGTGTCCTTAAGACAGCCGGTAAATAAAAATAGAGCACCATCGTTTAACCTTTCCATTGCTAAAACAAAATAAGCACACGAAGAAGAAAAAAGCGGACGGACGGACGGCACTCCCCCCTGTGCCGTCGTGCACTTTGGGCAGGGTGGGTCATGGCTGATAATATCATAAAACGACAGCAAAAATGACTGCTCTCTGATCGCGACTTTGTCGCACTTTATCCGATGCGAAACAGAGAGTCGATTTGAACTTTAGCCCACCGTACATACGAAATGTTGGGGTATTTCTCTAGCTTTCTTTTTTCGTTTTGCGCTCTGTTTTCAAGAAGCAGGAACCTCGGTACGACGCACATCCTTGTTTTAGGGTGCACAACACTAACACACACACTTACAAGGGCTACAGCAGAGGGCCCTTTTTTACGCGCGACAGAAACTCGCTTATCAAAATGCTAATCGCCTGCCTCCGATTAAAGGCGTCGCTTACACTTCCTAGGCACTGTTCCGAGCTGTTACCGTTCTGTGCTTCGCTTTTTTTGTTTCTACAAGACCGTGGTTCGCTGCCTACACTTGGTGTTTTGTTTTTCCGACTCCCGTGACATTCTTTTCTGCTGGCCATTTTACACTACAAGCGTACACTCGCTTGGAAAACCCTACCGGGAGGCGACGAAAAAAGTTCGAAGAAAGCGTCGTGCCAAACACGTGGTGGAACACGCTTGCCCATCCTCCTTCGACTCTCGAAAGTATAAAAAATAACAGACACAACAAACCTGCCCAAACGCGAGTTTAGCTCCAAACGGGGTTTTTCGGCTGTGTGGAGAGTGAAGCGATAGTGCATTTGATTTGATATTCATGATCTTTAATGCTAAGCTCGTTTGGCGTAGCGATCCTTACCACACACCGCGGCGTATCAACCCCCACCCCCATATACACTACTGCCGGAAGAAGAGAACGAGAACGACGAAAACGGTCGTCGGTGTGAAATGAAATTATAATTTTAGTATATTAATGGCACACGTTCGGTGGTGCTTTTACGTTCGATGCGATACGCCAACCAGTACTTCCGTGTACCAGTCGTGGTGGTGTATGGGTTCCTGCTTTACGGTTCTGCGCTACCAGCGCATGAATAACGCAGCAGGTGATTATTGGTTTTCGGAATGGGAAAACCAATTCCCTCCTCGCCCTGTGATCCTCCCTCCAGCCTCCATTTACCTTCGAGAACCACACGTTAATGGTTTATATGTGACCCGATGAGCAAAGGGAGCACATATTTATGCAAGTGGTTTAATAGAATTATTTTCGAACGCTTTGATGCTTTCGGCAGGTCATCAAGACCGTAAGCTCGTCCAATTGGATAAAGCTAAAGCACACGCTCTCGCTTTCACCGATAGGTCGCTCATTTTTCGGTATCTAAATCATTGATTAAATAAAAAAACAGATATAAAATCCACAAATAGAATCTGCCTGGTGGATTACGATTTTTGCATAAAACCATTCGTATAAACCGGTTCATTGGTCACGAGTTAATTCATGTCTGATGACTTGTGCCTACGAGGGGGGCATAGGTAAGCTATTTGATTGTGGATTTAATGTAAATAGACATTTTTTGTTCCATACGGTTCCATGACTGGACCGACATGTAGTTCAACTATTTATACAATACATTTGCCCACGTCATGCCGAACAATTGACTGGAATTGAGCTTCAACAGTCGCTTAATCTGACCCCGTGAGTGAGTGATTGAATGTTTATATCTTCTAATAAGTATGCAATGAGCTCAGCTGCAGATGGAATCAGGATGAAATCAAAGGTTGGAGTATTTATTCATTGATTAGTCGATGCCATAAAGTATTAAATATGCAATAAATATTTTATAACCTAGCGTACTCATCCATCAATGTTTTTTGTCGGTCACTTTTTATATGTACTTTGATAATCTAGTGTCTTTTTGATAATATGTACAGACTTCTTGAAAAGAATTTCTGAGCTTCAGCTACTTACGGAATCCAATAGTGAGATATCCGACAGCTTTAAAATGAGAGCAGGTGTATACAGTACTGACGGACTATAGAATAATAGAATGTGGCCAATAGACCTTTACATTGAGATCTATTATGACTACTACGTCTTCCGCATGTCTTTCAAACAAGAAATGTTGTTTGCCCCTCAAGAGAAAATCTCAACCTTCTGTCATCTGTCATATCCCATATAGGATATTGACAATTCTGGCAAAAATTCGCATGCGACGGATGACTTGCAACATTTTTGGAAGAAAAATAAAGTTAAAGAATTGCATAAAATGCAAAAGATGATCAATTTAATAATTTATTTAAAATCTTTATAGAGCTCTAGACATTTCTAGAGCCTCGGTGACAAGAGCTGCTATTGCCAATGAAGCTCAAAAAGTAATCAAAACAAACAATTTTTTTTTTTTAATTTACCTAAAACATATGCAATACTAGTTGTGCTTGTCAGTTTGTATGGAGAGTTAACAACATTTTAGCCGCAAAATTGCAAAAAATCTTGTTCAATTTTTTGGTTATTTTTAAAGAAGAACAACAGTTATACACAAAGTTATGATGTAGTTGCAGCTTCTACCAAACTGTGGTGTGAATATACTTACTACAAGTATCGGAAGCAGTAGTTTAAAAATCGGCTATAAAGGTGGTCTTATTCTATTATCCGTCACTCTGTGTGTATGCTGAGTGTATAAATCTGCTGTATATCATTAAAACTTCCCACACTTCATTTTGGTGCGATATTTCCCACAATTGCTTGGTGTATGCAACGCTTACTAACACGCTGCAACTGTCGATGTGCTGCACAAAAACTTTTTCCCTTATCTCCATATCGACCAAAAAACACAAAAACGAAACAATTCGTGACGACCCATTAAACATGAATAAAACCATCCGGATTACATAAACACCGTACACCAAGGATAATCTCTAGCTGGGGAGAACCCAGTACAAAAACTCAAACTATTCCCGTACGGCTAGTACGATTGCCACTGGCAGAGAACGGCAAGAAAACCGACACACACAGATCAGCCTACAATATGCTGCAATGCGTGAAGACCTTCTCCAGCGTTTGCTGCACAGTCCACCCGAGGTTCGAGTTCATGTTCCGTTATGACAGTTAATGGCTATTACCAACTGCGCTTGCAACTATAATTCTCCCTCTATAATAATTAATCAAATGTACAACCACTGTGCGTAATGAGCAGATTATGCAATCATTAAGGAGTCTGCACAAAAACAAAGCCAGCTAACGAAAACAGCCACACACACACGCACAGATGCTTCTTAAAATATTGTTCTCCCACATTTTTCCATTTTGGTTAGCCCTGAGTGTCTATGATAATCGTCCCATTTTTTTTGTTTTCTCCTACAATCCAACCGTCTATTTGTAGCATCCACCGGGTTTGGGTCACGTTGCTCGCTTGGAACGAATGGTCTGTGGATAGCGCGTTCGAATTTTTTTTTTCTGCTATCTTCTGTGTCTTTATGGGCCACTGTTGGGATGGGCTTACGCAACGGAAATCGCGACAGAATCATGAAACAAAACCCGGGTCCGGGTGTCTTTCGCTCGAAGGGAGAGATATTATTTTTGTTTTCCCTAACTCCGCACGCACAAACCCGCAGCACACGGTGGAGCCAGCAGTCCCAGATCTGCAATAGCAGATAGCGAACCTACGCGAACAACGCAAACAACACAGAGCGAAAAAAAGGGGCCCAAAAAAACATACAGATAGCTCTCGTCGTACTTTGTATTTAATTATTTAATAAAATTCAGCATTTGTGGCACCCGATATTGTGATCCGCGAACAGTGGTCAGAGAAGCGAATGGGGAAAGGCGAGCAGTGGCAGGGTCTGCCTGTTCACTGCCAGCTGTCGTCGCCTGGCCACAAATGACACACTGAAGCATCCTCTTCTATTTCTAAGCTTCACCCACCGCCTGTCTGTTACTACCAGTCTTAGGTTTTTCTTTTTCCTGTTTCTCACATTTAATCTTCCCGCAGACAATCGCGTCTAGGGGGGGGGGGGGGGCTGAGGGTCTGTGAAACAAAACGCGCGGAAAGTTCTCATTACCGTGGTCACCGTAAACTGCAACCGAGTCATTTGCGATTATGCACTTTTGCGGTCAGTGGCAGCGGGCAGATAACTCGCTCTAAATTATCCATTACAGTCGTCCGCTCGGACGTGGTGTCCCAAGCGCTCGCTCATCGCTATCGAGCGGAAAGCGAAAATTAAGGTTTCATTAGCCTTACGTCACCGACCGATACACCGGAAAATGAGCCAAAGGGAGCGCGAACGCGGCTACGCGGATTGAATTAAAACATCGAACAGCGGCAAGAAAGACGATGAGCTCCCGGGAACGGTGGGGGGGGGGGAATGGTCCGCCATTTGGGTCGGAAAATACGAGCAAAGAATCCATTGAAACTTTGCACGCTAAAGGGAAATTAGATTGTTAAAACCCTTAAATGTGAGAACACCGAACGGAGAGGTGGATTGAGGAGGACAGGAACTGGTAAGTGGGACAGGTAGCAGCGGGTAAAGCACGTCGCGACCAGAATTGATTGCACGATTTACACGCGGACCCAACCCCCCGTTTTTAATGCTTTCCCCCCGTCGCTGCCCGTTTTTTTTCTTCTTCGCTGCCCGCGTTACACCCGACGCCCGTGTGGGTCGCTTTAATTAAGTTAAACTTTTATTATCATTCTAATTTAATTGGATAATTTAAGCGCGACATTGCGCAGCACTGTCGCGAAACACAACCGATGCTACTGATGCTGCCGGTTGTTGAGCGGATTTTTCAACCTCTCTCCCGCGGCCATTCCTCCTTCCCCTGCCGAATATCTCCCTGCCTCTTGCTCCTTCTCCTCCTCGCGAACTTCATGTCCCGGGAGGCAAAAGTGGCTCGATAGTCTCCACTTTTCCACCCTTAGGAACAAGGGGAAGCTTGAAGAAATAGATGACTTTATCTAACTTCCGGTCGGATGCTGTGTCACAATTCCCCATCCCCATCGGCTCTCGACAACATCCACCAAAGAAGGAAAAAAAAACCGGCGACAGTGTGACAGAGAGCACCGCGAGACATACATTCCAGCATGAAATCTCCCATTTTCTGCGTATGACTTCTTTTACTGAGGCCCCCGGTAACGGTTTGCACGGATGAAGTCGGTTAATGGAAATGGCTACATTCGAAATGGGGTTGTTTTTTTCTGACTTCCGCTCCGCTTACATATTTGGGGTGCAGGAGCTGCTAGGGATTGGGACCGCTGATAACGAGCAGGTTTTGCCACGGTACGCAAGTGACGCACAGCGGGATTATTCACGTAATCACATGGGGTACCGGCGTGGAGTCTTTTTTTATGCTGTCCCTCCTCATTCATTCGGCAAGCGGCAATGCTCTGCCTCTGGAGAGGGTCCAATGATTTAATGAGGAAAAAGTCGAATTACATTCACATCTTATTCTATTTTTTTTTGGGTACGTGTGTTTCAATTGTGTTTTGAGTGTGACGGAGGGCTTCAATGGCAGCTTCAATATTTTGATTGGTTACCTCAGGAGCTTTGGAGCAATTTTCGCGGAATTTAGCTTTCTTAACTGCCTAAATATTCTTGGTAATTGTTTGATTGTTTTCCGGGAAATTAATTGTAGGAAGCTAACGTTATAAATTGAACATATGTAGTTTGTTTAAGAGAAAATACATTAGCATACCGAACTTACTAAATTAATCTATTAGCGCTATATGGACATGATTGGTTCCATTCGTAAAGGTCACAGCCTTCAAGGGTTTTTGATGCGAAACGTGCCTTTAAACATTATCGTTTATGACATTTTCCCTCTACCGAATGACTCCCAGTGCTCCATCACCATAAATCACGTTTACGTTAATTATATTTCTGAACCGCCATTTTCGTTTTCTGTTTTTGACGGTTTTAAAATTTGCTTTAACCACGTTGCCCAGCTTTACCCATCAAAATGTAACTTTTAGAAACTTTTCCAACTCATGCACACCTTTCGTACACCCGGAACCCACCAGCACTACACACCTGCCCCTTCACCTCCGAAAATATTTGCTGCAAGAAGTCAAGAAAAATCGTTAATCGTCCACATGAACACCGTTGCGTTTAAACGCTTTCGTGTTGAGTGACAGAAAGAGAGAACGTAAGAAGCGCTAAGACTGTTACAAAAAAGTAAGCGAAGAGTGAAGCGCACCCAGGAAAAAAAGAACCTAATTACCATAAGTATCAATTTTCTCCAGCATCCTACGCGCGTGAGGACAACCTCCGACGTGACAGAAGTCGACGCAATCACGGGTAGAAGAGGCATAACACACCTCCAACCCATATTCCCCCGCAACAGTACCCATGCTCGTGAATAAACTTTTGGGTCCTGTTTTCTCCCCCGGTCCGGCACCTTCCCTCCATCGGTCTGTCTACGGCGAACGCCAAATGCGCCCTGGAATTTGCCAAGAAGCAGTAAGCCCGAAAGCATCGCCAAAAATCCTGGAACGGAACGACACCCAATTAACGGGACCTTCGAATATCGTTTTTTTTAGTTTCGTTCACATCGTCAAAGAACATCTTTGCCACACGCTTCCATGTGACCGGCGCGCGCTCTTCATCCCGCCACACGCAAATCAAATCGTGAGGATAAATCCTTCACACGACCTTCGTAGAGAACATAGGACCCGAAGGTTGCGAACGGTTAGCGAGGGGGAGGGGGAGAGGGGGAGAAAGAAGGGGTGGCAAATGGCCTCCGGATGCGACCCTCCGGGTGATACACCTTTCGGCAAAAAGGGGTCGCTAAAGAAATGACACGGGGAATGAGTCAGATACACACACATACACCGTCAAAGAAGTAGATAAAAAAGACGAGAATTCTTTTTTCCCTTTCCAAAAGGCATCTCTCCCGGTGATAATATTTCCCTTTTTGCACGTTTGTGCCTCAAAAGATTCCAACGAAGGATAAGCGGGAGAGAAAGTTCAGCGCGCAGCGAAAGGAACCAAAGCCAACGTCAAAGTGTTCCACTTAGTTCTCGAAAAGGAATCAAAAATATAGGACCTCTTCCAGGACGCCCTATTGCACCGCGCACAGTGCGAACTTTGTGTCACTCTTTTTTTTTGTTTTGTTGGTTGCTGCTTCTCCGAAACGATCATCAGAGAACCATCTTTTAGAACTGCCCATCTCCATCTTGGTGTTCTTGTTTCTAGGAGAAGGAACAACAAAAAACACAACACCGTGGTGAGTGGAGAAGCCATGGTGACAGAGAGAGAGAGCGAGGACGAGTGACATCGAAAGCTTCGCCTCATCACGATACATAAGCTCAATGTCCTGTGCACAATGTCGTTAGAGATAAGGACACTCGAGCGGGAGCGGTCACCGAGTAAAAGTTTGACACTTGAGAATACAATTTCTGCTGCTTCCACCGTTGATGTTGCTTCCCTTTGGCGCTTTTAGCTTTCGGGCAGGATTATTCACCGCCCCAAACGCGAGAACGTCACCGTAAGAATCCTGCTAAGAAGGGTAGTGTCGGTAGGAATGGAAAGAAAAAGCGGAAACATAAACATGAAAAATGTACAGCCAAATATTCGCGCCACACACACACACACAAAGCCATACTCACCAGTTTCCACGGTCGACCGGACGAAAAAGGGCTCTCATCCGCATCCGTCGTCAACTGAACCGAACTCTGATCGTAACCCTCCAGGCGCACGGGTCGGCACACTTTACGCATCGATACCGTCCGTCATCGTTGTCGTTGTCGCCATGCCCGCGTGCGCACGTGCCGATGCACCATCCACCGAGCCCAAAATACAGCAAACAAGAAACTTAGTTAGAGCGAAGGCTCTTGAGAAAGTGACCAACAGACAACGATGATGACGCTCGAGCTGGGCCCGCGCTCGCCACGGACAAGGAGAACGGTTTCTTTCCGGTCCGAATCGTATGGCACACACACACACATACACAGTTCGGCCGTGCAGAGTGTGCCGGAAGGATCAAGCAAATGAGAAATCGAATGGTTTGTTTATCGACGAACTTGAACAGTGTTGTTGAATGTCGAATCAATCAAGCGAGTTTCGGAGGAGTTTCTACCATTTTTTGATCGCTTTCTTTTTTTTTTTGTTGCTGTTTCCAACAAGTCCCAATTCCCAGCGGTAAACCGGATGGAGAAAAGTGGAAAAGGATTAGTTTTTCAGGCGTGCTTGCTTGCTCTCGGACCTAGTGACGCGAGAGATAGGACATTCTGGGACGTATTAAACGAACAGAAGTGTCATCTGTGTTCGGTCGGTGGCCGGTCGAGATTTCTTGACATATTGCGCAGAATATTTGTGGACATTGGTAGACAAGAAAAATAATATCATTGTGTACGTGAGTGGGTTGTGCCGTGTTTCTTCCTTTTTCTGCAATTGGAATGAAGACCTGATTCAAGCTCGAAATTTAAATATCGGAAATGATTGAAATGGATATTAAAGTATAAACCCTTTGTTGTATGGGGTTGTATGCAGGGACGAGGGTTGTATGTGTATTGCAAATATATTTACCGAGCACTTCCTGTTACTTGCGTTCATGTGTCATAATTCTACACAACATTTAAATTGTTCCACAGCTATCGGATTCTGTCTTTCGTCGGGCCAAAAAGTCGAGTGTTCATTTATGAAACACTGAGGAAGAAAAATGCCTTTTTGTGTCCCGTCCAGTCAAGATATCAACCAAACTCGGGTATGTTTGTGAATATTCTATTAACGACCGGCCCAAAACATATCCTAAAGAAACTCAATGCAATTTTAAACAGTTCCAAGCGCGCGCTGTAACGGTCACAGCACCAAAACAAAGCCACACCGTACAATCAGTCTAAATAAATAAAATTATAAATTATTCAACTATTACAACCGCTGCCAGTCCGAACCATTCGCTTGTTTTTTCACATCCCAAAAAACAATAATTTATCATTCGTGCACATAAATCATGGTCTCGCGTTCGCTGCATTCGAAATGTATTCATGCAATTTTCCCGGTAAGAAACAAAACGGGACGAAAACAAAGTAAAAAAAAAGAGCCACACACACTTTATCATAACGGAGACCCCACCGCCCCTTCTTCTTCCTTCCCCCACACCCCGATCACAAGAGTTCTACGTACGGTCCTGTGACTGCTCATCACACGAACAAAGTGAATCAAATCGTCATGATTTTTCTTCCCAAATTGCCCATAATGATGTTCATTCTAGAAAGCTTTCCCGTGTACACGGTACCGTTCCCGAGCACCGACCGTTGCATGGAACCGTCGGTCCCGGCTAGTAGGCGAAAGCGATTTCTTCAAAGCATTAAAACAAGATATAAAACAGGGCCACTGGGTAAATGGTAAATGCAGACAAACACTCGCACGAAAAAAAAAGCGGCCCACCTTTCCCGTACTGGTGGCAGTGGAAAAAAGATTCATGTTACAACGTAATTTACTTCCCCGTGCCATTAGTCTTCCGGAGGAATGGTAGCCAGGACACACGCACGCAAGCCCGGTAGAGTGGGGAAAGGTATTTGCAATCGGCAGCGCGCCATTCGATGTCGTCTGTACGTTTTACTTTCACTTGTAGCACACGCCATTTATTCGCTGGGCCGGTGCTTTGGTGGTGAAAAATTATCCTTCACATGCAACCCCGCCAAACGACTCAACGATGGTTGAGCGCCTGTGCGTGTGTATGTGTGTTGTTTGGAAAATTTCCCACCGGATACACAGTGGACCCATAAAAACTTCCCACTCGCCGGGGGAATTTGCGGGTTGGCAAGGTTGAAAATAAAACATCGCAACACTCGGTCCATCGACGCCGGTTGGCGAAAGAAACGATCACCTTACGCAAAAAGGGAAAGATTGTTGGTTAACCGGAACAACTTCGGTGCGATATGTATTGGCCAGGTTCGACAATAAAAAATCGAGCTCTCCCAACCAACCCGGTAGTGAGCCCGAAAAGTTCTATTGTTTCCCAAGCCCACCCTTTGGCCTCCGCATCGCGCTTTAATCATTGCCGATTTACCGCAACTTTCGGTCAGGAAAACTTTCCCTTTTTGATCGCGCGACGCACGAGAATGCAGAGAACGCGGGGACAAAAGGGGAGGAAAGGGCGAACACACGTGTGGAAAAGTTTTTCCTCCGGTCGTGCCGGTGCCGAGGTGTTCTGGATTGACCTTAGCACCAAAGGACGCTCGAAAGCTCAAAGGATTGGCAGCATAACCGTACGCACCAGAGCAAGCGCACACACACACACACGTCGATCAATCATGGGCCATCTAAACAACCGAACCAAACGGAACGGCATGGACCCGAGACCCTAACAAAATAGAACAACACACAGTAGCAACAACCAAAAAAAAAAAGGTCAACCGGAACCCGAACGGTAACCCTCTAAGTTAGGTTGCGGTTCGAGAGCCAAAACCGTCGTTCATCAATCGTCGTTACGCAACGTGCCGTAGATTAACGACTGCTCGAGGAGCCGTGGTAGGAGAATGTTTGGTTTCTATCCCCCGCTCCCGGTGAGACACCAAATTCAATCTATTCCCTGTAGGTTTTGTAGTGTGGATAAGTGGAAGGACCACCAAACGGAAAAAAATTGGGGGATGGAAAACCACATCCAACCATTCCACCCGGGACGGCGGAGAAATCCCTTCGGAATGGTGTGCGCTGCCACCCACAAGCTTGTGCGATTTGATGTGGCTTTTACTTACACTGTTGCGCAACAAGGCAATGATAGACGAAGCTGAAGCATCTTCCTATTACATTCCGAAGGAGACATTTTTGTTGTTACCTTTCTCCATACTTTTTTTTTTGCTCGTCCATTTAAAAGGTTGAGTTGGAGTCCCATTCGCTTAAACCTACCGCCGATAAGAATCTGTCAATAAAAGTCCCCACCGCCCTTTGTCGCGTCCAGGGGAAGGAAGCTGAATGTCTCAAATAGTTCACCTTCACCGGCAAAACCGGAGGTACATCATCCGCCGAAGCCGGAACAGTTTGCCGGCCCTTGTTACCGGGGGCGGGAGTTGTCGCTAGAACCACCGCTGATCGTTTGCAATTTCCCATCGAGACCGGTAACGATGAGCACCGTAGCTTTATAACACCCCTTTCGGGCAGCTGGCCGGAAGACTGTAATAAACTCTGCACGCTCCGTACTGGCTACCATTTGGCTGCTGCTATCACCACTCTGTGAAGGGAAGGTATTAAAAAAGCTCGTTTAGCTATATCGCTGCGTTTTATCTGGGAAAAAGCGAGTGTCCTGGCGCTCGGTCACCGAATAGCGGGCAGGACGATTTGAAGCAAAAGTGACTGATATTAAACTGAGTTAGTGTCAACTTATGCTGGAATGTGCCCCACTCAAACGGGACGATAGCAATCTTACGATCTAATAATGAGTCAACCCCTCTTTATAAAACTGTCGTTCCACGTTTAACTACCTGCAGCTCTAGGCGCATAAACATTTGATGCCATTTGCTAACGTTTCACCCCTTCTTTACTTACAGGATCCGCTATCGAACGTTGCCAGAATGGCCTCAGGCCATTTCTTTTGGGCCATATTTTACTTCGCTTGCCTGTGCAGTGCATCGCTGTAAGTACATAAAACTTTAAACGCCCTCAAAACTAGCCAATCCGTGTGACAGCAGCACGCTTTATTGCACTTTCGAAACACGGTAGATTCTCTGTCAGTAAAGCTAATTTGAAGTTGTTATTTCAAGAACAGCCGGGATTAGCTTATGACAGTTGTGCTGAGAATTGACCATTTTTCGTTATCTGTGGAGGCTTTTCTTCTAAAATAATTATCAGTTTATCTTTGCCTTCTCACTAATAGTAACGTAATAACAGTAATAATAATTGGTCTATAGAAATAAATTGCACTTCTACAAGAATTCCCACTCCATGAAGTATGCAATCTTTCATGAATTTCTGGTTGGTTAGTTAGTTAGTTTACATGTACACTTTGAGTGTACAAATTGCATACCATAAATATTATACTGCATACCTTCAGGCGCTTAATTACCCAACCATCTGCATCGAATGTGTACACGTCTGAGACCTCTTCCTTTTACCATCATCTTTCCAGTGCCAACAATGCTAAAGTTAACTTTCGCGAAAAGGAAAAGAAGATTCTAGATCAAATTCTGGGCGCCGGCAAGTACGACGCGCGTATCCGACCGTCGGGCATCAACGGAACCGGTAAGGCCAGCCTTTGTGTCCAGTTTGGTTACGCTTTCTCGGCTTCGGCCACGTTTGATTTTTCTCTCTGGCCTTCAGTTTAGCTTTTGATTTTCAGTTCCAAAATTAAGTTTTTCTTTGATGCCATTTGATTTTTCCATTTATTTCTTCCGGTCCTTAGTGTGTATGTAAGAATTTCTCTTATGTTTTGGCTAATTTTTAAACTGAGCAACCGTTATGCGCTTTCGAGTAGAACATGTATGAACTTATAGATCGATTATTTCTTTATTTTATACCGCGCGAAAACTATGATGCGCGACAGTGTTCGATGAGTATGTATTTGCTGTATCTGCCATATCAGTTTGACTTTTGTTTTCTATTTCCGACCAACATCACTCGATCTAGTTGAGTACATGTTGACACTTGTAGGTTACTGCCGTATGGTAAAATCTTTTGATATTTATCTTTTTTAATTAGACAAAAAAAATCTTTCGTTCTTTGCCATTTAAACACAAATCAGTTGAAAATCGAAATCACTTCGATTTCGATGTTGACGTTCACTAGTGAATGGCTTTTCTTGAGTTTTTGTGGAGGGTTTGACAAAAAGGAAAAGGACAACCGAAATCTTCCAGATTGTTCTTTCGGATTGCAAAGCAAAAACCAACAACGACCAAACGTTAAAATATGGCTACAAAAAAAAAAACAACAACGCGCGAAACAACACAAACAGCGAAAAGTGAAATGTACACGCAACCCTGCTTCGAACTTTTGTGCTTCCCGGGAGTATTTAACACCAACAAGTGACTCTCTCCGCTGATACAGCGTTAAAACCAAAAACAAAAAATATCGCAAAATAAACCAGTCGCAACTCTCGCAGGATTTTCGAACATTTGACAGAGGTTGGACGGTTTTTTTTTCGTAATCTACAGCACCCACTCTCCTGTGGCGCTTCCGTTGCCCTACTTTTCCAAGAATTTTCCCCCAAATTCCAGCGCGATTGGGTTAGATCTTCCATAATCCTGTGCTGCAATAGAGTGACAGCTTTTTTTTCGACCTTACTTTCGCTCGCATCCCTCTCCATTCTGATTTAAAATCACCGATCTTGAACCAATCAGTTGGAAACCCCTCTGAAAAAGGGAAAACCCGAAGCACATGACAAAAATCACAACAGCAACAAAAAATAAAAAATCTCCAAAAACAAATCACCCACAAGCTTTAGTATTCTTTACTCTGCCCACGGTAAAGTTGCCATTTGCCGAGCGTTTCTTGTGCCCTCCTGTTTTGCTTTTGTTATGTTTCGGGTGACCCGTGCCAAAAATGGGAAAACGGTCTCTATGGTCTTACGGTGGTGGCTGTGCATTTTAATCGCATGTAAATGAGATGCCAAAAACATAACCCCATGGTTCCCATGGAAAGGAAAATGGCAGTTGCAAACAACACAACTTCTGCTGCGAGAAGATGGAAAGGAAATTTAGTAACTGACAGTGTGCGCCACCGCTGCGGCCACACTGGTCTGGAAATATTTGGACAAATTGGCCCCGAAACCTTAACCTGGTGGCAAAACACGAACACACTCACCCATTGGTCAACCCCATTACTGAGGTGATCGGGATAGGTCCGGCGATAAGGAGAGACAGAGGATGTCCTTCTAAAACAACACGTTTACAAAAGTCTGCACGTTTTTTTCTGTTTCTTCCCACAGTTTAAGAAGCACAAAAAACAGACTCCAAGAAAAAAAGGGGCTAACACAAAATGACAGAACTTAAAAACATCCATAACACAACTTTTACTTTTCCAACGACACCGTTGGACGTCGTGGACACACTCACAGCAACTACACCCTTTCTTTCTCCTGGGACAAAAAACAAAAAATTACATAAACCCCCCCACCGGTTCAAAACGCAAACGCCGTACGTCCTTCAATCATACAAATTGCCAAATTAGGCAAAAAACTTCACGACACTACGCGGGTTTCTTGACATTGCGTTTCCCTGCTCGCCTAAGGTGATGGCGGCGCACGGACTTGTGGCGCCGATTGCCTTCTGGAAGCCCTTAAAAAGCTGCCTCCGCCCTGCAAAATGGCTTCCGGCTATCGGTGGTTGTGCGGCATGTGACATTTTGTTCGGTTTCTTCCCACAAGCAGCTCTCGTTGTGCCGACGGGCCGACTATAATTTCAATAGTACGGTATCGGGGAACCCTACCGAGCGGACATGTTAAATCAGCTATTTGAATTTCGCTCAACCAAATCGACTGCTGATGAGGCTTAGGGTTGAGTGCTCGATGAGTGTGGTGGATGGCAGATCCCGCTCCTGAAGCACTGCTGTGGCACTGTTATTGAAACTTGAAATGGAAAACTTTTCCCGAATCCATCAACCTTACACAGCGCGCGGTTAGGTGATGAGTTGTGTTTCTATATCCCCGGTAAGGATTGCTATACGGCAGACCCTTTGCGTAAGAAGATCAACCGTGTCTGGGGTTTGAGGAATGGCTGGAGGACACAAATTGAGCCACCCATAATTTACCTAAGCTCATCGTGCAAGTTAAGTTCGGATGATGTTCTCATACACGAGGTTTACACAAACGGACGAGAAGAAAGGACGCGTGTGTGTGTGTGTTGCTGTGTATTTGTCCGCGTGATCCATTTGGAAAACATCCACTGCCGTCCATTTTCGGAACACAACACGACCAGTTAGTGTTTGCGTTCGCTTTCGGGCAAACCACCCTCCACGTTCTGTGGTTGATTTGTTTTCTCTCACTTGTTTTACGTTTTGCCCCAGTTTTTGATGCCTGTTAAGAAAGGAAAGAAAAATCGTTTTCTCTCGTAATCTTGAACACAACAGAAAAATGTTGTGGCCATCGGCAAAAAATAAGAACAGGCAAAAAGCGAACGGAGGCATTAGCGCGCACTCCCTGAAGATATTGCAAGTTTGCTGCCTTAAATTGGTACCGAGTCGGTGGGATCTAGAACACGAATAAAAAAAAGGGAGAACCGGGCCACAACTTGCCACCACGGCCCCCCCGAACACGAGGAGTTTTGCCAAAGAGTTTTGCCGCCGTGGCTCGGCGAAAGTAAAAGTTTGTTCGACCTATTAGTGAGTTAAGCAAATTGTCTGCGCAGCCCATTGTTTGCCGCTGGCCATTTTTCTGAAAGATTGCACCCCAAGTGAACGAACGAAACTTGGACTTCGGTATTGATGAAGGTCAAAAACGGTGGACCCGGTGGACGCTCACTCCGCCCGGATCTGACTGTTTTGGGAAGCTACTAACCCATGGCTGACTTACAAGTGTAGCGAGAGACGGCACCTTCAGCAGTAACACGCTGTTGTTTACTTTTTTGGGGTGTTTACCTTTCTTTTCTCGATTGTGCCACCCCTTCGCACAGCTACTACGGACTGGCGAAACTCCAAGCTGTATTGCGGGAGGCGAACCATGGTCGGAAAAGTTCGTGCTATTGGAAATTTTCTTCCAAGCTGACTTGGAATGGGCTCCCATTGCTCTGAACCTGAACATGGTGTGGTACTCGGCGAGGAATGTTCAGGGATGTGCTTTATACAACCATTCAGCCACCGTAATCGACCTAGATGGCTTGGGCATTAATCTTTAAACGGTTCGTCAACACACATACACGCCGCTCACGTGGTAGCAACGGTGGTTTTGTCCCGCACGCCATAAACGATGATATTATTGCACTCTCAGACAAACATTTGACTTAAATCGCTCCCATCAAGAACCGGGGAATACAAATCGCCGGCAATATGTGTGCACCACTTATTGTGCCCGGTGCTCGTAAAACTTTCTTTCAGTCTCCCGGTGTGTTGTGCCGATCTCGGGAGGACCGGAGGACGTTTGCCCAATTGGATAGTTTTTACTACGGGCGTCGTAAAATAAGCGACGGTGGGTCCGTGGGGCGTGTGTATGTGAATGTAGTTTAATGTCGAGACGAACATAAAATATCCATGTGATGCTACCACCGTAGAGTAGTGGCTACGTGCCTGACAGCGAACTAGAGAACGAACACACTCCTCCGTCCGGTAGATGATCTCGAGAAGCAAAATAAAAGAAGCAAAATAATCGCAAAGAAAATAGTGTTTAAGGATGGAACACATGTATCTTGAGAGTTGTACATACGGGCTAACAATTTCGGAGCCCTGAACAGACCTCTTCTTCCCATCAACGCTAACCGCTTCGTTGTGGGGCAAATTAGCCATGCTGTGTAAGACGTATTAGTGTGACGATGCACAAAGGTGACGCTCGTCTAAAGGGATGTACATTAAACGAAACAGGCTTCTGCTTCCAATGTAAATAAGCTTCCTATCGTTGTGAATGTGTACTTCAACAGCTGTACTTTAGTTTTGTTTTCACTTCAGCAATAAAGCCCAAAACCTTTGCACCAGAAATAACAACACCAAACCTAAACACAGTAACAGACCCGAATACACACGTCTGGTGTAAATAGTGTAACACAAATATACTATCCCGAATCACACACACACACACACTCACACTAGAATATTTCCATCGGTCCTTTGTTGAAAGTGTACCCTAACAATGGGCAAGCTAGAAAATGGAACAAAACCAAAAGAAAAAAAATTACCCTCATGACACAACTCGTTCACCAAACGTAAATCGCACTTCACTTAGCGATTTGACAGCTGTCATACAGTAAGACGATCAACACAAACGCTTTTATACGCTGTATAAACACACTAGCTTGCTGGTTACACATTCAGGCGCACAGACATAAATAGAACATTATTTTGCACCAAAAAAGGTTTCCATTTACTTTGAACTTTCAATAAAACGGCTATGAACAGTTTGCGTTGGGGTAGCGTTTATTATTTGGTAGGTTTCTGCAACACTTTTAGGACAAAATAAGGGTAATTAGATTGATGGCTTAATGCATTAAATATGGTCATAAAGCTGCCATTCCATTAAGGCACTAACAATTACTGCTTCAGAAGTAAATAAAACCAAACATCAAATAAAAGCAAATACTGTACCTTTCGAAAAGCATCCACATCTGGTGCTGCTGCATCGTAAAACAAGGATTTAATGGATCGCGCGTTCTTGAAGACGATCAGCAACAATTCACTCACACTCACACTGAATGCTGCTGCAAAACATGATGCACCAATTCTTCAACACAATTTACAGCACCTCGTTACACAACGACGAGCTTTTCCACACCACCAGAACAGCAAACAAAAACAGAAGTATCACAATATTTTGACCATTTTTCTCTTTCAATTTTCTCTCTTTTCTTGAATGGCGCGCGCACGAACGCGAATTGTAAAACAACCCCACATACACAATAAACACTACACACACACACACACATATATGTATCGTGCTCGCTACTGTCGAACTTCGTTGCTTTCTTCGTTGCAAAACCAACTAACCGAATCGGTCACGATCCACAAATCTACTGCTGCAACAAACTCTTCGAAACACAATTACAAATGCGGCCAAAACCGACAACAATAAATTCTGCGAACAAAATACGCCACATCTGTCATAAAACACTGTCGAATCGAAACTCGTTTCTATCTGCTCGCGTTGGAAAACAAAAAACTTACCCAAACACTAAAACAAAACAAAAAATGCAATAAACGAAATTCCACACGTTCTCTTCAAACATCTTACATACAAAAAAAAAACACACACACCATCCAACCACACAACAACTCCAACGCCAGATGGTCCGGCGATCGTTCGTATCAATCTGTTCGTTCGAAGCATTATGACCATCAGTGACATTAAGATGGTAAGTGTCCGTTTGTCTTCTGCCAACCACCACAGCCTGTGCAATCAAACAGCAACAACAAAACTCTCCCCTTATTCGACTCTGCATTTTACATCCCCCATCCCTTGTTCGCCTATTTAGAGCAAAACCACACACAAAAAAAAAACAATCACATCCTATTGCGAATGAATGAGCTTAGAGTACATTCAAGCGTTTCTAACTAGTCAAATGCTATTTGCTTTTGAACAAACAAAAAAACACCACAAGCTACTGCAAGAACACGTTACTATCTTTTTTTTTGTGTAGAGTAGTGGCCAGTGTTTTCGGCCCTGTTTAGCCCAACAGCTGGCAGGCATATCGCATTCGGGTTTTCGGTCGCATTTTGTTCCTACTTCTCGATCGCGGTTTGTTCTCTTTAGAACTTTCGTTCGTTTTGCATTCCCGTGTTGCGTCCCCAGTTTATTCGCTTGCGCATATAGACTCACTGTGTGTGTTTTTTTATTTTGGGTTTTTGTTTATGAGATCGCCTGTTTGAGATTGCGTTACGAACTAGTATTGAATGCCGTGTCTGTGCGTGTATGTTGTGCGTATGCATTACCATGACTCAAGATCGTTCGAAGCGGGTTATGGTAGATACAATTTTAAGGGAACTACCTGCTACCAATTGGAACTTACATGAAGCTGACACGCGCCTAAAACTATAATCTCGCTGTACTATACCCTCAAGATCGATGAGTCATGTCGATACACATGCACAGGCTCCAGAAAAAACATCCAGAACTGCAGTCCAAGTTTGTAACAGCCAACATTTGGGTTTGCGTTCGCTTGCTTGTAGCGTTTTTGTTTGGTTTTTGCTCGATAATTTCTTTGTCCCGTTTTACTTTGCCCAGTTTCTTAGTAACACACACATCGTATGCGTTACGGTATAGCCGTAAAGTTTACATTTATTTTCTAATAATCTTTATTAAACAAGTACTCCTAGCTACAAGTCCACATTTCTCTTGCCAAGTTACAACCGCTCGACCGATCTCGAAATGGTAGCCACTATTCGTAATCAAAAACTGCTCAGAAAACAAATATTTATTACTACAATTTAGCATTCAATTACACCATTACGGATCGGAATCGGTTGAAAACGCTCCAGTGGCCTTAACGTTTCCTCGTTACTTCTTAAACTTTAACTAGCTTCATTATGCGCGCATTATTGCCTTGAGTGAGGCGGCTTTCCCTTTAAAAAAATGTTCCCCTTTAGATTTCGTTCGTTAACGTACATGTTTGGCGTGTTTAATAATCAATCTTTCCCATTACAAATTTGCTCCTTAAATTCTTCATATTTAAATATTTCTTGTCTTGCTGTTTGATTTCCTTGGTCATGCCCTTCTATTGCATCCGCAAACAACAAGCGATGCGTGTTTTGATTAGCTTTAGATATACAACCGTAGCATTCTTCTTCCGCTCATCTACCACCTCATTAGCGAAACAGTTTAACTTCATGTTCATCCCAACAAACAAATGCATTGCTCACAGATTTCACTTTTAAAATTCAATATTTTCAAACTGCCCATCAATGGCAGGCCAAATCTGGTTGAGATGTTGGTCAATATTAGTAACAAAACAAAAACATAAATCAGTTCACTTTTTCTCGGTGCTCTAATCTCGCCGCTTTTCATGTGGACTGTTTAATGAAAGTAAATAAAGTTAAAATAAATCTTTACACTGTGAGCAATCAGAACCATTTCAAGGCTCGACCGACCGTTTTGCTTCTTCAACGTGTACACACACACACTCATTTTTGGTACGCGACTTCCTCTCATAATGTGTTATGTCTGCAACACCATGGTCAAAAAGTGTAAACGTATAAAACAATTCACCGCTTGCGTCAAACAAAAAAAAAGGCGTAATAAAATCCGCAATACGGAAAATCTCACCCTCATCGTTTCACACCATCGCCGGGAGGCTTTCGCTGCATCGATTAAAGAGCCCGACCAGTGTTATTAAAAGCACACACCTTCACCCCGGCTTATGACACCAGTGCCAGGCTTCATCATCTTTAGCCCCGATCGCACCCCTAACGGCTCCCGTGTGCAGCGAGTATGATGCTGTACGGAGTGAAACACTCAGCCGGATTAGCTCACCGTACTTCTTCTTTTTCGTGTCTGGATTCTTCCTACAATCCCTACCGCCACCACGTACGCTGTTGTTGCTGAGCTGCTGTTGGTGCTTCTGCAGGTGTTTGCCACCATCGTGCCACCGCACAGCACCAAACGGGGTCCCACCTTTATAAAATTCCCCCGAGACCTGTCGTCGACCTGTTCGGGGTGGTGGTTCACTCGAACTACAAACCACAGAATGCAATCTCCTGTTGAAAACGAAATCGGGGACCCTCCGGGCGTTCATTTATTCATTTCATTTCAGCTCGATGCCTCAAATTGCTGCGGCCGGCACAAATTTCGACTACTGCTACTGCAGTCGAATCCTATAAATAAATAAGACCTCCACACGCCGCCCCTACCCAGTGTGTCCTTGCAAGTTACCGCCGTACAAACACGCTCACGATGCGCTTCCTTAATCCAGCAGACTCTCCTGGGTGTACGTACCCCAGCATTCGGTAGTGGGATACTTTTTTTTGTTGCTGTTGCTTTTCCACTTTTTCCTTTCCCCCACTGCCATGGCATTATTATGTTTCTCGCTTCCAGTCTCTACGCCGAAAAGAAAAGTGCTTGCATATTAAACATCCTCTGCCCGCTGTCCCGCTCCTGCTCCAGTGCTCAATAAAAGGACTACCCCAAATTGGGTGCTTCATTTCGGTTGCTTGATTGTGGGCGGTTTTTGGCCGCATTCTTCTTCCTGCTCCGCGTCAGCAAAACCTCTGACAGCTTTTGGGCAGTATGGTGGAACCGCAAAATAATGCTCCACTTATTACGATCATCATCGCCGTCAGCGGCAGCAGCAGCAGCAGCAGGAACACACATGCATCATGACCTTTCCTTTCCCGCAGCGTACAAATGAGGATGAGTTTTAATGAAACATTTGCCTTCCGCTCTGATGACAGGCCAGTTGTCATATTCAACACACACGCCAACATTTTCATATGTGGCCACCCGATGATGGTTGACCGTGACAGTGGGTGCCTCTCGAAAAGGAAGCTGTCTTTTTTTTTTGTTGTGCTGCAAACAGCTAAAGCCATAAATTAAATTTTGTGTTTCTTGTCACTCTCTTTAGCTGGTGCCAGCGCTAGAGCTTTAATACTTATAATGATAAATGCATCTTGCAAATCAGAGAGCAAAGCTAGAGAAAAATACTGTTCGTGTTTAATGACTTCTGTTAGATTATGTTATCCACACCACAAGCGTACACTGGGTGTGAAAAAGTAAGTTGAACTAAATTCCACTACAAATCTTACAAATTGGAATCTTCTGTGCGTCGATGAAAGCCACACAATTATTTATGGTACAAGTCATTTTCCAAAGTATGCAATCTGTAATTTTCACCGCTAAAGTTACATACAGTGAGCTATTACATACATTTCTTCACAAATTAAATGTGGAAAACACCACTACTCTCAACATGATTGACGCTGATGCAATTTGGTAAAATTGTAAAGCTTTCAAACACACAAGTAAGATACATGAACTATCCAAACCAGTAGTGGTTCTGTGGAGATAGAACGAATCAAGAGGAAAAATAAATGTTTGCTCTAACGGGCACATGATGTGCTTTTACTTTCGAAACAAAAGCAAAAGATTCAACACTTGAATTCAACTTTATTCAAAAACCAATAGTTTTTTTTTTGTTTCGTTTCTTTACTGGAACATTTTTCTTGCGGAACACCTGTTCCAGTTAAACGCAAACACACGGAACGATGTTTTAAAAGTTAGCCAGAAACAAATGTTATCCCTTTGCTATCCTACGCGAACCAGCGTGAGCAGTAGCGTACCACCGGAAACAAGGAACCGTAAGGATGTTGTTGGTACCATAGCCATAGCCACTAAGCCGTCACACTAACACCCGGTTCACTTCACACAAAACACCCCTCTATCCTCAAACCAGCACACCCAACTATTCGCTCCATGCTCTCCGTCGACTTGGGCGAAGTGCAAATCCTGAGAACAAATAAACAAATCACGCAAACACATGTTGTGCCGTGCGCTTATGCACCTGGACTGCAACCTTACCACCCTCGGTCTTACACACCCTTGGCCAGTACATTTTGTTTTATTCCTTCCATTTCCTTTCCCTTGGTATTGGGAAGAAATTGTTTACGGGTCGCGCAGTTTCGCACTCCCGGACGCCCAAAGTTGAGCGCGCATGGTCCCATTTTCATTAAAAATACTAGCCATCCAGAGGACCCCGGTTTTGGTGCACGAATCATGAATCGTAAACCGTGCAACAGCTTGTGACCCGTCGTCCCCTCCCTTTTTCCTCCCAACCAGCACACGAACGACTGAAACGAGTTTTTGTTGTCTCGTTTCTCATTTCCTCCGTTTCATAATTTACCCATTTCAAAACGATGAAAAAGTTTACCAACTGGATTACGGCCGATGCACGCGGCGGCAACCTTATGCTGCTCGTTGTACCGTTGTTCCGATCCGTGTTACAAGAAAAGTGCGCGCACCAGAAGCAGCAACAGCAGCAGCAGCAGTTGTACTACCACCTTTACCCAGCGCAAATGGTAAACGGAAAAGCCAATTAGACGCTTACACCTGCCTACACGGCAACCAACCCGGGTCCTGCATCGGCCAGGAAGCACAAAACGGGAACGCAAGAGAGCAAAAGCAGGCAACAACCAAAAAAACGGCCAGATAAAATAAAACACTTGACCATGGTGGTGTTCAGTCATACTTATCACATTTTACCAGCTTTTTTCTTCTACTTAGTCTCCCCCCTTTTTTGCCGCCAGTCAGTTACAAGTTTCGGTGTAAAATTTATAGTACACGTTTGCTTCTTTTTGCATTTTTTGTTGTCTTGCTCACTGCCGCCAACATCGCTTAATGCTAACGTTTTTAAGACACGCCATTTTTTCCAATCCAAACGTTTTCGCTGGTTCGCTTGAGCAGTTTTTGTTTAACAACTTTTTACCTAACAATTTACATTTCAATTTAAACGTGTGTACGGGTTTCTTTTCCCACCTTCTCTAGCTTTCGTTTTTCTCGTTAAAAATTCGTTTTATATGTGCGTTTTGTAATGAAAACTTCAAATCGTGCCGTATCGTTCCGTCCGCTCACACGGACACTATAGACGGGCAACCAGTTGCAAGAATCAACCAAACAACAGTAAAGCATAAGTTTCGTTACGACTACATACTGGTCGCCCCATAGAAGAATGTAATGTGCCGCAGCACCATGCCGGAAGTTGACATTCTTCAGTTTCAACCCTTAAACTTGTCTCAGCAGGTTCCTAAGTTGTAGATTATATTGAAACCAGTTGACGTGACTCAGCACCGCTGCTATTTCTGTCAACAGAATGCAACCTTTGCTTACTCCTAATGGAGTTTTCTTCAGATGGAGATCTTTCACCAAGGTTGTTGATTGATTCTTGCCCCTTTTTTCATTTCTTATCCGAAATGTTTATTATTTTTTTCTATACTTTTACCTTACCGCTTTTGCAACCGACTATAGCGTAGAATGGTGATATTTTCCATTTTGATTAGTTTTACATCACTTACATTGCTCGTAATTCTCTTTGCGCTTTGTGATTGGTTATGCGGTTTCAAAGATTGTTCCTTAGCCATCAGCTTCTAGCTATGGGAAGGTGTGTTTTTTTTTCTTCTCTCCATTGCTATCTACGCGAACCAGCGTGAGCAGTAGCGTACCACCGGAAACAAGGAACCGTAAGGATGTTGTTGGTACCATAGCCATAGCCACTAAGCCGTCACACTAACACCCGGTTCACTTCACACAAAACACCCCTCTATCCTCAAACCAGCACACCCAACTATTCGCTCCATGCTCTCCGTCGACTTGGGCGAAGTGCAAATCCTGAGAACAAATAAACAAATCACGCAAACACATGTTGTACCGTGCGCTTATGCACCTGGACTGCAACCTTACCACCCTCGGTCTTACACACCCTTGGCCAGTACATTTTGTTTTATTCCTTCCATTTCCTTTCCCTTGGTATTGGGAAGAAATTGTTTACGGGTCGCGCAGTTTCGCACTCCCGGACGCCCAAAGTTGAGCGCGCATGGTCCCATTTTCATTAAAAATACTAGCCATCCAGAGGACCCCGGTTTTGGTGCACGAATCATGAATCGTAAACCGTGCAACAGCTTGTGACCCCTCGTCCCCTCCCTTTTTCCTCCCAACCAGCACACGAACGACTGAAACGAGTTTTTGTTGTCTCGTTTCTCATTTTCTCCGTTTCATAATTTGCCCATTTCAAAACGATGAAAAAGTTTACCAACTGGATTACGGCCGATGCACGCGGCGGCAACCTTATGCTGCTCGTTGTACCGTTGTTCCGATCCGTGTTACAAGAAAAGTGCGCGCACCAGAAGCAGCAACAGCAGCAGCAGCAGTTGTACTACCACCTTTACCCAGCGCAAATGGTAAACGGAAAAGCCAATTAGACGCTTACACCTGCCTACACGGCAACCAACCCGGGTCCTGCATCGGCCAGGAAGCACACAACGGGAACGCAAGAGAGCAAAAGCAGGCAACAACCAAAAAAACGGCCAGATAAAATAAAACACTTGACCATGGTGGTGTTCAGTCATACTTATCACATTTTACCAGCTTTTTTCTTCTACTTAGTCTCCCCCCTTTTTTGCCGCCAGTCAGTTACAAGTTTCGGTGTAAAATTTATAGTACACGTTTGCTTCTTTTTGCATTTTTTGTTGTCTTGCTCACTGCCGCCAACATCGCTTAATGCTAACGTTTTTAAGACACGCCATTTTTTCCAATCCAAACGTTTTCGCTGGTTCGCTTGAGCAGTTTTTGTTTAACAACTTTTTACCTAACAATTTACATTTCAATTTAAACGTGTGTACGGGTTTCTTTTCCCACCTTCTCTAGCTTTCGTTTTTCTCGTTAAAAATTCGTTTTATATGTGCGTTTTGTAATGAAAACTTCAAATCGTGCCGTATCGTTCCGTCCGCTCACACGGACACTATAGACGGGCAACCAGTTGCAAGAATCAACCAAACAACAGTAAAGCATAAGTTTCGTTACGACTACATACTGGTCGCCCCATAGAAGAATGTAATGTGCCGCAGCACCATGCCGGAAGTTGACATTCTTCAGTTTCAACCCTTAAACTTGTCTCAGCAGGTTCCTAAGTTGTAGATTATATTGAAACCAGTTGACGTGACTCAGCACCGCTGCTATTTCTGTCAACAGAATGCAACCTTTGCTTACTCCTAATGGAGTTTTCTTCAGATGGAGATCTTTCACCAAGGTTGTTGATTGATTCTTGCCCCTTTTTTCATTTCTTATCCGAGATGTTAATTATTTTTTTCTATACTTTTACCTTACCGCTTTTGCAACCGACTATAGCGTAGAATGGTGATATTTTCCATTTTGATTAGTTTTACATCACTTACATTGCTCGTAATTCTCTTTGCGCTTTGTGATTGGTTATGCGGTTTCAAAGATTGTTCCTTAACCATCAGCTTCTAGCTATGGGAAGGTGTGTTTTTTTTTCTTCTCTCCATTGCTATCCAGCTATTCTGAGATTGCATTTTGTTTTTATACAGTCGTTTTCTTATCCCGAGTAGCATTAAACTTTTTAGAATTGTGTGTGTGTGTTTTTTTTAATCCATTGCACACTATGCGCTACACTGGAACAGCTCTTGAGCGTGCTTGTTGAATGCAGCAATCATTTACTTTCTGAGCTCGTAAAACTTTCGATTTTCGATTAAATTTCTTCTCCAGCATCTAGCATACACTTTCTGTTTCGTCATTCGCGGGTATAACGTAAAAGAAAACTATCATCCGCAGTTTAAACTCGCATTTAAAGTTGGATTCCAACTCATATGGAAAAAGCAGAAACTTGCTTCCATCACTCACTCATCCGGAGCGTAAACGTAGCTTTCCAATTTCAACATGACGTTAAGACTTTAGATCGTCACTTCATCGCGGATATAAAACCCATCACCAAGTCGCATTCCACAGCATCCAGGCGCACTTAAGCTAAACATAAGCGAAAAAAAAGGTTACCATCGGTGATTAAATTAGCTTCACTTTTTTTCAGCTGCCCCTTGTGCGCCCGGTTCCTAGCGCTAATGCGCTAAGCTGATAATACGCTTCCATGGTTGGTTTGCAGTGTTTCATCGCTTATTCATTACACGTTTTTCCTTCTTTCTTCGTTCTTGTGCTGGCTGCTGCTGCATGCATGTGCTGCCACCAATCCAGCCAGCCAGCCAGCTAGCTAGGAAGTTTTGTACGTTTTGTTTTTTTTTCTCTCCCCCATTTTACTGGTTCGCTGCATCCGTGGTTCTTAACTTTTTGCTCAGTTTGTTGCGTTCAGTTTCCGCAGTTCCATTCTAGCGGTAGTAGCCGTGCCTTCAACTGCCCTTCCATACCGCTCGAATGTATGGCGTGCGCGAACACAAGCTAAAAGTATTATTTCACTGTTGTTATTTACAAACTCTGTGCTAGTAGCGAATGGAAATGATGGTCATGAGCCGTAATCGATTGTGTTTAGCTTTAGCGGTGGAAGAGTGACAGTGCAAGAAAACTTTCAGCGCTTCACGCGAAACGCACACACCGGGGATGATGATCGATTCGGGGGTAGCAGAGTGAAATGGATGCGCGACGAGGCGTTGTGTCTCGGAAAAACGCCATTCCATTCCCCGTCAGCTGCTGGCATGCGCCAAATGTCTCTTAATTGCCTGTTCTTTGCCCGTATTCGATCGTAATGATCGTACGATCTAAAATGCGCATCCCTTAAACCACTAATGGAAAACCGGATGGCAGGCAGAGGGAGAGCGAGAGAGAGAAAGGGAGCGAAAGAGAGAGGTATGGGGGTGTATAGCAAAAGACGGAACTGGGAAAAACTTTCAGAAACGCTCGCGGTGGATCCTTTTTCGGATGCTAAGCCCCGCCTCAAGTCCGCCTAAGGGCACGCAAAAGAACCATCCAAAACGACGTCGAGAACCAAACGAGCTTTTGCATTTTGTCGTCAGCTGCCGAAAATGGATTCGGTACCACTTTTGTTTGCTAGTGTTTTGGGGGTTTGCAAAACGTAGAAAGCTCTCCATTAACAACTCAAAAAAAGGATGAAAAGGGGGGACGGAAAGGATGTTTTGATCCCTAGAGATTCATGGTGAGCGAAACCATACTCCCGGCAAAAGAAGCTGAGCTCGTCTGTGAACGAACCTGCGACCCACTGGCTTCCTCCCTGTCAGGAAGGTTCCCGCGTCCTGATGATGGGGCATCGTACAGCACTGTATCGTGGAACATTGCGACGTCGACATCGTCGTTGATATTGGTTGAAACAAGAAATTTTCACTTTTTGGCCACAGTAGCATCAAACAACCAGCCATATGGTGCCCGGACGTTCTAGCACGGGTTCGGGCTCGAGGAAAAGGCAGAACGCCCCAGAACGAGGTGCAAATGGAAGCGTGGAAAAACGGCATGTTCGCTTCGGCCAAATCCGTCCGGTAATGCACCGGCACGTACTTGAAATTCTTCGAAACGTGATGGTGCATGTGGTTCCCATTTAGATCGCCCTCCTCCCGGGTTCCGGTTCGATGGCAAACGGTAAAAGCTGGTGAAAACCCGCTTCTCTAGTTGGCAAAACTATTTGCACTACTTTTGGCCGAAGGGGAAGTAGAACCTTTCCCATTTTCGGTGTAGTTTTTTTTTACCGGTACGTGTGTTTGGTTTGCATCTCAATCTGAGAGTGACATGTTGATCAATATTAAAGAAAATTGGTTCTTTTTTCTCGACGGGCCAATCGGGCGAAACGATACACGGCCAACGTTTTTGGCGCAGCGGTATGAGAATTGCCCCTTTAGGAAACCCCAAACCCTAGCCGACCAACGGGACAAGGAACGAGTACACAAGCACACTAAAATGTACAAACACGCCCTGTTGAAGGGCCCTACAGAAACTCATTGAGGGAAATAATGAAAGAACAACGCACATATCTTTGCTGTACACTATCGGTCGGTGGTAACCATATCAATTACATCGTTGAAATTGCTACATATCTTCTTCTGCCGCTCTTACTCGACCATCATCGAACCACTCGAACGATGGGCGAGGATAAATTCCGGCATCTCTTCCGGCACAATTCTTTACCTTACCGCTTCCCTAGCGCTGAACAAGGCACACGAACCGGCACCGTCGTGTCCAATTTCTCAACATTGCCAAATTATTTCCGAGAACGTAGCTGCCAGCATTCGCACCGCATGTCACCCTGGACAATACGCCAAAATAATCCCGGTCGCCGGAAAAGCATACCCTCGGGGCCGGTAGACAGAAGGACAAGGACGATAAAAATAACACAATAATCGACTCGAACCTTGTCCAAGCACGCGTTTGCTGGGAAGTAATTGCTGCTGCTTGAAGCTTTTGCTCTTACACACACACACTTGAAAGGACCGATACCTTCCGGTTTCTCATTGAATCTTGTGCTCTTGCAGTGGTTCGCTACTATCGACCGGACAGATCGTCAATTATTTGTTTGATGAAAGGAATATGTCGCGCTTAAGCAACATCCACAGGGCGTTGATGAGGTCGCAAAGCAAGTCGTAAAACGAGTGCCGTACACGGTTCGGGCAAACTTTCTACCCAACTTTATGTTTAAAGTTTGGCTTTGGGTAGAATGTTTGCATTGGGTCTGGGGCGTTCAACGACCAGTTTCCCTATTTTGCACAGCAACGCTCGTCCCATCTATCCAGCTTCATTTCAAATAGGTTTATGATTCTGAGAAAAAACGGAACTCCAATTAAAACATCCCTTTCGACGTAATAAAAGCACCAACTAGCAGCCTCACCCAGGGTCTGCAAAAACCAACCAAAACATTTTGCATGAGCTGGTGTAGTAAGGTTCGTTCGTTTGAGATTTCCCTCGAGTACACTGGAACCTTCGGGCACGGTACTACTATCAGGTTGCCATGGCCAACAACAGCAATACAACAACAAAAAACCCCCGGTATACCAAAAAGCTCAAAGTACGTCAGAGACGCCTGCGTTAAAAGTTCACCGCGTTTTCAAGTCAAATTAGGAACGCCCTTAACGTTGTTCTCGTTCCGCACCTTCAGTCTACCCCCGGATCGACAGCAGTCGCAGACGGCGCATTCAGTCGAGGGGCTTGAAAGTTTAAAAGCATTCTCAATAAACGCTAATGGAACCGCTACCCACGGGACAAAAGGGTATGCAAATAGTTAGGATTGCATCTCAGGAGTGTTTCGAGTGTGTGATGATGGTGTACGGTGGATTAGCTCACATTTCGCTCAACCGTATGATGCGGTTTATGCTGAAACATATAGCCGTACCTCGAGATTAGTTTACGCACTGCAAGTTGATTGCACTGTCACTTAGCCGAGCGCATGCCTAGGCGTTTCTTTCCCAGCAGTCCTTCTGAAACGGGCCAAAACCAAAACCGTTATTGAAGCGTTAACATTTTACATTTCATGCAAGCGATGTGTGTGCTGACTTACGCTTCACCTTCCTGTGCAACATGTTCCCGTCAGCTTCCGATAACCGTTATGGTCAGCTGCCGAAAATGGATTCGGTACCACTTTTGTTTGCTAGTGTTTTGGGGGTTTGCAAAACGTAGAAAGCTCTCCATTAACAACTCAAAAAAAGGATGAAAAGGGGGGACGGAAAGGATGTTTTGATCCCTAGAGATTCATGGTGAGCGAAACCATACTCCCGGCAAAAGAAGCTGAGCTCGTCTGTGAACGAACCTGCGACCCACTGGCTTCCTCCCTGTCAGGAAGGTTCCCGCGTCCTGATGATGGGGCATCGTACAGCACTGTATCGTGGAACATTGCGACGTCGACATCGTCGTTGATATTGGTTGAAACAAGAAATTTTCACTTTTTGGCCACAGTAGCATCAAACAACCAGCCATATGGTGCCCGGACGTTCTAGCACGGGTTCGGGCTCGAGGAAAAGGCAGAACGCCCCAGAACGAGGTGCAAATGGAAGCGTGGAAAAACGGCATGTTCGCTTCGGCCAAATCCGTCCGGTAATGCACCGGCACGTACTTGAAATTCTTCGAAACGTGATGGTGCATGTGGTTCCCATTTAGATCGCCCTCCTCCCGGGTTCCGGTTCGATGGCAAACGGTAAAAGCTGGTGAAAACCCGCTTCTCTAGTTGGCAAAACTATTTGCACTACTTTTGGCCGAAGGGGAAGTAGAACCTTTCCCATTTTCGGTGTAGTTTTTTTTTTACCGGTACGTGTGTTTGGTTTGCATCTCAATCTGAGAGTGACATGTTGATCAATATTAAAGAAAATTGGTTCTTTTTTCTCGACGGGCCAATCGGGCGAAACGATACACGGCCAACGTTTTTGGCGCAGCGGTATGAGAATTGCCCCTTTAGGAAACCCCAAACCCTAGCCGACCAACGGGACAAGGAACGAGTACACAAGCACACTAAAATGTACAAACACGCCCTGTTGAAGGGCCCTACAGAAACTCATTGAGGGAAATAATGAAAGAACAACGCACATATCTTTGCTGTACACTATCGGTCGGTGGTAACCATATCAATTACATCGTTGAAATTGCTACATATCTTCTTCTGCCGCTCTTACTCGACCATCATCGAACCACTCGAACGATGGGCGAGGATAAATTCCGGCATCTCTTCCGGCACAATTCTTTACCTTACCGCTTCCCTAGCGCTGAACAAGGCACACGAACCGGCACCGTCGTGTCCAATTTCCCAACATTGCCAAATTATTTCCGAGAACGTAGCTGCCAGCATTCGCACCGCATGTCACCCTGGACAATACGCCAAAATAATCCCGGTCGCCGGAAAAGCATACCCTCGGGGGCCGGTAGACAGAAGGACAAGAACGATAAAAATAACACAATAATCGACTCGAACCTTGTCCAAGCACGCGTTTGCTAGGAAGTAATTGCTGCTGCTTGAAGCTTTTGCTCTTACTCAACACACACACACTTGAAAGGACCGATACCTTCCGGTTTCTCATTGAATCTTGTGCTCTTGCAGTGGTCCGCTACTATCGACCGGACAGATCGTCAATTATTTGTTTGATGAAAGGAATATGTCGCGCTTAAGCAACATCCACAGGGTGTTGATGAGGTCGCAAAGCAAGTCGTAAAACGAGTGCCGTACACGTTTCGGGCAAACTTTCTACCCAACTTTATGTTTAAAGTTGGGCTTTGGGTAGAATGTTTGCATTGGGTCTGGGGCGTTCAACGACCAGTTTCCCTATTTTGCACAGCAACGCTCGTCCCATCTATCCAGCTTCATTTCAAATAGGTTTATGATTCTGAGAAAAAACGGAACTCCAATTAAAACATCCCTTTCGACGTAATAAAAGCACCAACTAGCAGCCTCACCCAGGGTCTGCAAAAACCAACCTTAAATATTTTGCATGAGCTGGTGTAGTAAGGTTCGTTCGTTTGAGATTTCCCTCGAGTACACTGGAACCTTCGGGCACGGTACTACTATCAGGTTGCCATGGCCAACAACAGCAATACAACAACAAAAAACCCCCGGTATACCAAAAAGCTCAAAGTACGTCAGAGACGCCTGCGTTAAAAGTTCACCGCGTTTTCAAGTCAAATTAGGAACGCCCTTAACGTTGTTCTCGTTCCGCACCTTCAGTCTACCCCCGGATCGACAGCAGTCGCAGACGGCGCATTCAGTCGAGGGGCTTGAAAGTTTAAAAGCATTCTCAATAAACGCTAATGGAACCGCTACCCACGGGACAAAAGGGTATGCAAATAGTTAGGATTGCATCTCAGGAGTGTTTCGAGTGTGTGATGATGGTGTACGGTGGATTAGCTCACATTTCGCTCAACCGTGTGATGCGGTTTATGCTGAAACATATAGCCGTACCTCGAGATTAGTTTACGCACTGCAAGTTGATTGCACTGTCACTTAGCCGAGCGCATGCCTAGGCGTTTCTTTCCCAGCAGTCCTTCTGAAACGGGCCAAAACCAAAACCGTTATTGAAGCGTTAACATTTTACATTTCATGCAAGCGATGTGTGTGCTGACTTACGCTTCACCTTCCTGTGCAACATGTTCCCGTCAGCTTCCGATAACCGTTATGGTGCTACTGCTACGAAAGATTCTCTCGCGGGAGCTTGCAATGTTTCGCCAGTTGTACTAGCCGCATTACTTTGTAGCCTAGCCCGTACTCAATAGTTACATGATCTCGTTCACCGATTTTAGAGATATTTGCACCAATTTGCCAATACTGCTTCAATGCATTCTAAAAACACCTTTCCTGTTGCACTCACACAACACCCCTTACCGAACCGAACGCCTTCAGAGAAATGATTACGGACCGCAATGCAACGAAATTGTTCCGCTCGCCATTAACATCGTTATCGACGTTGGTAATGGGGATATTCGACGTCTCCTCAGCAGCGTTTTTCTACTGAAATTTCGAAACTACAGCTCTATCACTATGTTCCCTTACAACTAGAAAGTAAAACATCAATACACAAACACACAAACACACTTCACACTGACCGATCAGCACAAAATATGAGCGCATCACTGTAAAATTCCATACACAAACACATTCACATCCTTGTAAATACTCTCAACTTTGGTAATACTAGGTGGAAAAACTCTTTTTCACACATTTTCAACCACAAAACCATCGAACTTCGGAACATCTCGAGTACTAACAAACAGCGCTTGTTTACATCACGCCATCGAACGAATGTCAACGAGCTGTCAACGAGATCAGTTTGACAGCTAGATACTACGACACGTGGCGGTATTTTGATCCAAAAATCTATCGTGCGTATCGGTTTTATATCATATCGAGTAGGGTTTTTTTTTGTACATTTTGTTTGAAAATTTTACCACAAAAATGGGTGTTTTTCTTTAAAATGATTTTAAATTTTGATTTTTGAAAGCGCGCTGAAGCGCAAACAGCAATACGAATGACCATTTTCAGCAGCGGCAACTCAACTGGAGCTGTTTGATTTTGCGCATCGTGTTTAATGATGATTTAATTTATAAAATAAACACTCTTATCTTTAAGCATTTACAAGCAGTCGAAACAGCAGCCGTGACTTTATGTTTCTTTACCACATTAATCCAAGCATCTAATCTTTCTACCACCAACTCAACTGCCAACATCTCTTCTCTCTTTTCATTGTGGGCTTCGTCGTCAACTGTTTGTGTGCAACTTTTGTGTGTTTTACGAATTTTGTCGTATGTACAAACAATACCAAAACTAAACAAACAAACCAAAATGTAAAAACAAAAATCGAATCTATCTATCGAATGTTTTGCACGGAAAACCAAAAACCAAAAATCACCTCATTGTGTGATGATCGTGCAAACAAATCAACCGAAAAAAAAATCTAAATACACCATCACGGTTTCAACTGCGCCTCAAATGGGATCGTACGCTTCGTTCGATCGACGGTTTCGGGACGACCGGAAACGTCAAACACAAACGTCGACTGCAACCGACTGCAAAACTGACGAAAAACCGAAATCGTTCGAACAATAAAACGAAACCTAATACCATACGCAAACAAAAAAAAACAATGTAACTAAAACAAAAATCACCCCAACTGTCGCTCAAAATGCAACTACTTTCGCAAATCGATTCGCTCGTGCACACCACACAGACGGTCCGGCCGTTGTTCGCGTCAACATTTTTGTAAGAAGTATATCAAAAATCGATGACGTGACTATGGTAAGTGTAGAAGTGCGACGGTATCAGCTCCTCTAAAACAAAACCAAAACCAATACAACAACCAAAAAATACTCTCAAAACTACCCCCGAACCAACAGCAAAAAAAACCATAGAGCACCGTAACGATAAGCAGAACCCCACAACAGTCGGAATGAAATTTAAAGCAAACATTTCTCAAAACCATTCTCCTCCACTCAGTATTAAAAAAAATACTCACACACATACACTCAAAACTACCCCACAGTCTCACGAACACTTCCTCTCACTTCCTCAGTTTTGTGTTTTGTTGTTTTTAAATCGCTCGTTTGAATGCAAGTATAGTTTTTTTTTTCTTCTAACGGCGAGTATGTGTACCACTTAACTTTGAGAACCGTGCTGTCAATATTCACACAAAACCACTTACACACCCTATCACACGACGGAAAGCAGCGATCTTCTACCTTCCTGTCCGATCTGTTTTGTCACATCACTCACATCGTTGTCCTTCACCACCACCACCATCATCCTTTCTTAAGGTCAGAAGAATTTTTTCTCATAGGCCGAAACTCCTTTCCGACGCAAACCACTAAAATGGCACGGACTATTCGAAGAATTCGATCTCTTCCAATGCTTCGTGACGCGTTTTGGGTGTTGCTCCGGGTTCGGTTTTTCATTTCGGCCACCCGTTCATCCACCTCCCATGTTCGCTCTTGTTGTGTGTGCGTTCTGTTTGCTTTGGTTTATGTGCTTTCACGCTACTTTCGCGTGTTTCTTAAGTAACCGTAGTGAAAAGATAAATACCGTCCTGATTTCGTGCTCTCGCCAGTACAGTTTTAAAGTAAGGCTTCTCCATAATGTGTGTTTTTTGTTTTGTAATTAAATATTTTTCTGTTTTGTTTTAAAAACGAGGTTTCATTTGAATTGATATGTTTTGGTTTTGCACCTGGTGCCTAAGCTCCATGCTCCACGGAAAGATGTCTCTTCCCTTTGATTTGGTATCTTATTTTTCCATATCTTCTGATTTGTGTTATACTTTTGTTTTGTATTTTGACACTTAGATTTTGGTTTTATCGCGCCACGATCGACTTTCAGTTTGTTTTACTCATGTTGGCAGAATGGTTACACACAAATTGGCCAGTTTTTGTTTTGTGTGTTTTTATTGTTTTCATTTTTGCTCATCTTCTACCCATTGCTACATTCACATTTGTTTGTTCCACTAACCAGTTCCAATTGTCATATTGTGTGTGTTTTGTTTTATTCTTACTGTTAGACCTTGTTTTGGAGGTTGTATTGGTCATTACTTTTTTACACGGTTCACTACTTACGTTCGCTAGTTTCTAGTTACTGTTATGATTCTCTACGACTTGATGCAGTTACTTTTCTTGTTTTAAATGGGCACTTTACTACGTTTCGTTTTCTTTTCTTTCTATCAGCCTCAAACTGTGCGAGTGAGAGTAACATATGTTTTGTTTTACACTCGTGGTTTAACTTTCTACCTGCACGATCGGCTGGAATCAAAATATGCGAACGGCAGAGCGTGATAAAATAACCAGTTTCAATAATTTTTGAGCATAACTACACTTCTTACAATGTTGTTAGAATATTCGCTCAAGTCGAAAACGAAACCGTCGTTCATTATAACGAGAGCAAACACAATCGCACAAACTGATACACTTCTAGATCTCTGTCAGTCGGTCACACAACTCATCTTTGCTCATTGTACCGTATTTTAAAACACTTTAACCTTTGGCAAAAAAACGATACGAAAATAATGTTAATAACAACAACAAAGTCAACGATTAGCTCCATCTGAATTTACAAGCTGATACTGTCTCCTAAACTTTTACCCTTAGAGCAATACCGTTCAGTAATACAGCTCCGTTTAACATATCTTCACGTAGCATTTGCTCTCTCTCTCTCTCTTAATATCTCTCGTCTTGCGCTGTACCGTACTCTTCTCTGCAATGTAGTCAGTCCCGGTTTTGGTTTTTTGCAAAGTGATGCTATTTGGTTCACTTCTCGTTTCGTTTTTGGTCTTAAAATTGTGCAAACATGTATTCTTGCTTATGCATTTTTAATGTAATTTTTCTTCCTTCTATTAACATTTTAATTAATATTGCTTTTTTGTATTTTGTTTTCTTATGTTTTGTTATTTGTTTTACCTCTTATTGGATATATTAGCTGTGTACTAAATTATTAAACTAAATGCTTTAACACTCTTATCTTGTTTTTTTTTCTCGTTCGGTTCAGCTCAGCATAACACGTGCTGTTTGACGCACCATTGCATTTGTAACATTCAGTGAACTAATCGTTGGCTTTCTTGCAGGATTACTATTGTTTAACTTGATTGTGCGCGACCAGTTCACATATTTTTTCCATGCTTACACCATCAAAACCGGCACGATGTGCTGATTCTATCACCGTTCCTAACGCCCACACCCCCATTACTAATCCTTCGGTAGTGTTATTCCTGTCCGAAATTTATAGCCGAGCTATTAGTATTGAAACAAATAGTAAGCTTATTTGGCAAACAGTTTTGCGCTACTAAATCCTCAAACCCTTTATTTAATGTAACACACATAAAACAAAAAAAAACACATGCGTAGTTCTCCACTGTAATATGTTTCTTTTTCACGTATTTCTGTTTCCTCTACGATTGCCTCATGTGAAAAAATCTTGACATGTTATTTTCATGACACTTGTTTTAAGTCCCCGTTAAAAGTTAATTACTATAATCGTGAACGTGTGTGAAACTGTTGTTGTTCTGCAAATTTCATATTACCATCCCATCTCGTTCTCGTTGACACTGGTGTGTTTTACTTTTCGATACTCACGCTAAAACAACAATTTGCAACTAAAAAGTTTATCCCACTCTTATCCTGTACCGTTTGAAGTTAATTTGGAGACCCTTTTATTCTGTTTGTTTTTTTCTTCAACCTTTTCAAACTAATTGCCTCGGTTGTGAATGTGTTTGTCGTAAATGGTATTTGCTTCTTATCGATGACTTTCATAAGCGTATAAGCGTGCGTAACTATGTTTTCGTTCCTTGATTCCTTTTTGTTTTGCTACACTGGCTAACAAAGCAATTCTTAAACCGGTAGACCGTAGAAGGTAAACAAGGAAAATTAAGAAACAACTGACATTACGAAAGGCAAAACAAACAGCTATTGGCTATACAACAACAACAAAAATGCCAGACGTAAAGACAAACCAGAAGCGCAGGATTACACAGGGTCTCACACTCACACACATGCCGACCTTCTGTACACAGTTATTTAATCGGTGTAGATAAATCCATCTGTCACCCTGTCGATGTCACTAGATGTTAGATCTGTCTTAGTGTCTCTTTCTCACACGTTAGTGTGTCACGCAACGTGTCACTGGGATTTATCTATCGGTGCGATCCTCGTTTTGATCCTCATGTAAACTCTTCCTAAACGATCAGCATTATCGTACCGTACACGTGGCATGTAAAGTTTGGAGTTCCTTTGCCCACACTTAAACGTAGTTCCTGCTGTGGGATCTGTTACTTGTATCTAATTGCCTCTCTTTTCAGTGTTTCCGTTAAGCACGTAGGTGTCTTTTTGTTGTGTGTGTGTGACGTATACTAGGTAGATAGTAGAGTAAGTGTAGATTATTTTTCTTGTATCTCTACCGTATTTCCGATGACACAAACAATTCATTTACCTGTTTCCGTATGGATACGATCATCCATCAACAAAACCGATCAGTAAGAAGAAGTTCCCAACGACTGTGTACGCTCCGAATAGTTCGGCAGATCATAATACTACTGTTAGCTTCCCTGTAACTCGCACCAACTTGTCTATATACCGTTTTCTTCTCCATTTGCTTAGTATAGTGGGGAAACTCGTAGTATGGAAAAAATATATCCTTTCACTACACTTGGCAGCTGTAAGATTGTCCAGACTGTCAAGCAACCATCAAATAGTTCACTGAATGTCACTGTAGGTTTATGCATAGTGTAACATTTGCTTCAAAATTGCGGTTGTGTGCTGCTTTCTCTTATTTCGCGTTCTTACGCATCCAATGTTTAGATATGCTAATTATTCTTCTGCATTATCTCTCGCTCTCTCTGTCTCTTTCTTTTGTTTTTTTTTTTGTTTATATTAATTTAAAGTTTTACATATCTTTGTATCATATTTTAAATCTCTGTATCTCCCACTCGCTCTGTTAGCCTGCTGACTACAAGCGTAGTAGTTATTTGCAAAATGTCTCTCTCTCTCTCTCTCTCTCTCTCTCTATTGCGCGTGCTTTCTCTCTTTCTCTCTCTGTGTTTCTCTATCTCGCTCTCTTTTGCTGTACAAATTTTGACGTTAGTTTGAACTCTAACTATAGCGAAAAACATATTGATTCTAAATGACATTGTGTATGTAATCAATTTTTCTAGTAATATTATCTTCAATAAATGTACTCGTTAGACTGCGTCTTCTACTTTTCTACTTTTAGAGGAGTTTGCTACGCATATTAACATCTTTATTCGTGTACATCAATAAATATCTTGTTCTCTCTTCACATAGTTTCCTTAGGCATCGCGATACGGCACACGATCGGCGTTACAGTGTGTGTCGTATAGCCAACCATTGTACATTATGTGCGGTGGAACAACGTGTTCTTTCTGAAACCGATCGAAATCGATCGCTCGCACTCAACGTCAAGCAGCAAATTTTGACAATCAGAATTAAAACCTGAAACCAGCGTTTGATTAGCAAATTTTCGTTTACTGCTACCTTTAGTACTACCTGTAGAGCTTGCAAAACAGCAACAACATTGTTATGGGCGTAGTGTTTGTTTTGTAAAGCATATTCATCATACATGCAAGCAAACGATTCATACCGTCATCCATCCATAACCTACCGTAGTGTAATTAGATGCATACCAGCAAAGAAAACAAAACAAACTGCATCAGATATTATACGCTCTTTAGCGAACGGTGTTTTTTTTTTGCTCTGCATCCGTTTTGCGTGTTTGTGTGTGCAAAATGTGGCACCGTCGGAAAGTTTGCGTGTGTGCTACACGCCAGTGCAACAAGGGGTATATACGTTTGGTGCAATTTGAACCCGCAGTCTAACTCTTAACTCGTAATTCTAGTATTTCGATGCATTCACTGCATTCATTTGTCGAGTTTGGTTTTGCATTTTGATATTTGAGTTTCAAGTGATTTTAAGTTGTGATCGACTACATGTTTTTTTTTCCTAAGTTCTCTACATATATATGTATATTCTACATTTGGGTTTGTATATTTCAATGATAATTATTCTCATTCCCTTCGTTCTTCGATCTTAGTTCGTAAGTGTACTTAAAAGCTAAACCGTATCAGTGCCATCACACTGTCATCCGTACCAGTTCAATCGATTAATGCAGTGCTAATTAATTTTCTCTCTTTTTTTTTACCACTCGTACCCGTACTCGCAAAACCGCTTTTACATTCGATCTAAACCAAAACCACACCTCCGATAACCCCCTCTGCGTGCTCTACCGATACCGGAAATACACAATAAATGGGCCATCAACAACAATTATCCTGAATACCGGTCGCTAACGCGTTGAACCCCGAACACCCGAAACACCATTGAAACAAAACTAAATACAAACGCACCCAACATTCAAAACTCCGCCCGTTTGTTTTGAATGTGTGCATTTGTCCCGGCGTTCCCATGGAAAACCAAATCGCGTACGCAATGAAAACACACAACAACAAAAAAAAACAACCAAAACATACAAATGATTCAATCAAAACCAAATACCAACCCGTAGACGATAAGGCCACACAGGTGTTCGTCAACATGTTCCTAAGATCGATCTCGAAAATCGACGATTACAAAATGGTGAGTTAGTGTGCATTTGTAACAGCCAACCCAGAACAACCAGCCCAGTTAATTAATCTGTTTCAAAGTCAAATCACACCGTTTGTACAGTGTTTCTTTACTCGTTTCCTGTGCGTCCTTTGCGTGCGTGGCGTAGTGCTAAAAACTGCGGCAACAAACTACTTTCAATCAATATCATTGTTGTGTTGTGTCTCAGCGCACCGGTGTTTTATATGCGTCTACCGTTAAGATACTATGCGTTACACACCTACTATACACACCTGTACAAAACTACACACAGGCAAAAGGCGTTCAAACGTCCTGGGGATGCCCACCCGTACCTATCACCATTGTCTTATCGTCGGCTTCTCTGTCTCTGTCTCTGTTTGTTTTCCCTGTTTCTTTACCGTTTGTTTTTTCTTTGTTGATATTCAGTGTTCTATCTCGTAATTCTTGTATAAACCCATTGTGGTGTTCCACAAAAACCAATACTTAAAAACAAAACGAATCATTAAACGCCATCACTTTTGCAATCGAACATTCGGCATTCGGACGGGTGTCCTTCAGTTTTCAGCTAGGCTCATGATACATCTGAAGTTTTACCGAAACAAAACTAAAATTTTATACAGTACAGTACTTTCACATCCTTTCATCTACATTCCCTCTCAACATGAACTACATGAACTGTTCCTGAGCTATAGTTTTCCATCGTTAGTTGCCTTTCCCTGAACCGTACATTTCCTGTTCCCGGGTTTCCCCTCCCAACATTTCATACGAACTTCCCACTACATAAGACAGCACCATTTTACTGCAGTACAAGACATTACATACGCATACCAAATATACACAAAACGATCGATCGCAAAACCCGTTTCGTCAAACAATAAACATTTCATTTACTTTCAATCAATATCATTGTTGTGTTGTGTCTCAGCGCACCGGTGTTTTATATGCGTCTACCGTTAAGATACTATGCGTTACACACCTACTATACACACCTGTACAAAACTACACACAGGCAAAAGGCGTTCAAACGTCCTGGGGATGCCCACCCGTACCTATCACCATTGTCTTATCGTCGGCTTCTCTGTCTCTGTCTCTGTTTGTTTTCCCTGTTTCTTTACCGTTTGTTTTTTCTTTGTTGATATTCAGTGTTCTATCTCGTAATTCTTGTATAAACCCATTGTGGTGTTCCACAAAAACCAATACTTAAAAACAAAACGAATCATTAAACGCCATCACTTTTGCAATCGAACATTCGGCATTCGGACGGGTGTCCTTCAGTTTTCAGCTAGGCTCATGATACATCTGAAGTTTTACCGAAACAAAACTAAAATTTTATACAGTACAGTACTTTCACATCCTTTCATCTACATTCCCTCTCAACATGAACTACATGAACTGTTCCTGAGCTATAGTTTTCCATCGTTAGTTGCCTTTCCCTGAACCGTACATTTCCTGTTCCCGGGTTTCCCCTCCCAACATTTCATACGAACTTCCCACTACATAAGACAGCACCATTTTACTGCAGTACAAGACATTACATACGCATACCAAATATACACAAAACGATCGATCGCAAAACCCGTTTCGTCAAACAATAAACATTTCATTCATATCGTTCTTACTTTTGTTCACGTTATCTGTTGTTTGGTTTTATTTTGTTTCTTTTTTATTTGAAATTTCAATGATTTATACAGTGTTTAGTTTTCCTTGGTTTTCACTAATCTGTGCTAAGCTGTGTCGATGTACCGACACTTGTGTACGAATGCGAGTGTAGTGCCGTACCTAACACTGTTCCACTAACCTCGCTCTTAATCCGTCTCTCGATCGTCCCTTGACGAGGAGCGAACGTCGTTCGATCGTACGGTATAAACGGTCGTAGTACACCTTTCAAAATCAGTTTGACAGCTAGAAGCTCACAGCATCCGGCGCGCCTGTATGTGTCAGTTTGATTACTTGTGCGTGTATGCAAGCGCGCTTACTTACGTGTGTTTTTGTGCGTGTGTGTGTGTGTGTGTGCGTGTGTGTGTGTGTGGTTAATGTAATCGATGTCTACTGATTCCGTTTGTGTGTTAATGTCTATAACACGCTGTAACACAACTGCACCCTGTTTCTTGTGTGTTTATATTATTTTGGTCCGCCATGGGTCAACTATTGCTGTCCCAATTGAATGTTTACAAGCTGGGATCGAGTTCGGAAGCGCTTTTGTTCGGTGCTTAGTG
>KZ062153.1:7550-46552 GCA_002091835.1 Anopheles maculatus | reverse complement strand
GAAAGAGCTTAGTTCGGTGCTTAGTGCACATTGTTTCAGCTTTAAACTTGCTGTTCCAAACACGCACACTCCCACACGTTGCTGACCAATTCTCTCTCTTTCTCCCTTGAAGAACACACGGCAAAGACCACCATTATTCGACACGTCTTTCGTACAGACACACATGGAAACACTGTCGCTGCACAAATACCGGCGTACATGACCGTTCCCTTTCACAGTATGAAGCGATGGATCTACTGGTCCTCTCGTCTATCCACGCTGCCATTACCACGTGCCGTTTGGTTCTTTAGTTTGAAGTGTTTCTGTTCCACGGTTCCTTTTCTTCTTCTGCCTACTGTTCCGTTCTAGTTCCATCTTCTACCGTACGTGTGTGTATGTGTTTTGTATGTGTGCAGGGTACACTGCTTACTTCGACTTCCGGTACAGCATCCTGCCGTACGGAGCAACAACAGCATTGTTATGACATGCAAAGGCGCCAACCGGATTCGAAGCCCACCCCGTCCCCCAGATTCCACCGTAGCTTTTTTGCCCATCGTACCAGTTCGGGTGAACTGGACATAAAGAAGAAGAAAAATACATGCACTCTCACACATACATTAACAACACACCGAACAATGTCGATTTGTCTTTACAACGCTTCAACCGTACGGAAAACTTGTCTAGCTCTATGCAAAGTGTGTTTATTGTGCAAAAAAAAATCCAGTTTTGTTGCACTTTGTGTATAATTTTCTATTTTGTTGTTGTTTCTGTTACGGTTTTTACTGGTTTTAGTTTACTGTTTTCTTCATAACTGATACGTTATCAATTTTTGTTTCTGTTTACACCACTTCTTCATGTTTCGCTTTTTATATTTCAGGTCAAGTTTACTTTGTAGTGTTTTCGTTACCAAACGCAATCCATGCATACATATCCGTAGTTACACACTCACCACACAAATTTCATCCATTCATTCATCATCACCGTCTGTCCTCATCGGTGTGTCTTCATTCGTTGCTCGTTTTATGTTCTTGGTTATCACAAATCTCAATCAAAATGTTCAAAAAACATTTGTCGTTGTATGAAAATTGTATAAATATGTACTCACTACACAATGTACACATCTGCTATCTATCGTCCTGTAATTGTTTTTTTCGTACAATTCAATTTAGCATTTTCATTAGTCAAACTATGTGGTAATTTCAAATGCCATGATAAGATATCAAATCATAACGATTGATGTTCGTATGTAAATTGGTTCTTATCTAGCTGTTGCGTTCCAAGATGTACTAGTTTGAAGATATTAACGATAGATAACAATGCAGTTATTTTTTCTCTTGTCCCTTGTACCATCTACTTCGTAAACTTTCGTACATTCTACATGAACTATTGCTCTCTATCTACTCAATCTGTTGTTATTCTGGCAGATTTGAAGTCGAAATCCTTTAAGTCTTTTATTTTTATGATTCCGTTATTTATGTAGCCGCTTTCATCTTACTCTTTTCATTTTCCTACCTCATCTTCATTCATGCTGTTCTGTTCCGTTTACTATCATAATTATGTACATTCTACATAACGCCCTTTGACCGTAATATTCTATAATGAACTGAATTTAAATCGATTTTTCGTATAATTATCATGTTAAACTTATCGCGCAACAACTTCTTCATTCGGAAAAGTGATAATAATTTGCCAATTTAGCGCAGCTCGTTAGGTAGCACGCTAACAGCTTTTCCGGCTCGTCCTTTTTCTCTCTTTCTCTCTCTTTCTCTCTCTCTTCATCAATTGTGAGCTCCTCCAGCGCATTAATCCAATTCAGCGTGATAGAGAGATACATAACGAATGCAAAAATTTTCACTAGAATTAATTATCGTCTACCTATGGCGAATTGGCAAAGGCAGCACAAACGAACGGCAGGTGTTTCGGTGTGCCGGCTCAGCCTGAACCGAACGTTGCATGCAGCATGCGCGAACAGTAGCAGCAACGAATAGCAAAAACAGCAGCAACGAAAAAATGCTAATCAAATCCAAGGTTCTGATTTGATGAGCACATTTACATTTTCCGTTCCGTTCCTGCTAGTGACTTCGGTGGCTGGCGCGTTTCGAACCTCTGGCAAAATAATTCAAAAACATCCTCATCATCTTCATCACCATTTCCGCAACAAACCCGCTTGCGAACAACATTTCGCCCGAGACCGAGGATTCACTCCGTTTGTCGTACGCTCGATGCGACATCGCCCGGGCCCGCTGACTGTTGGTGGGATTGGTGGGGCCATAGGGATTACTATTTCAAAGACCGAACCAGACCGAAGACCGTGCATGTGGCCCGCCCCGACCACTTGACACGATTGTCAAGCACTGTTTGCTGCTTCCGCCTACGAATGACATCATTAGCGCCCCCTCCCTTAGCGTACACACAGCAACAACAAAAAAAAAAAAAACAAACCATAGGAACATACTTCGGGATTCCCAGCTGACCTTCGACGCCAAGGAAGGGGCTGACCTTCTGCCGGTGCCGGTGCTGCGGCGACAAACAACAGAGAAATAAAACCCGACGCACTGGCTGACAAAGCTGGCAAAGCGGATGAAACCCTTCAGCGCAGGCAAAACCGGATGGAAGATTTACATCTCATTAAGCGAAACGCGGCTGCTTACCGAACCCGGAAGCGGGACCGAAACGTGAATGGGTGCGTGATTGCTTTCGTAGCAAATTTTACAAATCACCATGCGTCTCCATCGCCGGTCGAACCCTGCCCTGTTGGTGCACATTCGTTGGTGATGTTCAGATCGTTTGTTGGATTGATTTAACGTTAATTTTTTTTCTGTAAAAGCCTCGCGGTGTGAGATTCACCAACGGATATGCACGGCAATGCACGCTAATGATACGGCACCACTGCCATAAAGTAGCAGGCGTCTCCATTTCGGGCACATGATTTTATGAGCCGACCGATGTAGAAACCTAAAACATGTCCATTTCCGCCAAGATGGTGATTTTATTCTGCAAATTATTATGCCACTAACAAGCACAAATCTAAACGTCCGAAATGGAACGTCCGGATTACATTTCAAACGGCATTGATCGGCCAAATGGTGCCCAGTTGGTCAAGTGATGCTTGAATTTGAAACCATTTTTATGGAAATAAAAATACAGAAACATACACACATACAGCGATGCACAGCATCAGACCTATAGGGTCTGGCCTGTAGGAGAACTTGCTGCTAGAATTATCTCAACGAGACACACGAACGACCGACCTCCGGGTTCGAACCGGCTTAAACTCTAGACCGTAAAATTAATAAGCTATTAAATTTGCACCGACCGACCAAGCCGCTCGACCGACATCCGTCCAGTTGGCGTACCACACACTCGAAAGATGGCGCTAGAGCTTTTCCGAGTACTACTCGCTTGCTTTATCGAGCACCAAGCAGGAACAAAAAAAAACAACCGAAACGAAACAAAAAAAAAACCGCTTCACGAACGACACACAGCGCACCAGTCCGTTTCGCTTTTATTGGGCCCCGAAAGTTGCCTAGTAAAGTGCATTTTACGGTTATCGGTCCACCATAAGTCAGCCTACCGAACCCGGCGCAGGTTGGCAACCGGTTGTCCCGAGCGAAATCTTACCAACGTTGGCCCTGGTACCGGGAGAATGTGCATTGGCCACAAATTTTGAAAGTACTGCTGCCTGCCGGCTTCAACCTCCCAGGCGGTGCTACCGAGTTCGGGAGCGTATGATCGCTTCAGGAAAACTTTTCCAATTAACTTTAAAACCATCCCGAAATGCTTGCTCGCTCTTCGTTTTATCTGCCACTCCGCGGCGCCCGAGTTTCCCCCTCAGCATCTTTGCCAGCCACTCGACGCAATGTGCTTTGACCACTCGACCACATTCAAAATGCAGACGATCGAACACCGCGCTGCCTGTTTCGATGGTCTTTCCGGGGTTTTTTTTTGTTCCTCGTTGATAAACCGAGTACCGAGCAGCTACTGGTTCCGGTTAGCATTTGCAAAACTCAACCCATCCCTCTTACCTGCCCCACCCGCTTGCCCGCCCCTTGCATGAAGAAGGACCGGTTTTCGTTTATTTTATTGACGTTACTTTACGATTGCAATCCATTTCCTCGACGGTGGTTCAATTTCCCGAAATTGCACGAGCTAAATATTGCAACGAATTGTGGTCGTACAGATAAAGCTCATCGAATCGGTTGTCAATCTGGTACGAGGCGAAGGTACAGAGGGTACGGTCGGTGAGAAACCCGGTGGGGAAAAGATAGAAAAACTTCCCTCCCCCCCCCGCTTACCCGTGGAGCTTACACAGCTGGTGAGTTATATTTATGTTTGCCGCCACACGGTACTCTACTATCTCGGGCCCTCCGGTTGTTGCAATGCACAGGGTACAGGTACCGGAGTTATTGAAGACAACACAACCACTGAAAACCCCGGTGCAACGATAACAAGCTTGATTTCTGTAAACATTAAGATGGTGGGTTTGTTTGCTTTCCTTTTCTGCAATTTCTGCGCATAAATTACCATTCATTTGCAGCAGTACAAACCATTTCGTACCGTTGCCCAAAACGCACTTAATCCTGCCGTCGCGTAACGGTCGGTCGGTATCGGTATCACACCATGGTAGTGTGGTTGGAATAAAATATGGTAAGTTGCGGACCCGCGTAACGTGGCACACGTCCCGCTGCATGCTAACACGAATGGTGAACCGCATTGTTCAAGTTGTTGAATAATGCAATAACTCGTGCAGGCACCGACGTACAGATAGTCGCGTCTTGCATTCGCGCTTCCATAAAAAATGAATGCAAATAAATCCCCACGGTCGAAAAACCGTCCTCCTTTGACCGGCTACATGCCCCGGGCCGCACTGCCCGGCCCACGAACCGTACCATCGGCTGACCACGGGCCAACGTTTGGGCCGCAACAAACGGCGAGAATAAATTATGACACCACCAGTGCATCAGTGTCCGTATCTTCATCATCGTCGTCGTCATCATCAGCGTAAAGCTTGGCGCACATGCCTCCCGGGGGCAAAAGAAGGATCTTGCTGGATGCTTTGTTTTATTATAACAAAGTGTAAGAAGGGTGTGCATTTCTTTTGTATGGGCAGAAGAAGCCGTAGCGCCACTAATTCAAAGTTTTGCCCACACCCTGCTTGGTTGTGAGACTGTCTGTCTTGGCTGTGGGCTAGAAATAGAGTGGTCGTTTCACGACTGAGTGTTGGCTTAAAATGGACAAGCTAATGCAATTTTTCAAACTAAATTGCAGCCACATGAGCACAGCCGGGAAATGGGTTGCTTAAAGTGATAAGAAACCTGCCCTGGTCAGTTGTAAAGTGGATGGAGAAAAGTGGTTCTAGTTTAGAGAGGAGAGTATGAGAAGCATTAGGGAACATTATGCTATAATACAAACTCAATTTAAGGTTTTATTAAAGCAGATATAAGGTGAAAGAAAGATAAGCAATTGTTCGTGTGAACTGTTTTTCATCGAACACAAAAGCTATTGTGACTAGAGTACGACTAGAATGGATTATTGAGTAGCATCTTAACGATGAAGTAAGTTGTTATGGCAACTTAACGGAATATATAAAATTAAACTCAAACTGTCCCACGTTTTTAATTAACGCTTATTGTGTCATCATCACATTCATTTATTCACACCATCAGCGTGCATTCGTCTGCTTTTAACCATGTGTGTCTTGTAAACCATCTCCGCTTCATTCATCGTAACTGTGCCTCAATGTGTCGTTCTCTCTCATTCACACTTACAAAACACACGCACACACGCACATACCTATGTGTACATAACACTGCAGCACACAGACGACCTGTGTAAATTATTCTGCACCCGGCAAAACACTTAATCAACCAGAATCTTCTTGAAGGAAATTTTCGTACCACCCGGCCAACCACTCGACCATAAGCTCACCCCACACTCGGTGCATACACACACAAACACACACACATCTCATGATCGCATTTTGCATAATTGATGAATGTTTGATCAAACTTTGCCGGGAAAGCTTTCCCATATGTAGTATAAATTAATGACGCCTCCTGCTCGAGGTGGTGCTTTTTACACAACGATGAAATTCTTCTTCGTGTACCCGTGTATGGACGGATTACACCTGGCTGGTCGATAAAAATGGATGGCATTCCAGCAGGCATAAAGAGAGCGCACAATACATCAACAGATCAACGAAGCTTGGTACCGAACGAAACACAGGCACCATTCAAAGCTACATCAAATAAGTATCGAACGTAGCTAAAGCAAAAATCAAACCGTAACAATATAAAGCGAAAAAAAAAGAGAGAGAAAATTTACACCACAAGCAGCTGTCGTTGGCGCAGTAACGAAATTGATTTGCCGTACAGTGTGCTGCTACTTTCATTGCATCCGACGGACACACACTCACAAAAAAATATATGTACAACCAGCCAACCAACCAACCCCAGTAAAGCTCGTCTCGCAATAATCGAATCAAATATTTCTTCTTCAATTTTTATGGTTTCCTACTGTTTGATTGTGAGTTTTTCGGTTTTTCATTTTCTTTTCTCTTCTTGTTTATTTGTTTTCTTGTCTCTTTTGGTCGCGCCATTTCATTTCGAAATTCATTTTCCTCATACTGTGAATGGTGAATGTGAAGTAAAAGCACCCCGTGTAACGGAACGCGTGTGCACGCGCCCGCTCTAGTGTATGTGTGTGCGTGTTGTAAGTGTGCGCGTGTGTTTGTATGTCTGTTTGTATGTATGCTAAGACAACTGCTGGCAAATGATTTGCCATTAGAGACCGGTACAAAAGCTTTCACGTGTAAACCATATAGAGGGGGACTAAGCGGACTTGACTAGACATGGAAAGAAGGATGAAGAAGGTGGTGGAAGGAGTGAAGGATTATGAGAGCTCAACTACGACACTAGTCAAGCCAGGCTAGACAACGTGCACGTTTTGTGTCGTAACTGTCAAAGTGACAGCATCTGTCAAGCCACTTACCGTGCTTGGGAAGTTGAGTGACTCCACCACCTCAGACCTAAGAGTGAGATGGAGTGTGGGACATGTTTGAATCGATCTTACCGTCACACCGTCTCCACCTTCTACTGCCTTGTTTACTTGTTTACTATCCACTATATACAATTTTTAGTATTTAATCCATCCAACATCTCTTACAACACAGACGGAACAGACAAATATCTTAAAACGGCACTATTTCTACGGTGATGATGTCTGCTAACTACCACTACTACTCACTCAAAACTATCTAACCACCATCTGAAAGCTAACGAGATGAGGTTAAGTTTCCCAGGCAACCATGTCAACCTAGTACAACAAGTTACAGTAACTCGACAATGTCTTCACCACTACTACTACTACTACTACTCCTTCTACCACCATCACCACCGACAACGTGTCATGTGTCTTGGGTGTCAAAAAATGCAAAAAAAACCAGCCAGCAGCCAGCCATTCCTTCTGACGACACGAGCGACCACACAAGATGGCCGGTCGAGGATGGCTTCGTTGCAACGTCCAACGTGTTGTTTTGGGTCGTTTTTTGTTTTCGTTTCATTTCTTTTCACTTAAAGTGGTGTACTTGTGTGTTTGTTTGTTTGTATTTTTTTCTAGGCGTCTTTCTTCTCCCCCCGCCCCTAGCCGGACCCTTCAGACCCTCTATTCGAATCCGCCCCGCAAAAAAAAAACAGTGAAAAGGGGAGAACAGTTGGGGGCTTGAATCTTCGGCTAGCGTCCGCTACGGGGATCCAACACTTCAAAACCTCGCGCAATAATAGCCTAGCAAGCGAAAAGCTGAAGCTAAAGAAAACCGAAAAGGAACAAAAGCAATACAAATAACGTATCCGCGAATGCATGGTCGCGGACGTTTCGGCGACTCCATTTCTAGATTTCTTCTTTTACTTGTAGGTTAACGGAAGTGCACGTATGTTTAGCTGCATGCGCATCGTTCTCGTCAAACACGTACCTCTGCACACACTGTCTCTCTCTCTGTCTCTCTGGCTCTCTCTCTTTCTTTCTAGCTATTCCTTCCCCTACTTGCAATGCATGTGTTCTACCAGCTGCCTTCGTTGTGCATGTATGCATGTAGCGCGCACGAAGCATGGGCACGCGAAAGTAGATAACGACGAAAGCAGCAGCAGCAGCATGATGATGATGAGAATGATGATAATGCATGATGATTGTTGCATGCTGTACTGCATGTGTATCACCATTCCCACCATCGTTTCACCTCCTGCATCGTGGTAGTGCATGGTCGCGTAGTCGATCCGCGTGTCTCCAGCGCGTTTGTCGCATGAAACGTTTCTCTCGCATGATGGCATTAGTGCATTAGATTTCTGTTTGATTCTGTATTGTTCTTTCTCTTTCTTTCTCATTCCATTCCTTCCATTACTTTACCCTTTACTTGTGTGGTGCTTCGAAACGCTGCTTCTGCAAACAATAACATGCACGATAAAAATGTGCACGCTCACAACTACACCGAATATTTGCCCTTTTTGTTTGCATGGTTCGATAAATCGCATCTTCCCGGCATGGCATGCGTGTCTGGTAGTTCTTTGTTGTTATTGTCGTTACCATTTTTGCTGCACGTTCTTACCCGTCCGGCGCGTCTCGCGCGACCAGCTCATCCAGGTGCATGATGCTGCATGGATTGCATGCATGTATGCGCTTCGTGCACGTCACCTAGCATGTTCTAGCGGAGCCTGTGCATGTGGCATGACATGGGATGTGCATGTTTTCTTTTATTATTTTTCCACCACCACCACCACCATCCTCTCATTCCTTTCCTTCTCTATTGTCTCCCCGTTCTCCATCGACTGCTGCAACCTTGTCACGCTCCTTATCAGTAATGGTTTCCTTTTAGCATGGGCGCACACTTGCATACCTTTCATTCCTCGAAAAACCAACATCACCAACCAATTGGAATGTTTTAGATAAGAAACAAGTAAAATGAACCGCACACAAACCAAACAAAAAAATTTGTTTTAAATTTTAAATCTCCTCCCTACCTACGCGACTCATCATTACCCACATACACACACACTGAGAAAAAGGGCGAACTGAATGCGCACAACACGACGATGCCATTTTCCGTGTCTGTCACCGACCTGGCACCGGAAATAAAACTATCCCTCTCCTCCCCTACCCTCCCCCTACCACCCCTCTCTCTTACCACCAATTCTTGCTCTCGGTTTATACTTTACCCGTTCCGAATCCTCACCTGCATGAACGTTTGTTTGGTCTGTTTTAAAACGGAAAATTCAACACTTGCACGTGAAAAAGTGCACAATTGGGTGACGCTCGCAAAAGGGTGTGGCCTTGAAACGGGGTTGAAACAACAAAGTAAAAACGACTAGTAACATTATCCCATTGCTATTGGCTTTTTTGCTCTTTCATCAAGAGCGTCCTTGCTGTTTACGGGAAACATTGCTAACAACAGATAAAAACTATTTAAAATTCTATTTTTTCCTTTAATGCCAAACCTGATAGTGGTTTAATATGCCCCCTTTCAAGTATTTGTGTGCCTTTTTCACGATGCCTTTCTCCACAATGCCTACCGCCTGAAGCTGAAGCTATGGATTGTTGTTTTTTTTTACTCTGTTATCCTCAACCAGCCCAACCCAGCCAACACACAACTATAAACAAACGATTCCAAGCTTTCCTAGGTTCATGGGACCTTCCAGTGCTATTCCTACACTCCCCTACACAAAAACCCCCGCCGAACATAACGTACCGTTTCTTATGCGGGCTGTAATTTACATACCTTTCGTCCGCGTACCAAACCATCGTCTACCATTAGAACAAAAACAGTACACCCCACTGAGCGTTCTTATCGATACCGAACTTTCCAAACTTCCTGCAAAAATTTCCCTCGTTTTAATGGAAACCGATCCTCCCAACCACCGATGTCCACCGTTACGATTAACATTCTTTACATTCCGGTCGCCCATTTTTGTACCTGTTTCTTACATTTTCCTTCTTGCGTACCCACAACATTGTTTTTCCCGTTCTAGTGTACCATTTTTCGCAGTCTCGTTTTTTCTCGTACTCTCGTTTACTATTTCTATTTTTCGCAGTCGCAGATTTTTCTCCCACTTTTTACATGTACTTTAAGAGATTCCTTTACTAGCAAATACCACTATCCCTCTTACACTCGTTTCCTTCGATTAGATTTTTTTCTTCATTTTCTTATCTCGAGTAATTTGTCTTTTCTCTCTCCTCTGTCTCTCTCTCTCTTTTAAATGCGATATAAAAGACATTAAAATAGTATTTATCTCATAGTTTCCAGCCAAAAACCAAAAGACTCTCCAAACTCATTTCAATGTATAAATTGTTTAGACTAAAGCACATCATGACTCATCCAGTGATGGCTATAGTATGTAGCCTAACTGGATGGAAACTATTTTCCCACCCTACATTCCAACCCCCTAAGTTTCCTTTTTGTTCCTTAGGTTCTTCGTTCGCTATCACCATCCCTTTCCTTTACGATCTCAGATAAGGGTATTTTAAATTAAATATCGACATTCTTCCCATTTTCTTGTACCTCATCATGAACTACTAACCTGAAGTTTGTGAGTTTGGTTTTTTTGCGACTTCTTTTATGTTTCTCCCACTTTTCTTCCTACCAACCCGCTCCTTCTCTTTGCATAGCTCAGTGTTTTTTTTATAGTGTGTGTGTGTTTTAAGCGATCCCGGAGAGATTCGGAAGGTTTTTTTTAGGTCCCATTTAGAGATACCGCAAGATCCAGCGAGGGAAATTTCTAGGGAAAGTTCGATTCCATCCACACATACGCTCTCACACACTTTCACGTGAAATATTGATCAATTAGAGAAACAACAACAAACAAACCCCTTATTATCCCACCCCCTCCGTGATCCGGTTATACGTTGTTTCCGCCCCCACCCCCTCCATCTGCTGTCCCATGTTGTCCAGAATGTTTTGCGGTTTATCGGTGTATAAGGCATCGCACAAGGTGGAGAGACATTCTCGGTGCTAAAATTAGTTAGGAAAAGAAAAATTGTACTTCCAACAATAATCCCTACCCGAGCTAGTACAATAGACCGGAAAACATGCTTTTGTATACCCTTTTTGTCCAACCCCGTGACGACCCCGAAAACCGACAAAAAAAACCCTCCGCAACCCAAACGCTGTGCATCGAACCTGCCCCATGTAGTGAAAATTAGAATCCACCACCTCCAAACCTCCAAACAGTCCAACCTGTCTTTTTCTCACTCTCTCGCTCTCTCGTTATATCTAGCATCTCCCTCCCCTTTGACCAACCCAAACTTAGCTCTCGTTTGTTTTAAATACCCCCCAAATAATCATACCAAAATTAACAAACTCCAAAAAGAAAAAAAACAAAAAGCTAACCCACCCCAAAAAAATACCCATATACAATCATCGCCGTCCCTAGTTTAAGTGCACACAGTATACATGCATACAGTGGCAAGATGGACGACAGGTTCACTAATGCAGTTTTTCTTTCATTTCTCAACATGGTCACCGCATACGCCTGTGCCTTCAAACCGTCGCTGGTCGCATCGATCTCCGTTGATTTCCAACCAATAACGTGCAACAACGAAAACCAAAATTCTTTACAAAATACACACACACACACACACACACATACAATGGACACGTACAATATACAAAATGTGCACACCACAACTTCGCAAAAAAAAAACAAAACATGACGACCCCGTAGGAGTACAGTGTACAGCTCACGTTCCGAGAACAGTGGCTGGACGAACGATTAAAGTTCGATGACATCGGAGGTAAGTATGGTTGTTGATAGTAAGGGGGGGATATGGGGATAGAACCGGCTGGTAGAATGTGAGGTTGGCTTGTAAACTTTCGCCCTTTAAAGGCAAATTAATTTTGTCAAACACACGATCTTTTATCCGTTTTCCTGCAGCAGATTTCATTACAAGTCGCCTGTTTTTTTGCATCCTTCCTTTTTGACATCTTGATGTACAGAATATTTTTTTCTCCCTTGGGGCCGGGAATCAGAAGGTAGCAGCTTTTAGGGTAGAGATCCCTTTATATAGCGTCTCCCCCAATACTTCCGTATAGTAAGCGTTGTCATCCTTCAGTCGGTGTACGGCGCACAAGGGCAATCGATTCGCCACGCCCGGCTCTTCGCACAGATTAAATTTTCGCTAAACGTCATAAGCGTTTCAATCATCTCCTTTAGCGGGAAATTAGAGAAGGCTTTACACCGCTAGCGACACCACCGTGCCAACCCAACCTGCGCTTCAAAGCGAGACGACACAAACGCCAGTTGCCAATTTCAGCACCCTAAAAAAAAGAGGGAGGCAGAACCGGGTTTTGTACGGAAAATCATTTTCATCGCCCTAGCTCGATCGTAAATTCGATATGTTACACTCGGCTTACCACTCGGCCTGGATGTGTGGGAGAGATCTTGGGAGGGCCATAATAATGTTACCAAAACCACCCCAACCAATCCTCACCATTCGGTTCGTGTGGCGCCTGCATGTAGGCACACCATCGCATTGCCTACCATCGCTCATCAGCCAATCGCCAGGATCGCGCTACCCAACAAGCCCCGGGTTCGGTTTCCCTTGATCAAACGTCGCGCACGTGCTTGTTTCGCAGTTCCGGTACTCTTCCACATCCCGAAGCGAGGGAAAGCTTCCGAACACCATCGATTACCGGAACAAACTTCAAATTCTTCTCGTCCGCAGAAAAAAAACACCCCGTTTTGCCTGTTCCACTGTCCCTCTTCAATGCTCCTGTGGGGCAACTTTGCCTAGCGCCTAGATTGCTGACGAAATTCGATTACGCTTCATCGACCGATCCGACCCAAAGGCTACGGCGCTATTGCGCGCACACACACACGCACACATCAACCAACAAGAACGTCCCCAAGAACGTGCCAATCAAGGGCTTTTCGTTCCCTGCGGGAAAGCAGGAGGTTGGAACAACTTTTACCACCGCCAGTTACAAGCAACCGCGTCCAACCCGTCCAACCAACCATTTCTCCAAACCTGGTACATCTTGTCAGCAGAAAGAAAGAAGAAAAAACCCCGTACCGGCTATTTGAACGGAGGCAATCAGCAGTTCGAGAAAAATCGCGAACTCTAGCGAAATATTGATATTTCCCCATCCAGGACGACGACGTTCCATCAATCTCACAACCGATCACGCCAAACCATCTCTTCCGTTGGCCCTAAGACTCTCGGCTCTCTCAGCAGTTGGGCATTTCCGGTTCAATTCTTTAAACATTGACACATACGCCCGGCCGAACAGCCATCTATCTCGCGTACATACGTATGAAGTGTATGTATGCCGAGCATGTGTTGGGGGTCCGCTTAATATGTCGCTCGTCCCTCCTCCTCCATCACCAACCCGCCCGTCCCTTAGTCGCAAATAAACCAAAACTCATGTTTTCGGTGCCACCTTCCTGCCAGCTCCATTCCGTAGCGCCCCGTAAATCCCGTACCCCGAGGGAACGTCCCAGAAACGCAATAATGTTGATAAAATGAGTCCCCGGCTGCCGGTGTGTGCCGAGAAGAAGGCTGTCGCAGTAAACAGTAAACACATGTTCGCTATTCGCCGTTTCCGGCATTGGCCGCCGGAAGCGATGGACGATTTTTCTGATCACCCAATATTTCTGGAAAAAAGGAAATCAATTTGGACTCGGTCTCCGGCTCGTTAGGAGCCTGGCAAAGAAATAAATATGTACTTGTAGCCGTGTAGAAGTAGTAAAGAAAAGCATGCACACACACGCACACACGCCGCACCAAATCGACACCATCGTGTGGGTTCGTGGCCATGGTTTTATTCGCGTGAGATGCGAAAACCATTACCAGTTCGTCACATAACTCATCCTCACGCCAGTACGTCAGCGAGGGACAGCGCAATAGATTGTAAACTTCCCATTCGCCGTCGTCGTCGTCGTCGGATCGTGCGTCGGTTCAGCTCGAGGCAACGCACGCACAAGCACACAAGCACGCACACCTCTCCGCCGGACGCGCACATACAAGCACACACCACCAAAATAAAATGATAACAAGCGGTACGGAAGGACGTTTAAGGGCTGGTCGACGAGGGCCATGAAACACGGATCTATCATCGACTCCGGTCTATAGCAGTCTACGCCTTCGTTCGGTCTTCGGTCAGTGTATGTCTAACAAGGGCTGTAAAGTTTACATATCAATCATAATTTACCAAAACCCACCCACCCACCAAAACCCATCGTCGCTACTCTCACAACAATCTCGCCCCACCCGTGTTCCCCAGCGTACCTTCGCCCCAAGCAAGCAAACTTCAGCAGAGACTTGAAAATGCAAACAGGTCTTCCCAACGGCAAACAGATAGATGAGACTGTGCGCGTCGCACATGTTTGTGCAGTAGTCAAACCAAACCCATCCTACGACATGATGTCTTGGAGAAAGGTTCCTCGTTTTTGCTCCTTTTGAGCCATGCCTCCTTGGTTCGGGGTCACCTAGTTGCCTCACCGCCACAACCCGTTTATCACCGTGAAGCGGTGATAAAAAATGGATCAAAATTGATACTCCACAATCTTAACGACTTGTCCACATCGTAGACCAAAACCGGGCGATTCCTAGCGCTTCTAAGCGCTTTCGCCTACAGAAATTCGAAGATGCGAACGCGAACACAAACTGTGTCCTAAGCAAACAGTGGCCAGCGTTCGAAGAATCAGAAACCCGGGTCAGAGGAGCCCGAAGTAGCTTTTTTTCCCCCGCTTTTGTGATACCATCTTAGCACATTTAATTCCTCTTTAAACTACTCCCCGATGACCCATTTCGGGAGGAAATAAAATGAAAGCATGGAAGATTTATTGTTTCGGGTGCACTTTGCTGCTTAATCAGATATTCCCAATTCTCGATGCGAGGTTGCAAAATGGCGCAGCGGCGCCCCGCGCTCCCTACCCCAACCCGACGGTGTCGGCTTAGGTTCTAGTGCCAAGCGTGACAGATAATTAATCAGAAGATAAATGTGAAAAGTTGATCACCATTTTGAAAAAGGCGTAGGTTTCGTTTTGTGTTTTGCTGTTTTTTGTTTTAAATACTCAATTTCAACTAAGTGAAGCGTTATAGTGGAAGCGAGAAATGTCACAAACGTCAGAATGGCTGGAGAAAAAATGCCCACCATGACAGAAAAAGCAGATGAGGTGTTCCAAAGATGAGTCCCATTTGCCACCCGTTTTTAGGCAATAAAATTAGCTCGCCACCAACCGCCCAGCACCTACAAAAAAAAAAAAACAATTCTTTCTATCTCTCTGTCTGTCTCTCCTTCATCCATATCCACACACACGCACACAATCTCTTTCACCGTCTTCACTTCTTCTTCCTCGCTCTTCATGCAGGCCGCTTAAAGTACCTTACACTGACCGAAGCAAACCGTGTGTGGATGCCTGACTTGTTCTTCTCGAACGAGAAGGAAGGTCACTTCCACAACATCATTATGCCGAACGTCTACATCCGTATCTTCCCGTACGGATCGGTACTATATAGCATACGTATTTCACTCACGTTGGCCTGCCCGATGAATCTCAAGCTGTACCCACTGGATCGTCAGGTGTGCTCGCTACGTATGGCAAGTTGTAAGTACCGTTTTTTTAACCAAAAAACCGTACACACTCCAACCGAAACAAAACTCCGACAGACAACAGACACAGGACAAGCGTCCTTCGTTCCACCGACCCGTACCTTATGTTCCTTCCCTTCCATTATGTACTCCCAATGTCCCCACCAAGACAATACGACACACACACACACATACTCAAAGACGATCCCAGCTCCAAAACTGGTGGCAGAATCGTCTCGCTGCCACCGTACTGTCCGTTGCCCGACGCTGTAACACGCGCAAAACCGTCAGGACTAATCGGCTGCCCTGGTGCTTCTGATCCGCAGATGGTTGGACGACGGCCGATCTAGTGTTTCTGTGGAAGGAGGGCGATCCCGTGCAGGTGGTGAAGAATCTGCATCTGCCCCGGTTCACGCTGGAGAAATTCTTGACCGATTACTGCAACAGCAAAACTAACACCGGTAAGCGTAGGGGGAGAACGGGGCCATCACCCGAACGTGCCTCGGTGTCACAGTTCGCACAGCGCCACTAACGTATAACGTCTTGTTCGCTTCTCTGCGCTCGCACGCACCTCTCCGCAGGTGAATACAGTTGCCTGAAGGTGGATCTGCTGTTCAAGCGCGAGTTCTCGTACTATCTGATCCAGATCTACATCCCCTGCTGCATGTTGGTCATCGTGTCCTGGGTCTCGTTCTGGCTCGATCAGGGTGCGGTGCCGGCGCGGGTATCGCTCGGCGTCACCACCCTGCTCACGATGGCGACGCAAACGTCGGGCATCAACGCATCGCTACCGCCCGTGTCTTACACCAAAGCCATCGATGTGTGGACCGGCGTCTGTTTGACGTTCGTGTTCGGGGCGCTGCTCGAGTTCGCCCTGGTCAACTACGCGTCCCGTTCAGGTTTGCTAATTTTATTGTTCGTGTATGTGTTTATCTGTGTCGCGCCCTGATGCGTTACTAAAGTGTTAACGTTTCCTCTCTTTTTTGTTTGTCTTATTTGTTATTGTTGCAAGCCCACTTGCTCTATTACCCACCCGCTCCAAGCTACCTATGTTCCTTCACTCCAACCGAACGAAAAAAAAGAACTGCACGAATGATAATACAGTCCGCGTTCCCTTGGGTACTTGACAGCGACTGCTTTTGTCCGCTACTAACACAACACGTGACAGCAGTGGTCGCTGTAGTAGTATCCGCAGCACAACAGCAGCAGCTGTCCCCGAAGACAGCTGTCAAATGTCTAAATCCTGCGCCAGTGCGCGGTACCTGCCGCTGCCGGCACGTGCTTGCTGTTGGGACGGCGGTTTCCCAAGCATTCCCAGGGAGCGTGGCACAATTACATCCGTGCGCTGCTGTACAGTTGCCTCTTGTATTCGTTCTCACCTCCACCATCTATCCGTCCGTATGCCCGTAACGTGTACTTGCGGCAACCGAAACTAGCAACCGATCCCATGCAGATCCTCTCTTGTTTTGCCCTGTCCGCGTTTCCACATGTGCTCGTCGTTTCGTTCTGTATACGTTCTCTATATACTGCTGTTACTGCAATAACCTTAAATAATACAATCGTAGTTCGAACCGATTATAATGATGTCACCCGCATCTCTTTTTTCGTTTCTTTTCTCCTCTCCTCCTGCTGCTCACGTCACTCACGTTACGTTACGTTACCGGTTGCGTTACTCCGTCCGCTGCATCGACACATTGCTGTCAATTCTTGCGCGCTCAATTATACGCGTTTCACGTTTTCTTTACTCGCCATTATTACATTCGTTTGCCAAACGTTATCTGTTTCCGTTTACTTACCATTCCGTTCCGTTCACCACGTCCCACGTTGTCGTTTTCGCTCATTTTCATCCCTTCCGCAAACCTTCGGCAATCGCGCCCATTCGCACATCGTGTTTTCCTACACCGACACCCATTTTTTATCAATCACAAAATGACAAATTTTCCTCTCATCTGTCAACTCATCTGTCATGCCGTATGACACTTTGATACTATGTGCGCACACGCAATGCGTGCTTGAACACCGATTCACTTTGAATCACTTTCTCACGCCATCATTATACCTATTTGCTCAACGTAACGTTTTTTTCGTGCGTATCTTACCTACCTTTTGGCTGCCATTTGCATTGTGTGCATCGTATATCTTTCACACGCGCACACACACACACACATATATATATATATATATATTACCAATCCAATTGATGTGTTGTTATCGATTTTGACATCCTTTAATAACTGGAAAATCCTTATCCCATCCCTGCACGCTCACGCCATTCATAATTTTCATTTCATCCGTTCAAAAAACATAACGCTCACTCACACACACACACACATGTGCCCACGCATCGCCACCATCAATTCGCCACATCCTTCATTTTTTCCTCCCATTTTGGAACACATAAATTCTTTTGCGCTTCTATATCAATCCATTCATGCTCACCAAGCGGATAGGGCAGCAGACATGCACCGAGAGAATATGAAGAAAAAGCGCCGCGAAATGGAACAGGCCAGCCTGGATGCGGCTTCGGATCTGCTGGACACCGACAGTAACGCCACCTTTGCGATGGTTTGTATTGGGCGGGGTTGCGGGTTATGCAAAGTGCGCGCCGGAACCTACACTCCTCACCCCTAGCTAACCCCTTTCCAAAGCCTTCCCAAACCTCCAAACCGGACAGTAAACCAGAACGTATCAGCCAGCAAAACCACAGGTTTGCTTTGCAGGAGCTACAAAATTGTCGTTCTTCACCATGTGATCGTATCGCCGTGTTCCGCCATTAAGGAGCATGAGTGTAATACGGTCCAATAGTAGTATCAAGGGTGTAGAAGTAGTCAAGCATTTTGTACCTAAAACAATTTCACTCAAAGCAAGAAAAAAAACCCTTAAAGTGAGTTTGTACGGATGTGAGCGATCATCATCAATATTGCAATCCGGTAAAAAGTTCTTTCAATTTCAATTTCAACCATTTTGCTGCGAAAACTTTCATTTCACATTCACCACAAAACTCAATTTCTCGAAGCTCGATTGCTCGCATTTCGGAAATGTAGCAACAACTTCATCACGAGCAACGCAACACCGCTAACATGTTCCTACCGGTAGTACCGGAACGTCTGTCTGTCAGTACGAGTAATTGCCTGCATTACATTTTCCAGAAACCGCTCGTGCGCCACCCGGGCGATCCGTTGGCACTGGAAAAGCTGCGTCAGTGCGAAGTGCACATGCAGGCCCCGAAGCGGCCAAACTGCTGCCGTAGCTGGCTGTCAAAGTTCCCAACCAGGTAAGCCGAGTCGTGCTATGTCCGCGTCGTACCGCACCACCGTCGAACAAGCGAACGTGTGCCCCTGTTGCTCTGTCGCTCGCTCTCGCGCTCTATCTATCTATCTTTCTGTCCGAATGTCGCTCGCCAAAGCTCCCTTGGAAGTGCTTCCCAAACATGGCGCACGCACGTCACTGACAGCAGCCAGATAGCAAAAAAAATAAAAAGAAGGAAAAAGAACTCTCACCGAAACGAACTGCAAAAGCAAAGTTTTTAACGTATTTTTCTTCCGTTTCCATCGTTCCGTTCCGTTACACGGTTTACACAGTGTGGTTGCGTTCTGTTTTGTCTACGTTCTCTTCTGTCCGTTGTTTTAGTCCGATTGGTTTTGTGCAATATTTTTACTTTTTCCACACACTACCGCACACACACACAGAATGAAACAGAAAAATGAACAGCAAACTTACAATCACCCGAATACTTTAAATCACAAATATATCCCCACACAACATCTGACACGCGACAAGCACCGGTGACACTGTGTCTTTTACTATTCTCCATCTCTATGTGATGCTTCTGTGACCCTGTGATCAACACTCTTAATCGTACTCACGATCTTCGCGTAACAAGGACAGTAAACCAGAACGTATCAGCCAGCAAAACCACAGGTTTGCTTTGCAGGAGCTACAGAATTGTCGTTCTTCACCATGTGATCGTATCGCCGTGTTCCGCCATTAAGGGGCATGAGTGTAATACGGTCCAATAGTAGTATCAAGGGTGTAGAAGTAGTCAAGCATTTTGTACCTAAAACAATTTCACTCAAAGCAAGAAAAAAAACCCTTAAAGTGAGTTTGTACGGATGTGAGCGATCATCATCAATATTGCCATCCGGTAAAAAGTTCTTTCAATTTCAATTTCAACCATTTTGCTGCGAAAAGTTTCATTTCACATTCACCACAAAACTCAATTTCTCGAAGCTCGATTGCTCGCATTTCGGAAATGTAGCAACAACTTCATCACGAGCAACGCAACACCGCTAACATGTTCCTACCGGTAGTACCGGAACGTCTGTCTGTCAGTACGAGTAATTGCCTGCATTACATTTTCCAGAAACCGCTCGTGCGCCACCCGGGCGATCCGTTGGCACTGGAAAAGCTGCGTCAGTGCGAAGTGCACATGCAGGCCCCGAAGCGGCCAAACTGCTGCCGTAGCTGGCTGTCAAAGTTCCCAACCAGGTAAGCCGAGTCGTGCTATGTCCGCGTCGTACCGCACCACCGTCGAACAAGCGAACGTGTGCCCCTGTTGCTCTGTCGCTCGCTCTCGCGCTCTATCTATCTTTCTTTCTGTCCGAATGTCGCTCGCCAAAGCTCCCTTGGAAGTGCTTCCCAAACATGGCGCACGCACGTCACTGACAGCAGCCAGATAGCAAACAAAATAAAAAGAAGGAAAAAGAACTCTCACCGAAACGAACTGCAAAACGCAAAGTTTTTAACGTATTTTTCTTCCGTTTCCATCGTTCCGTTCCGTTACACGGTTTACACAGTGTGGTTGCGTTCTGTTTTGTCTACGTTCTCTTCTGTCCGTTGTTTTAGTCCGATTGGTTTTGTGCAATATTTTTACTTTTTCCACACACTACCGCACACACACACAGAATGAAACAGAAAAATGAACAGCAAACTTACAATCACCCGAATACTTTAAATCACAAATATATCCCCACACAACATCTGACACGCGACAAGCACCGGTGACACTGTGTCTTTTACTATTCTCCATCTCTATGTGATGCTTCTGTGACCCTGTGATCAACACTCTTAATCGTACTCACGATCTTCGCGTAACAAGATCGCGTATCTCTCTATCCGATGCCGTGACGATACGGTCAGCAACGGCTCTAAGCCCTTGTATCACGAGCAAGAGTTAAATAGTCCACCATTGTTACTAACCGTGCGAAAAATGTGTAATGTCATCTTGTTTTGTTCTTCCATGTAACGGAAATCACGGCAATATGAAACAAACAAACAAATCTTCACACTCAAACCTATTGAATCGAACATTCTTCATCCCGAACACCCGACTACCTAAAGCCCCTTCAAAAAGGTGCCGTGTCTGGGACGAGGGTAATTACATTTACTACTACCACTTTACTAATTTCGCCTGCCTAAATCGCCTGTTTAACTATTCTCATTATCCACTCTCGTACTATGCTGTACTACTCTCTTACTTATTCCTATTTATTTTCCTTCTGTCGTGCAACACTCTTTTCTATCGACTGCTGTTGTTGTTTTCTTACATATTGTGTTCGATTGCAGAACCTCCTTGGCTTTGGTTTTCGGTCCTTTCATCCTTTTAATCGTAACACTAGTGCGACTTTTGCGCGTCATTCATTTTTGCGATTCTGCTTTTCGAGTACATGCGCTGCAACATACATATAAGTCCTTTGCTGACAGGTTTGGTACAAGAAACAGCATCGGAACGGAACGACCTGAACGTATGCAATACCAAATTACTGGACGAAAGCTAGTGAGCAAGCAAACAAGCAAAAAACCTCTTCAACAGCTTCCATATACCATTTATCATCTTAGTATGCTTTGAAACTAGGGAAAACGTTCGTTTAATGATTCACGAACAATGTATTGCATGCTTTCAAGCGCCGAAATCTAAAATCATTCCCTGCGGTGTGAAGTCATGTGAAAATTGCATACCTTTAGGCGATCTCAGCTGAAAGCCTGTAAAAGCCAACAGAACAAACCATCAAATTTAAATTAATTTACATAACAAAATCCGACTACATGTTGTCCTGGGTTTTGTTTCTTTACCAACGAAACTGTCGCAAGGATAATCATTTCGCTCAAGTTCATGCCAATAGATAGTAAACATCACCCGTCACCAAATGCATCCAACCAGTCGATTGTCTCGAATCTGTTACGATTTTCTTTCCTTCCTCCTAGCACTACAGATATAAAAACCCGGAACCTGTTTGAGTTGGCAGCTTGGTTTGGTTTAGTTTGTAACCGAGTAGAATACATTAGCTTTGGTTTCATGCTCGACCGCTTGCCGATTCGATATGCCTATGCCCTTTCCCGTACCGTGTTACACGCTCATGCGAAACTTGACCGATCTATGCTGTGCGCTACACGACAAACAATCATACATTTCGCCCAAACTGTACCCCAGTCTAACAAACTCTAGCAGCATTGTTGTAAATATATTCATCCCATTTCATGTCGTCCATAACGGTTCGTCCTTGGCGGTAACAATGCAAACCCTTGTAGGTTTCCCGGTCGTCTCCAGCTTTAGGCTCCATCCCATGCTCACCATCAAAACCGGCATCATTCATGCCTAACCGAATGTGGCGACCGGTGGATGCTCTCATTCATACACGCTCGTGCAACACACGTAAACACACACACAAACACACTCAAATACACCACCACCAACACCAACAACCAGATATAGAAACACAATCTCGTTCATTTCTTAATACGCTCCTAATTTTAGTCTTCTATTGCGTTAGTTTCCTCCGAGCAGAGAAAGAAATCAAAACTAAAGCCTTCAGTCATCCAAACCGTCATTCGATTCCGCCCGTTTTTGTGGCATATCTAGCTTTAACATCTAGCCACGAAATGGATCGGTTCGCTATCATAAGACAACAACAATCGAAATAACAAAACCCCATTAACATTAACGTTGTTTTGAGCTACTCTCTTTCCTGCTCTCTTTTTCCAAGCCTTTCTCTTAACTCGCAAATTATCAGTTTTTGGAATGCCTCGAATGAAACTTCATCAAACTCATCCAATCAGTAGCTCAACCATCCATACTAATACGCTAGATACTTACTTATCTTGTCTTGTCTGCATACGTTTTGTTTTTGTTCGTTGTGACGTGATGATCAATCTAGTCCACACTTAGTTGATGATCGATCGTGATCACCATGTAGTTCGTGAAGCAGTGCAAGCGCATGTGCGCACCACCGGCATGCCATACACATTCCGCTAATCGAAACTCTTCTTTCTCTTCCCGTCTCTATTTCTCTCTCTCTCTCGTTTCTCCGTTCGTGTCCTATATGGCAGACAATGCTCGCGCTCGAAGCGCATCGACGTTATCTCCCGGATAACGTTCCCGCTGGTGTTTGCTCTGTTCAACCTGGTGTACTGGAGCACCTATCTGTTCCGGGAGGAGGAAGAAGACTAAGCGGACGATGACACCTCCGGTATCGGTGTTAGAAATAGAACAACTCCCGTAGCAGAGTAGCCAACCCATCCTTCATTGAAGCAGAGGACGAATGTGACGTGCAGACAAGCGGGTTCGCTTGAGCCAATAACGCCTCCACTTACCTGGTGGACGGTGAGGAAGGAAACGGTTCTCAACACGCCTCAATGTCAATCGCTCAACAATAGTCGAAATACGCACCTAGGTCAACCATTGTGACAGGATGGGACACACAAATCAACAATGTTACACGGCACAGTTTCATCAGCACCCGCTAGCTAAGCTCGGCTTCGTAAATCAACTCAAAAGCAACAACCACATCAGCCTGTTAATATGTAGCACACGTTAGTTCAGTTACAGCAAACAGCATCAGTTGTGGGACGATATACTAGAACACAGAACAGATCGCAGCACAGCAGTAATCAACCCTTCTTAACCTACGATACCTTGCTAGTGGATGGAATCAATTTAAGTACACGCGCACACTCCCACAGGACACAGATATGAAAGAGAGTCTGGAGAGACATATCTCGACAGGACGCAGAGAGCGCTGGCCTATTGCGAACGAGTGTATAGCGGATTGCATACTTTAAGGCAAACGTTTGAAAATTGTTTCTCAAGAAGGCAACTCGTAACGCAAAAATACTTTTAAAGGCTCTGCTTTCTTCGCCATCTTTTAAAATTATATAGATTCCGTTCGTTTTAATTTAGAAATGTTTCGGTTTACTAACGACAACACACGAACGCGCACACCTACCAAACCTATGCTGCCATAAGCTCGGTTTCTTCGGTAGTTTCGACAGAATAGTGCCTTTAGCTTGAATTAGTTCCATTTTTTTTCCCGAGGAAACTTTAATTTCGATCCTTTGTTTTGCGAACAAAGAAAGGAACAAATTGTGAGACAGAATATGCTCAACCTCAACACACATACGGTCACACTCAGTGTACGTCCCGATCTCATTAAGCTAGTGCCATAGTTGTTAAAACATTTGCGGTTGTGAATGCGGACCGGGACAAACACATGCATACGTATATCCACACACACACACACACACTCACACGCACACATACACATGCGTATCCAATTTCTTCCTTCCTTTCGCTCGTACACAAAACTGTTCGAAAATGGCTTGCCGGCAGAAAATGACTATAGAGAGAAAAAATTGTTGATCATTCCCCAAGGATTGACTTGCTGTTCCAAACAATCAAACAAACAAGCGTGCATGCTTCTGTTTTCTGTTTTATCTTGTTACTCCTGCACTTAGCACTTAACAAACCAACGCATAAAGAAATAATACAAGAAAAAAAAGAGCGAAAACTACCAAATACCACTGAAAATAACCCGTAATGAGCGTAATGGGACGCAGTCCGGCACTAGTGGGCGTGCTAGTGCGTGCCAATGTTGGCAAAATCATTTGGTATTTTTGTACAAAAAAAAACGCATTTAAAAAAACCAACAAAAAAAACAATTCTATGTGCAAAAACAAACAATGTTCTTTCATACGCTATATCCAACAATAAACAGCAGAAAAGAAAACGAAACAACAACAAAAAACAACACACACACACGCACACACAATTTAAATATGCATATACTAATGCAGTAATCAGTAGGAAGGGAGCAGACACACCACAATGCAAACAATCGTATAAAAGAATATTCTCGTGCAGGAAGATAAATAGTTCACCAGTTTTCTTAATGTATAAAGGCACTAGGCATTATAAAACAAACAAAAACACGCGCGCGCACACATACAGAAAGAGAGATAGAAAAAAAGAAGCGACAAAAACAAGGCCGAAAACTAGACAGAAGTGAACTTTAATGTAGTGGATTGTTAAGATGCAAACAAAAACAAAACAAGGGGGAAACTCTTTAAAAAATTACAGGGTCATAGCTATTGTTGGCACGAACGCACAACATTAAGTAAAACAAAACAAACAAAAAATCGAGATTCTATCAACACTTGCTACACACACACACAGAGATTATAGCTGATAACGAGAGCCGTGTACAAGTGTCAGATGAAAATGAATTACAAATTCTAACGTTTAAGAACACTAAACAGTAACACAGGACGACAAACAAAAACACGACAACTACAGCAACAACAACATAGGGCGTAAATTTTAGTATAGTAAGCGAAAGACATGTCAAACTCGAACGAAGATTATTTTAGATGTTATAAATGGTAGGTTCCACTGTACTGTGTGCTATGCGCGAATGAGTGTGAGTGCGAATTTCGAAGCTAAAAGGCCACCCGAATGATGTGAAGTCTGACGCTGAGTAGTAGAATGTATCGTACCGAAGCAAATCGGGACGCCTAGCCTGTCGGATGACGTCGTTAATGCATACACCGAATCAAAAACAAAAGGCAGGAAGCTGCGAACTGTTCTCTGTAGTGTTTTTTCTAAGTAAGTACATAACAGAAGCAGCAGATTAGTAGGTTGCAGGTGAGAGAAAGCGAGAGAGAGAGAGAGCGAAAACATGGAAAAACAGGCTACAAAACTAGATCCCCAACCATTCGGATGAGCTGCGTTATGTGGTTGCACGTGTTTTTATATGAAATTTTAAACGTATTTTCTAGAACCCAAAAAGCTCTAGAGACGAATTCCGATAGGCGAACGAAAACCGGACGCCGGACAATGAGATAAAAGCAAAAAAAAACAAAATGGGAGAATAAGTAAACGTGTGTGAACTGGTTTCTTAACCTTCTTCACGCGCGTGCCAGAGTGTTAGGTTTTTGGATTCTCTAGTTTAGTAATGTTTCCCAAACCAAACCGATTAAAAACAACAACAAAAAAACATACACACATAAAATCCACCTTTTTGGGTTCAGCAACAATTAAACCGCGGTTACGGGAACTGTCGGCGTGAACTGAAATGCGGTACGCTTTGGTTTTTCTTTTCGGAGGAGCACAACTACACATGAATGTGTTGCAGTGTAATATTTTAAACCATTTCACAAAACAGATGCGTAATTCGTACGTCGATCTGGCCTGGCGGTCCGTGGTGCGCACCCTTGCCATAACGACACCGATCGAATTTGCCCATTCTGTGCTGTATAGTTCGAATCGGGTTTTTGAGGTGGAACATATTTGGTGCCGTTGCCGTGGCGACCGTCGTAGGGTTTCGCCCGCCCCGGACTGAAATATTTCCATTTCATAGTGAAAGATTTCATGCACGGCGTGTGCGTGGCTGCCGCGACTGCCGGAGCTGATTATTGTGGCCTTCCCATTTCTTGGCCGGCTCTGCGGAATTTTTTTACCATATATAAAGCTCACGCTGTCGTCCGCTCTTTATGCGATACCGTCACGCTCACGATGTTTTACGTTTAACGAAGTGTGTTTGTGTGTGTATGTTGGCTGTTAGTATGAGCAAACTGTTAACCTACTGTTCCGTAGCACTTGTACGCCACATCTTGCATCAAAGCGGCAAGCCAAAAATAAAACCAAACAGGAGTTAAAAGAAGGAAACACTCACTCCTGAGAACGCGTGCAAACATTCAAACACAACACATACTGACGTATCCGCTAATCGTGTGTAATAAACAATCAAAGACAAAAAGAAAACTCTTATCTACGTAAATATGGCAAAAGGTGTCAAAGCAAAACAAACAAACAAAAAAAAAAACAATCTATCTATAAAACAAAACACAACATAAAACTGTAGATTTTCCTACGTGACGTTGGTGTTAAGTGAGGCGTAAGTTAGGAAACAAAATTACATTAAAAAGAAAACCCTTGTAACTGTGGTGCTGTGCATTAAGAAAACCAAACAACAAAAAAAAAAACAACACAAGATTTTAACGAACGATGTTATTCGTACCGACAAGCGATCCCCACACCGACGAACCGATGCACGAACCGGCCTAGCCTAGGAGGTGTACCGGTTCGAAACGATTCTCTTAAAGGAGCCGAATCGATACCGATAGCAGCTAATTATATAAGTGGGGGAGGGGGGTGCGTGTGTTCCGCGCTCCACACTCGATTGGCATCTTCCACTGTTGTTCTGCCATTTGCCATCTTTACACACAAGCAAACACACACCGCTCCTGAACTGAGCCACTGAAATACCATCAAGCAAAGATGTTGTCCATAATAAAGCCTAGAAATGCGAACAAATGATATGACATTGTACTCTAAACTCACCACAAACAAAATACCTTTCTCGCTGCAAACAACACACACACACACACCGCCCATCAATCCGGGGTCACGTCACACACTCGATGGTGTGACCGGCCCTTGGGCGGGTGATGAGAAGATATCAGCAACAGCAAGGAAGGCAAACTCGTGTAGTAGCTACCGTAATCGTACTGTGTAAAATACTAGTGTCGAATCTTTGAACGTTTCATGTTACAAAAAAAATACCAAAAAAAAACCCCCGTGCACCATGGCTGTGCATGGCAGCGCCAAAAAAAAAACACACACACAAAAGAATAAAAAATTAAACTAGATCTAACAGGAAAATGCATGAGCAGCAAATATATATATATAGGGGCCCAACCTTGAATGGGCCGAAAATGGATGTTGGCGGATGGAGATGTCTAACGATAAGTAGTAGTTACTTAAATGCACGTTTCTTCACCGCGAGGAAACACTGTGACTGGCAGCCGAGAGGGAACCTTACCTGTGTTTATGTTTTGTTCATGAATTAAATAGAAATATAAAGGGAGTGAAAACATGTAAAAAAAAGAGAGACGAAGAGCATGGAATACCAACTGAATGCGACATTCGACGTTTTGTTTGAAATATTTCATTATTTCGCCGCACAGCCAGTTTGCACGTGGCTGGGCACTTTTCTTGGTTGGATCAGTTTTATACACATCTCTTCCTTGTTCTCTTTCACTTCACTGGGTTTTCCGTGTTACTACACTAAAGAATTTCATAGTTTGTTAATATTACTCTAATCGATTATACATGCAGCCCGGTTCGGTACATTATTTATTGCCTGTTCCGTCAGCGGTTCCATCAATTAGACGTTCACACGATCAGGAAAAACTGGCTCTCTCGCTAGCGATGCATAGGTCTCGTATAAGTTAGTTTATAAATTAGGATAAACAAAAACAAACGAAAGGGCTAAACACTAATTGATTACCGATTAGGCGCGGTGCGCGGAACGCGAATAGGTCGGGATAGCGAAAAATCAAGAAGGGGAAATGAAATGAACGAGGTGAGTGGATTAAAACACAGAAATAAATTATATACAAAAAACCGAAAACACCGCACAGTGTCTTCCGCTTCTTTTGCTGCCACATTATCCATATGTACGGTTCACGTCGGTAGTCGATCCGAAATCGAGCTCGCTTCTATCACACTAACTGCTGCCGCCTGGGAAGCGTTATGGCGTCTACTTCTTCGTGTTTTCCCTTATCCAGTCCATGTACTCGCTGATGCGCGTGTACACACCGGGATAGCCCGGCTCACCGCACTTGTTTCCGAACGATACGACACCGACCTGCGTCCAGCGGGCCTCCACCAACATCATCAGCGGTCCACCAGAATCTCCCTGGCAAGCGTCCACGCCACCCTCCGAGAATCCGGCACACACAAAGTTGTCCGTGATGGGCTGGAAGTAGGCACGATTGCAATCCTCGTTCCGCCAGACGGGTAGGGTCGCTTGCTGCTGCTTGGTAGATTCCTTTCCACCGTAGTACGTCGTACCCCAGCCGACGACCGTTGCACGCCGGCCTACAAAAAAGCGGAGAAGAGTCATTGGTAGCTATTTGATCGCTTCTTCGCTCACACCCAAACCGTACCTGCCAGTCGCTCCTTGGACGGTAGGTTCGCCCCCGGTAGACACACCGGTATGACGTACTTCGACTTACGAACCGGTTTGTCCAGCACGAGCAGCGCAATGTCGTTGTAGAAACCGACGCGCGAAAACCGGGGATGGGCACGCACCTCTGTCACCTTGTACGTCACCGGGGCCGACGGTTCCCCATCGGTGGACAAATCAATGTCACCCAGCCGGACGGTGAACTGGCGCGCCGCGAACGGCCGTTGCCGAGAATCGCGCGTACAGTGAGCCGCCGTCAAGATGTACTTGGTGCCGATCAGTGACCCACCACACCAGAACTCGGTACGCTTTGTGCCGTGCAGGAAGATGGCTGCCATCCACGGCCACTGCCCAGTAGGCGCTTCGATACCACCCACGATCCTACCGGACGAGTATTCCTGCTGGCCACAATCATCCGGATCGACAATGTTGTCGATCGGTTTCAGAGTGGCCGATAGTAACGTTCCACTATCATCCGGCGATACCGTGTACACTGGCACGAGTGGCCGTTTGGTGGTGGTTGTGGTCGTACTCGTTGTGGTCGATGGTTTAACAACCGGGCTGAGTACTAAGCTGGACGAACCACCACCACCACCACTACCCGTTCCGGATTGCTGTGGTCGGGGTGGTCTTGGCGTTGTAAGCACTGTGCTGGTGGTGCTTATCGGACAACAAACTCCGGGCACGAACAGACTCTTGAAGCAGAGCGATTCCCGCAGATGACTCAAATCCAACAGCAGCCCTGGACACGTACTCAGGTCCTCACACCTTCCGGGACGTCCGTCAGGAGTACGGCACCGGTTTTCAATATCCTTCGTTGATTCGATGATTTTATCTACAAAACACACACACACACACAAAAGGCATTAATAATAAGGCAACTTTTAAGCTCGTTCGCATCTTCTCCATCTCTTCCTGTCTACTTACTGCTCGGAGCTGGTTCTGGTCTGCGCGTTGTCGTGCTTGTCGTCGTTAGCCGTACCTCCTGATGTGCCGGATCCTTGCGCTTCACCTTGTTCTTCTTCTTCTTTTTCTTCTTCTTCTTTTGCTCGGTCGCAGCACCACTGGCCGGTACAGGGGCCGATGCGATCTTGTTGTCCACTGCGAGCGTTATCTCATTGTCCTCCTTACGCTGTGCTGCAACTGCCGCGACTGACTGTGCGGTAGTGGATGCGACTGTTGGCTCAAGCGTGCCGCTGCTAGTTGACACGATCACCAGCGGGCCAGACGTGACCGCACTGACTGTTTCGGGGTCTCCCCCTATACCACCGGCAGCACCATTACCCACACGCTTGATCAACGGTTCGAACGATTTGGTAATGTTTTGTCCGAGAACCGTTTTCGTGAGTGTCAGAAGCGCTTCCGGGACGGTTTCCTTCGTGCCGGGGTCCACCTGCGTGATGGCACTCGCTTCCTGGCCCTTGGTAATGTTGACGATGTACCGTCCGACCGTATTCAATGCACCGAGCGTCTCGGACAGCTTATTGAAGGCCGCATCGGACAACAATCTTGCTCGAGTAGTGCTCGTTTCTACTACCACCGGTGCTGGAAGTTCTGGTTTGACGGGCTCTTCCTCTTCCTCCTCATCATCATCCTCCTCATCCTCCTCCTCGTCATCATCGTCATCGTCGTCATCATCTCCCAGTCCAAAATCGAAGTAATCGTCGTCATCGTCATCGTCATCGTCGTCATCGTCCTCCTCCTCAACCGGTGGCTGTTTGCCAACCGGCCGTAGTTTGGTAACCTTTGCGCCAGTCACAGGAACTACCGGCATTCGTGACCCAGCTGCCAAGTAAACCAAATGCGATCCATCCACAGCATTATTTATAGTCGCGCAAAGACGCAGCCGAACATGTAAAGCCTTCCTACATACCTCGAATGCCGGAATCGATCAGTGCCGGTGATCGTCTGCTTCCTCCGCTTGAAGAATCGCCCCGCACCAGGGTGTGTGACAGGAGCAGTGCTGTCACCAGCAACACTGTAGCGCATAAAAAAAACGATAAACAACAAAGAAGGAACGATTATGAACTCGTGTGAGCAAAAAAATAATGTACAAACACGCCACAATCCGCACACAGCAACATACAAACAGCATTAAGTAATCGGCCCAGCGGAAACCGGTTTTGCAAATTTAGGCCACTTTCTTCTTTGCTTCAAACACACCACACCATAGCAAAACGGGCCAATCCATCTTCCGACACACGTCGGTTACTCTGTTTTTTTTTCTGTCTCTCTCTCTCTCTCGATTTTAAATCGCCTGCAGGGCATCCGGAACTACCCATATTCCCGGTAGTTCGCAAACGATGGTCCGCCGACACGAACGTTTCGTTTTTGTTTGTTTCTACACGCATGTGACAATTGTGGCGTTATGCAATGGGATCCATTTTGGACTTTGCCGATGCCGGTGGGTCACGTAAGAAGCGGTGCACGGTGTCAGTCAAGGCAAATGTCCGGAAAGGGTTTGTAGCGCAATCACTAATGTAACGCGTTATCCGTGCAATTGATATTCATAGCAACGGTACAAGGTTTTACCATCAAATCTAGTAGTCCATAACATTAATAACCGATTGACAGATAATACGTGACATTTGGTTGTTATTGGTAAACCGAAGGTTTCCTATAATGTTTTGTCTTTTTTTATTTTGAAAGATTTTAAATTTCGACCGTTTGTACTCCTGCTACTACCTGCAATTTTACTGAGAACCTAGTGATCGAAATTGATCTCTCGGCATAAAAGTGTAATGGTAGCAGTAGTAATTACAGTTGACTTAGTAAGAAACTTAAAACAAAATCACTCTCGTGCAGATAACTAACTAGAAACTAGAAAGGATGTGATCAAGGATGTATACCTTGAGTCGTAACCAATGCGTCAGGCAGAGTTACAATGACTTGCAATCCAGCAATAGATGATATTGATGGTTAACTTGAAAAAAAACTATGTTTAAATACCGAGTTTTTCATCGCAATCACTTAAATTGGACATAAAACCTCCCAAACCGACCGGAAGCAGTAGCTCAAGTAATCATACCCACGCTTCAACTTTCATTTTCATCCGCCTGTCAGTGTACCTTTTCTAGGTACATTAGTAAGCATATGTTTGCGGGACAACTGCAACGCAATGCTTGTAGTGCGGCATTGGGCGCACAGTCTTGGAAACTTCTTGTTTACCGCGCACCCTTTCCCACTCTACCAGTACTTCCCAACGAACAGATAAAATGTTAAAATTATTATTATACACCCTTCCTTCCCTTCAGTCCCCTACCAAATCCCTCTGCGCAGCCATGGTCATGTTCTGCAAGCCACTAAAACAGTGCAGAAAATAAGACACAACAAATGGAAGCACGGTAAAGAAGCGTGGGGTTCGACCCTGGCGGAGAAAGCAGGAAACCCGAACCGTATGAACTGTGTGGAATGCCACCGACCACGTTCCTTTGTGCACGTGTGCGCGGGTGGCGCGAACGCGCTTTAAATTGTAGCTAAGGGTGTAAAGATGGAATTTGTTTACAAAAATGCTACATCCGAATTTTGAGGCGAGCACTATTGGCGATGCCCTTAGCCAGCTGCTCCAAACACTACAAGCTACACTGTGGAAAGGGTATACGATAAGAAAAGCGTAAGCAAATGGAAAACTTAAATAAACTACTTCTTTTGTTACCTTTACCACGTGCAACAAACCACGGTGCAATATCGGCGCCCAGCACCGAAGGTTATGTGTTTTACGGTTCCAAAAACCACACCGCACCACGGTGCAAAAGAAAATGCACGCTCGCTTCAATAGCAAAAGTCTGCTAGACAGAGCAAACTTTGAATCATAGCGATTACGCATACACTCAACAAACGTCAGATGACGCGTTCGGCGGTGACTGCGAAGCGAGTTTTGCGCGATCTAGTAGTGCAGTGAAAGTGAATTATGAATCATTCGGTGCTTGGCGCGTTTGCGCTGGTTCCGTACGGTTACGATTTCGTTTCGGTTTCAGTGTTAGATTTCATACCAGGCCGGTTCATTCTGTTCCAACCGATTATCTCTCGAAACTGTTTCTTTGTTTCGTTACTACGCATTGTTGCACGTTAATATGTCTCATTTCATTCCGTAATTTTTAATTACACGTGTTACGTGTAATGGATTGGTGTGCGTTAGTTGCTATGACGACTAGATAACGTTGAAGCTGTGAAGATGGCGATAGGTGATGAGCAAACTTGAGGCGATCGTTGGTAATCTTTTAAAGAGTAAGCCAAAATTCTTGAACGAATCGTTTTTGGAACATTATTTTCACGTGTTACGGTACCGGTACTTCAAAATCGATTATAATGTTGATAAATTAGAACAATAATAGTTAAAGTTTAAAATGCAACGCCCCATCACTCAAAACCTACCACCCAAAACGATCGTTTCTAATCTATCGAAACGAATGCATCACATTCTTCACGCTGAAAAACTATGCCCCAAACGAAGTGGAAAGTAAAATCGTTCTCTTGCTCCATCTCTACTTCTAAATCGCTCGTGCTGTGTCTAGTCTTTGGCTGAGTGCTGCAGCATCCATTCAGTTCATTTTCCGTTAGGTCATCACGGCCCCACGAAACCGGTTCTTCTGGAGCCTGGTAAACGTTCCAAATGACACCACAGCACGAGACCATTAGATGTTCTTCTGGCCCATCTCAAAGAACGTGCAGAACGTGCAGCGTCTTTCAAACGTGACGCTTGATGACCGTTAGGAGTGAAAGTAACGGCATCTTAATGAGGAATCTATCTAAGCACACGGCAGGTGATAAAATGCTACCAGCTACCATCAGCTGGAGGTGTTGTAGGCGAACAAGAAAATCGAGAGTGTTCGATTCGGAAGAAGCTGAGGATTTTGAAACGTGACACCTCGATCATCCAAGAATTTTGGTTTTGTTTAGGTTTATTTTGCATACTGTGTCTAGCAAGATGTTGGTGCCTACCTAATTCTTCATCTACCAGCCCTGGCTGTCAGCAACTGGCATTTTGTATTCACTCATGACGACAAAGGAGTTTCTTAGTATGTCGAAATAAAAGCTCGTGGAGTAATATTATGCAGGTCAGCTTTAGCTGTGTACGGAACATGGCACTATAATTACAACATGCCATTCCAATCTTCTGAGTCCTGTTGAATGGGTCAACAAGCGATGACGCATTGTCCTTCGGTAGCGTCGTATATGGCGGTGACTTGCGCCTTTCGTATTAAGGTTAAGTTCTACAAATAAATGAAATTGCTTGTTAAATTACCCACAAGTAGGTTAAGATGAGTCTTCACAGACCTTTTTTTCCATTAAGCTCTGGGAACTTCCCAAAGGAAATCGTCAATCTGGTGCTAAAGTACATCGCACAACGATTTGCTGCACATTGCAGATGTATCGGAATCGTGCATCATCATTGAATCAGCAAGATGAGTCGTGAAAGCTCACCCATCCACCCTCGGTGTACAGCTTATGTACAACCAACTTACGACATCGGCGAACAAAGCCTTACCAACAGTCGTGGTTCGCTAGGAAGGCTTTAGTTTTCGTCCATAACCGCGTGAACGTGACACGCGACAAAGACCCGTTTGTATGTTTGATTTTGTCTTTTGGCCAACCGGCAAAGTTGGTACGATGGCGAAACGAAAAGAAAACAAAAACCATTTCCCAACGCCACGCACATCCCAGTTTCGCTTTCATTCGTTTGTGTAACATTGGCACCGGGGTGGGATCCTCCGTCACCGCGCACAGATCCATTCGCTTTTCACTCGACGCTTTTGCTAGTTCTTCGCTCGGCCATGCATACACAACATTGTGCCTTCTTTCTTCTGCGTTGTGTTGGATCAATTTTGCAATTGTTATTGTTTCTTTTGCCCTCCTCCCCTTTCTTCCTGCCCCTTGTCGGTACACGCTCCGTTTTGACCTTCCCGCTATCTTTTTTTTTTTTTTTCATTTATTTATAGAGGCTTTGGGTATCCTTCCCGCTATCGACCATTTGCATATTTGCATTGCTTTTAAGGCCACTTTTTCCGTGCGGAGGCTTGCACGCTTTGCGCGTACGCCCTCCTTCAAAACACCGAAAAAAGGAAAACAAACTAACAGACATCATCGCACTGTTTCTCCGTTTATCATTTCTTCATTACAATGAGCGAACGCAAACAGACGTACCTTAACCCCGTACCCGGCACGGATCGAGTGTTTCGTCTTTGTAGCGTCTTGTAGCCATCTTTACCTTTGCCTTCTTCGCTTTCGTACATTACAATTCGCCAAATGCTTATACACACACACATTTGAGAGGTTTAGTTTATTGTTGCTGCATGCTGCTGCTGTTGTGTTGTGATGTGTTGCTTTCTTTCTCTCTCTCTCTCTCACTTTTTGGGGTGAACCATTAGTCCACCGCGACCATAATCAGCAATGAGCGCTATACCTCACCTACCTCGACAACCCGGTATCTTTCTCCTGGACCAAAAACAACAACAAACTACTGCTGCAACAACACAGCACCATTTCTCATTTCCCTTTCAATTCGGCAGGACGGCGACTCCCGCCTAATGATGGCTCGAACAATGCCCGAAAGATTGCACAACCGCGCTGTGCGGAGATCCGACAGCAACACTGATAATGATACGGTACGGAATTATGTAGCATGACGCGCTCCGATTGCACCGGATGGAAATGGAAGAGAGAAGCAAACAACACACACACACAATCGCAACGATAAAGGTGCACCGTGCCGGAACAGCGCCCGATCGTAATCAACGGCGCCAATCCTCGTGCAGGTTGATCGTACGCAAGTTTTTTGGAAACGGGTGCTATGCAACCTGCAGATTCGAATGCAATTGATTGCCGAGGATAGAGCAGCGTGTGCGTGTGTATGTGTGCGAGCCAGTGCCATCAATTATGCTATTATAGTGCAATTTCATTTTAAGAAACTAAACTGTGACATTTCGATTGTTGGTTATCGACACGTTTGTATAAGCGAGCTACTCATTCATCATTCAATTATCTTATGATAACAGTTACTGCAAGCTTATTATGGTCGTAACTATTTGGAAACGTAACGTATTGGAGATCGATGGAAAGTGACAATCAAACAGAGCATTACAAAAGCAAACAATCGATTCTTTTCTCATCAAGCGAATGAGAAAATGATCCTCTTGCGCTTATTTGATTGAGCGCCATCTAACGGCAATCGTTTCTATCCAAAAGAACCTTATCATACCAAGAAGAAATTGCTGTCTAGGGCTTCAAAGTCATAGTCGGTATCGAGAAGTGATCAAATGATCTGTGAATCTGAAGCTGTTATCTTTGTATGCCTTTTTTCTCTTACTAAGAGATGATCATTCCTACCTAATATGTCTAGAGCTTTAATCCATTGCGGGTAATGCGCGAACCGTTATTAAAGTTAAACTAAATCCCTCTATCACTTCGTGAAAGTGCGTAATATTCTTCAGGAGCTTCTTTATTTAACCTCCTGAAAAGCTAAAAACCGATGGTTCTCTTTCGTTCTCCGCAAGCCTTTTAAAAAAAATGCTGTGAGTGTTTTTATGAAAATTTGTCAAAAACCGACAGCATTTCTTCGCAAAAGCAGCGTTGCTCTTAGTGTAGATCAACTTATGCACAGACAATCAACGGTTATTCGCATACTCCGCGTACCAAAACTAGGAAGAATGATTTACACTTCTGCCTGAAACATTATAGGACTCGAGTCTCTAAGTCAGACCTTACAGTATCCGTTACATCTTTTGTATTGCTCCTCATTTCTTCATCATGGGGCTATCAAAACTGTTTAGAATTGTTTGGATTTAGCCTCGAAGGACTACGCTGCAAGACATGCTACCCTGCAGTGCCTTCTTCCGGATTTGGTACCTGCAACTCAATCCTCCCGAACACCCGAAACCTCGTTATCATAGTTCGTCCTTTTTCCTTCACCTATAATAAGCACCCGTTCGCTGCTAATCTCAGGTTTCTCTTGATCTGTTGCGGTAATGGTGGGTAAAACCCCTTTCACACGAGGTTATCCGTATCGTGCCAAGTATGCTTCCGCATTACTTCCGCCATTTTCAATCATATCGCTAACCGACCACATCATCAATCAAGGAAAGCACGCATCACAAAACCCTATCATAAAACAGTCACCGATCGGGCGTACCTTTCCTCCGATCGATGGATCGCCTGGAGCGTCCTTTCGAGTAAAACACGCCCTTCAAGATGTCTTTTTAATCGACCCATCAATAAACTTGTACTGTGCAGAAGCAGAAAAAAACCAACACACACGATCGTAAACACGATCGCACACATCGCTTCCAGCAGGTTAAAGCGAAAGGTGTTAGGCTGAAGTCGTAAAGAAAGGAACGAGGAAGAAAACAAAACCGTCCCTCAAACACACACACACACACACACACACACACTCATAAGTGTTTGGCGCCAGGCCCAACCGCGATTAGATGGCGCCAATTCCGCCTTCGTTTCCGTGCGGTCTTCCACGTGCCTTGGAAACACAACCTTGCCGCCAGCAGCCGATCGTCAATTACTGTCACTTTTAGCCGGCTGTCAATTTTTATTACACCATTTCGCCCGCAATTATGCACCTGCACCCGTACGATCGCGGAAAGCGGAAGTGGAGGAAGTGCAGCACACACACAAAAAAAAACAGACACACACCCTGATCACCCTGGGGTCGTGCAAATGGCCATGAAAGCGCACCACTCGGTAATGGTTTTGGTTCTGCTAATGTTCCTCCAACGCCGGCCGTAAGGTTATGATAGGCGAACGAAAGTGAAATGGCTCGTGATCGGACGGGGAGGACGCGTTTCGATCATCGCTTTGGACGGCGTCTAGTTCGGTCTGTTTTTTTTCCCCATCCTTCTCTCTTATTTCCAATTCCGTCTAGGTATCGTTATTCAACCTCTTTGGCAGCACTAGACGCTAGACGAGAGTACGGAAGGTATGAAACAAGCCAGCCTCCCTGTTAGCTTCTTAATCGATCGATCAACTTCGGACGGGTTGCTAGGAACGTGTGCCTCCTTTTGGAAGTGGTTAGGAAAGAGAAAAACACACACACACACACGCGCACAAAGAAAGTAATTATAGAGAAAAGCACACTCTTTGGGGTTTGCCGGCACGGGCTTCTCGAAATGGTCGTTGAATGAGTGGACGTCTGCAGCAGCAGCAGCAGCAGCAACAAAAAAAAACACAAACACAGACGCCCATTTTGCCACCGGTCATACCATACCAGACCCCCCACATTTATCTAATCGATTAATCAGCGCGAAATCTTCCTTCACCTTTGTGTGTGCGTCGTTTCTTTCTCCTCACTTCCCAAGTGGGAAACAAGTTTTCAACAGCTGCCGGAAACGGAGCGCCAGCTAAGGGTAGCTCAAACCGAAACCGGACGCATACGTACCGGATATGGGGATAGTTTTGTGTTTTTTGGAGCGAAGCGACACGGCGTTCTCCGATGTCCCGGCGGGCGCTCAGGCGGAGAATCCAGTCCGAAAACTGGTCATTTTCGAAACTGAAAGCCCGAATAAGTTAACGAAGCTATTTACTTGATGCCGATACGGAAGATATTGGTTAATAATTAAATGGAACGGACCAAACAGCTAAGCCCCAAAGCTTCTCATTAGCTGTCCGGTTGGGGTTTCCTTCTGCACATTATCGTGCTACCTGATGATAATGATGGGAAGCGAATTGAATAGTTTGCATAAATAAGATGATATGGCATGACAAAGTGAATACGATTTCGGTACAGTTAAATATTCACTATTGTATTAGTAGTGTTTGAACGCTTGAAAGTATGCAATCGATGGTTTAGAGCAGATGGATAAGGTTTGACATTAACAAAGTAGGCTGATTTTAAAGATCGTTTTGATTCGATCATCGTTTGGTGTGTTTCAAGTAGTTCCAGCTAAAACAAAAATTGCCGGAAATGGGATAAGAGACGTTGGAGTATTATTGTATCTTCTTACTTCTATACAATGACAATCATGTATGATAGTAATAAAATTGTAGCCATCTTAACGAATTGTTGGCGATCGTAAAAAGCAACATAAATTCATGCAGTTGACCGTAAATTTATTGCCTGCTGGCATTTTAGTTTTGAATCTTTGATCCCCTTAAACGCAGTGGCGGATCAAACGGTAGGCGGAGTAGGCGGGCGCCTAGGGCCCCGCCGTTTGGGGGGCCCCGAAATACGAAGGCCTCAGCCACCCCCCACCCCCCCC
>KZ062152.1:170312-206557 GCA_002091835.1 Anopheles maculatus | reverse complement strand
AGGAGATGATTTGACACTTATTTGGACAGAGAAGAAGAGAATTGGACGAGCACCATGAGGTTTGGAGAGAGACACAGTCGTTAGGAGATTAAGTGGGAAGGAAAATTTTGATGTCATCCGCATAGCACAGGAAGGCATCAGACGGGAGGATAGTGTAGAGGTCGTTAACGAAGAGCACAAACAGTAACGGGCTAAGCACACTACCTTGAGGGACACCAGAACCAGGAGAAAAAGAATCGGAAAGGACAGGATCTAACTTAACACGCACAGTTCTTTCCTTTAGAAATGAGGATAGCAGGTCAACAACAGAACGGCCAATCCCACAGAGCTCTAATTTTGCAAGTTAAAGATCATGAGGGAGACGATCGAATGCCGCTTTGAAGTCCGTGTATACCGTGTCGACCTGATAACCACACTCGATAAAGGAGGAGACACGGGACGTAAAGGACATAAGGTTGGTTACAGTGGAGCGCTTGGGAGTAAAGCCGTGCTGTTGGGGGATAATGAAGTTACGGGCCTGCGAAAGGATAGCATTATGGACGATGGACTCAAACACTTTAGAACAAGGACAGAGGATGGCAATAGCACGATAATTAGAAATTATACTGCGGTCACCTTTTTTAAAGATAGGTGAAAGCCATGATAATTTCCAGAGGGAAGGAAACGAGGAAGTGCGCACAGACAAGGAGAACAAGGAGTGTTTGTCATCATCGAGGGGAGATAGCTCCATCCGCCAGACGATGCGATCGATTAGAGTTGCCTTTATCCGGTGATCTATGTGATCGCGTTGGAGTGTCTTCATCCGCTGAACGATGTGATCGACGGGAAGTCTTGATCCGTAGATCGATGTGATGTATCTTTGTCCGTTGAACGATGTAATTGAGGGGATGTCTCCATCCGCGTTTTCAGACACTGGCTACATCCAAAAGGAAATGGATGAACTTTTGTCCGAATCAGTAACTCAACCATAATGTCCGCGTAACGTACATATGGAGGCGCCCAGTACTTCACTCAAATAGACATTAATTACAAGGATAAACTCTTGAATGGGCATGAATGGATAGAATGGATTCGCATTAGTTGCCGTTCAGATGAAGTGTCAAAAAATGGCAACTTTGTGCCTTATGAAGCGTTTTTTTGAGTAGTTCTGTTTCATTATTTCAATATAAACAAGTTTATGGTATTCTTGATCTAGATCCATCGCAAACCCAAAAATCGAAATAGCAAAGATACTTGGAGCTACTCAGCCAGTCATGTGCCATCGTTTAACAGCATTGGGAATGATAGGGATGTCGGGAAATTGCTTTCCGTACAAAGTAAAGTCAAGAAACATTAAACGCCATTTATTCACTTGAAAACAACTATTCTAAAGGCTTCAAAACATAGGATTTAAAAATGAGGATAGCAGGTCAACAACGGATCGGCCAATCCCACAGAGCTCTAATTTTGCAAGTTAAAGATCATGAGGGAGACGATCGAATGCCGCTTTGAAGTCCGTGTATACCGTGTCGACCTGATAACCACACTCGATAAAGGAGGAGACACGGGACGTAAAGGACATAAGGTTGGTTACAGTGGAGCGCTTGGGAGTAAAGCCGTGCTGTTGGGGGATAATGAAGTTACGGGCCTGCGAAAGGATAGCATTATGGACGATGGACTCAAACACTTTAGAACAAGGACAGAGGATGGCAATACCACGATAATTAGAAATTATATTGCGGTCACCTTTTCTAAAGATAGGTGAAAGCCATGATAATTTCCAGAGGGAAGGAAACGAGGAAGTGCGCACAGACAAGGAGAACAAGGAGTGTTTGTCATCATCGAGGGGAGATAGCTCCATCCGCCAGACGATGCGATCGATTAGAGTTGCCTTTATCCGGTGATCTATGTGATCGCGTTGGAGTGTCTTCATCCGCTGAACGATGTGATCGACGGGAAGTCTTGATCCGTAGATCGATGTGATGTATCTTTGTCCGTTGAACGATGTAATTGAGGGGATGTCTCCATCCGCGTTTTCAGACACTGGCTACATCCAAAAGGAAATGGATGAACTTTTGTCCGAATCAGTAACTCAACCATAATGTCCGCGTAACGTACATATGGAGGCGCCCAGTACTTCACTCAAATAGACATTAATTACAAGGATAAACTCTTGAATGGGCATGAATGGATAGAATGGATTCGCATTAGTTGCCGTTCAGATGAAGTGTCAAAAAATGGCAACTTTGTGCCTTATGAAGCGTTTTTTTGAGTAGTTCTGTTTCATTATTTCAATATAAACAAGTTTATGGTATTCTTGATCTAGATCCATCGCAAACCCAAAAATCGAAATAGCAAAGATACTTGGAGCTACTCAGCCAGTCATGTGCCATCGTTTAACAGCATTGGGAATGATAGGGATGTCGGGAAATTGCTTTCCGTACAAAGTAAAGTCAAGAAACATTAAACGCCATTTATTCACTTGAAAACAACTATTCTAAAGGCTTCAAAACATAGGATTTTTGCTCAATCCAAAACATCGTGCAGTACAAACGATGCCCCGAGCTCGATCGAGACTTCATCAGCGACGGCTAAGCATAACATTCACGGTGCGAAGATCGTGTGGTGCGTTTGGTGGGATCAGCAGCTGGCTGTGGTGTATTACGAGTTGCTATAGCCATTAATAACGAGAAAAACATTGACTGGTATTCCAGCCGTCGATAGCTCCTGGTCGATCGCCGCGGAGATATGTTCATTATGGAGAAATGACATTTGGTGTTTATGGCAGTGCCGTTTATTAGCCAATGGTTGCATTGTTTTATTTTCAAGTTTTGCCTTTGCTCGAAACTTTGCTCAGTGTCTGGATAGAACTAGAGATGAAGAAAAACGGGCAACAAAGGAATATTTCCTGCAGAAAACAGGCATTCCGGATGTGGCAATGTGTGTTGATGGAACAAACGTGAAAATAAAAAAAAAAACATTGTTCCACCTCTCCAGTTTATGAATCGTTAAAAATTTTACAGCATCAAATTCCATATTTATTTCTATCACCGTATTCGCTTTTAAAATTTGTCGTACGTGCGTTCATTTTCTACTGCAACTACATAAATTATCACAAAATTTGTGGAACGTTTTACCGATTCGTTACTAAAGAGCTCGCGGATTTCTTTTCATACAAACCGCGTCGATCGACGCGGCAATGAGCGATTCATTTTCCCCTTCAAATTTTCCCCATCAAAATTATAGCGCTTTCCCATAAATGAGAGCCACATGAGTGACGATGAGTGCAAAATGAACCGCTTTTTGACAGCGGCGGCGATCGACCAGGAGCTATCGACGGCTGGAATACCAGTCATTATTATTGATTTTGCACACAAATGACAATAACTCAACAAATTTACATGAAATAATAATGTTTAGAACACATTTAGTTGTACGTTCATTAGCGCGCTGATTGGCTGACGGATTTTTTCATGCTTCAAAATATTCTTGCTAACAACAAAAAATTAAATATAGCTTTACTGCCAGACCATTGCTCAGGATTAAAAACGAAATACTCTGAATCGATGCGCGTATGCTCCAATAACATATTTTATGGTAGAAGATTCGTGTCATTCGTGCGACAAATCATCAACATTTGCATATCATTTCATGTACTTCAAACGAGTTCCACGCAAACCCAAACTGTAGCAGATTTATGCGAAAACACTAATTGCTACTGCTTTCTGCAAAGTGTTACGAACCTGCGGAAAACACAAATTTCTAACAAATACCGCTGATTTTGCTCTTCCAAGAATGTCTTCAGCTGTTCACGGAATAGAGTAAGGATGTATTATTATTTCCAAAAACTCCCCGCTACTGTCTTTTATGCGTGAGTTTAGATTTTACTGATGGTTGTAAAGGAGGAGGTTTTTCTTTGAAGCTATGAAAATGAATACATTTTCTAAAAGATCTTTTATATGATATAAAATTTTAATATTGCATGTATGTACATAAAAATGTAGAGACATCAGTATGAAGAAACTAATTTTTAAACTGCTCTTTAATCGTTGTTAATAACCATTACCTACTTTTATATCTATTTTATTAAATCTGTATGTTTGTTTGATTATGTTGTTCTTGTTGTGTTTTTTTTTTATTTACTCAAACATTATGGCATATTTGTCGTTATTATAATGAAACTTTTTATTATTTCCATGCGAAAAATAATTTCAAACCGAAACAAACCATTTTATCACATACTTTTGATACTAGAAAACGAAACACCGAAACACGCTCTAGTGACACACATTCTACGAAACGAGCATTACTCGAACGCTGCTAATTAAACTAAATCACTTCATGCACGCTTGAATTCAGTTTTAAATTGCCCGTTTAATATGGTTGTGCGGATGGTGTAATAAGTATCGTTCAGAAATCGATTTCATCGGCTGTTAAAAAGCTATAAACACTCCACCATTAACCGTCCCGGACCGTCCTGCCGGGTGACGTCAAGTCACAAATCAAGCCAGCTTAAATGGAGATCATTATTGTCCTGCCCGCACGCCCATTAGGCACTCGTCGTCCTGCCGTAAAATAAGCTTCCGCATGCTCATTAACCCGGGTAAACAACGAAATCGGTCGACAATATAGGGCAAACCCGGTGGCCAGCCCGTGGTAAGAGATTACGATTAGCTTCGCGCGAGCGTTAAATCGCAAACTAAGCGTATCCGGTCGCCGTTGCTACCAAGACGGCTCTAGTCTTCCCGCCGCCGGTTTTGGCATCCGAATTGTGGAAAATTGTGACGCTGACGATGATTAAGATTCTCTCGAGGACGTCCCACTCGTGCCCGTGGTCTGGCCGTTGGCGCGTACACAATGTTTGACAGCGCATTCGGAAGTTTATTACATCATAATAAGGGTATTGTGTGAGCATCACCGGCACCACCAACGAGTCGTGTCGTGTGAGGGAATCCAACAAATACACACAAAAAAAGCCCATTCCATATTCTTCCCAACAACCGAGACACGGTGTGCTTCCTGAGAAACGTTAAAGTACGAGGTCGTTTTTTTTTGCTGTAGAGTTGCTGTTTCCCACGCCACAATTTTGGCATGCTTTTCCACGGAAATCAGACGATAATAGATTTTCCAGCTCTTCTGCGTGAGCATGGACTGTTTTTTTTTATGGTTGAGAAAGGGGTGCTCATGGTGTCATGCCATTTTTCTGCCAGAAGAACAATTTTCCACTTTTTTCGTTGTTGTTCGTCCGGACTCATCCACATTGTGGGAAAATATAAAAGAAACGAACAGAACAAAAAAAATCGTTGCTCCGGTCGCTGTTCAATAGAAATAAATAACGATCCATGTGTACCGGAAAAAAAGAACATACCCACACACATTCGTTAGAGTTTTCTTTGCCATTTTCCCAGCCCTTGTCTAACGTACTCAATCTTCTTCCATCTCTCCCATTCGCGCCGTCGATCGTACGACGCGGGCCGGATTTTGGTTGTACTTGTTCGAATCGTGGTTGCCGAAGCCCGATGTTACGGTCGGCTGAAACTGATCCCTAATAGGATGTAGTTGTGTAGCATCCGCTATTGGCCAGCATACGGCATGTTGCGCCGTGATTGGAATTGGATTCGGGTGTGCAAAAAGCTAATGTGATACGTACGAACATTTCCATGCGAGCTCCGGCATCGTATCGTGATGTATTTTGTGACGAAATCTGAGATTAAGTGTACACAGGCATGGACCGAAAAAAAGCTTTTTTTATTTGCGTTTAGATAGCCAACTAAAGTGGTTTGATCAATATTGAGTGATGAACTATGTTCGTACGACTACGAACCGAATAATCAATTTGTGAAGCGAACCGTTTTGCCTACCTGCGTGAAATAGGATTATTAAGTATTTCCACTTGCTTTATGATTTTGGTATGTGTTCAAATACCAAACAAAACATTGGGAAATCTAGACATTCGGTTGGCATTTTTTCTATTCTCTTGAGGGAAACTTAACATCTTTTGGCAATATTATATCCATAGACATTACCAACATCTCTCCCGATTGGTTCATTCTTTTAAAGCGAGTTTGAAAGATAGACCTAGTTGTTTCCCAAACTAACGATGTTTCAATCTTCGAATGCTGCTGGCTAATTGAGCGTTCTACCAGCATTTAAGTAAGACAGACGACAAGGCAATTACGGCGAGGATAGTTCTTACTGTTATTACCAACTTACTACCCTGAACAGTACCGGTTCTATGTCTTGTTTCTCTTGCCTTTTTTCTATGGTTCTATACCTCTTCATAAGCCGATTTGTTTGTTCTTTTTGCATGCGTCGTTCTTGTTCAGAATTGCTAGAATGCTGGAAACATTTCAATGTTAACGTAGTGCTTAACACCTAGACGAGATAGGAATCTCTGGTTGTAAGGCAGGAATTTAGGGTCCATGTTGATCGTTTACGTCTATGAGCGAGTCAGAGATTCTGTAGCTGATGAGGAATGCTACAAAAGAATAACCACCACAATTTGCATACGGATTAATACATTTGAAAGCAAAAGTTGCTTAAGGTAGCTCTACTATGGCACTCTTTTCTTGATATGGTTTCACGATTGATTAGATTCATTTTGCAAATACAAATAGTAAAAGCACTAGGATTTTTATCTTGTCATTGTAATTCCTAATTGTAGACTAGAAATAAACTTCTGAAGTTTAATACTTGCTCGAGACCACATTCTAACAATTGTAACAAACAGAAACAGAACAAACAGAAATTGTCACGGTCGCCATGTAATAAACAAGATGAATGGTCACGTAGATAATAAGACATATATTTAATGTCTTTGTTTGTGATATTAATGTGTGACTAATTGTTCGGTTTATTGTTCGGTTTTATTTAACACATCACTTTATTGATCACTTAGATATACGAACGAGACTGTTGAGCTGTTGGTGAGTAACGATCGTCCAGCAACACTTGCTGTCAAAATGAGACTGACTTGTTGGACGGTGGTTCTTTAATTTATAACCTTTTTCGGGGACTGATCGTGAGAATACTTTTAATGGAAAATTCCATTCATGTACATGATCCTTTTGTTTGTCTTCATTCCGATTGGTCTAAAAGTGTAAGAACATTCAGAAAGTATTTTCTTCACCTGTCTGCTAATTTCTGATTGGTTCTAATCTATGGAAAGTTCCCCAAATGCAAATGATCTATTTGTTTACCTGGTTTGTGATTGGTTACAATTGTCGTGTGTTTGGTTTAATATTTCAGTCTAGAAAATTCTTTAGATGCACGTATGACTAATGTTTGTCCTCATTGTCATTGAGCGAACTTAAACATAACCGTGGGAACCAAGTTCGCTGAGTTTACCAATGGTATTTTCCATGACGTCTTGAGCAACATTCTTTAGACCTATGACGTATTATTTTGTGTGCCACTTGTGTGCAAATTAAAATGTAGTTCTAAATGTTGTTACTTGCGTTAATCTTCTTCTTCTTCTTCACTGGCTCTACAACCTCGGAATGTCTTGGCCTGCTATTTCTAGCTTTCTATGACTTGGTTTTACCCGTAGCTGGATAGTCAGTAATGCGTACGGGGAGGCGGTCCGCCGGGATTCGAACTCCGGTCCTGCCGTGTGAAGACCGGCGCCGTTATCGTATACACCACCGGGCCGCCGGGCCAGTTTTCCCAAAAATTGAAAATCATATAAGAATAAAACGCGGAATGGTGGTGGATGCGACAGCGGCGCCGGGTTTCACACGGCAGGACCGGGGTTCAAGTCTCATCTGGGCCGTTCCCCCATAGTGAGGACTGACTATCCAACTATGCGGTAACAATAAGTCTAGTAAGCCAAACATGGCAGGCATGACCTAAGAGGCCGTAAGGCGAAGAAAGACGAAGAAATTAATAAAAATGAATGCATTGCTAAATAAACTAAACGTCCAAAAAGCATATATCTTTACTATTTTTAATTTCTTCTAAAAATTCCTACATACTTTCCCTTTTTCAATTCTTCTAAAACGACGCAATAAAATACACCGTACCGAAGAGGCTGCAAAAAAATGTCACTCACATCCAACTGGCAAAATACTGTGAAAAAGGTTTTATCACATTCTGATGAGGAGGGTAAAGAATAAGCGGAATTTGCTCCTTTTTCACCGGTAGTACTGTGTACTTGCAGTGAAAGGCTTTGCATTTTCATCACGTTGAAACGAAATACCGTACCCGGGCCACTGCCACCCCTAACGGAACGCGTGGTTCAATGGCACGAGTATCGGTAGGAATTTTCCTTTCCCTCATATTTGCGGTCACGTTGTCCATAGATGAGCATACTTTGCATCCATTTCGAATTCCGCATCCACCCACAGTAGTTGCATCCATGATCTATCGCACAACATTAAGCATAATGGCCGGGCATTGCGTTTCGTTCGTTTATCCTTTTTCGATCTTAATGGGGGTGGGGTACTCCATTCGTGCCCGTGCCATCCGTTTGCCTGCTGGTTCCTGCCGGTGTTAATACCCGGCAGATGATGATTGGTTTTAGGGCATTGGGTAATAAATTAACATGCACGCAAGCTCAAATAAAATCCTCTCATTTTGTGTATAAAGGGAACCATCGTTTGAACGAAGCTACTGAAGCCGAGAAACTTTTCCCTTTTTTGTGGTCTTGTGTTTGGGCACGTTTTATTAATGTTGAATCACCCTCAAAATCGAACCCAAACCGACGGAAATTGTAAAGCGAGCAGAAAGGAAGCACATTTCGCGTGACAGGAGCCGGATATTCATAATTTATGATCAAAAGCTTTAGGCTTTGCTCCCTGTTAGCGCTCATCATCGATGGGAAGGATTCGGTTTGGGGGCAACAACTGAGGGAGTTTCGTTCCCTCTCTCTTATACGTCCTATTTATATATACGTCCATCTTCCTTACCTAACTCGACCGATGAACGCTTTTAATGTAGTGCGGTTTCTTCTTCTTTTAATTTCCACAGGCAACCCTCGGAACAAAACCGCACTAAAGCCGGGTCACTCGCTGATGGACTGGATCCGGCTGGGTAACTCGGGTGCCGATCTGACCGGTACCGGGGGCCGTGTCGTACCCGTCAGCCATGCCGAGCTCGCCAAGCATGACCGGCACGAAGACGCCTGGATGGCCATCCGGGGGAAGGTGTACAACGTGACGCGATACATGAACTTTCATCCCGGAGGTAAGAGAAGACACCAGGGGTGGTGTATTTTTCAGCTCACCCTGCTTAGATAAGGGGAGAGCTCGGCAAGGTTTGCTGTCGTTGAGTATGAAAATCGGTTTAGGGGGAGGAAACTATTAATAAAAACGCCCGCAATAAGGAAAACATCACAATTTGTTGGTTGATGTCGTTTGATTCGTTGATAAGATTGTTAGATGAAGGACGCCATTTAAAAGAGATAGAATCAAAACGTCAAACATAATTGTCTTCTGACGCTAGCTAGTATAAACTGCTGATTCTTATGTTCTCTTCTTCTAATTAAAAATGATAGTTGTCTATTGTCCAGATGATTAGTCCTATCTAGGATTAGTTGTGTATCAATTGTACACCTTCTTTCAAGTTCGTTCAAGTTAATGTTTAAGTTAATATCGTTTATGGAGGCGATATTCAAAGAATCGACCTAGTTTTTACTGACTAAACTTAGTTGAAGTCCTTAGGAAAACCAGAATATCTTAAATTGTAATTGTAATTGTAATTCTTTATTGTTTGCCGAAAGGTTTAACAACAATTCGCTTACATGCTACTTACTAAAACTGAACTAAAGCTAACCTAACCTAATCTGATAAATGACCAAGGAGATAAAATGGGGCGAGAGAATAATCAAGAAGAGGAAAATAATCGGGACCGGAAAGTGGATAATGAAAGATGATAGTCAAAAAGATGGAAAGAGGAATTGAAGGTGCGGATAGCGCGTAGAAGTGGATCGCTCCTCCCCATTGATGTACGGCGGTGAGGTATGAATAAAGAGGAACGTGAGCGGAGAGCAGGACAGGTGCATCAATGACATTTTGCAAAACCGACGCAACAAAGGAGGACTGTGAATAGGATCGGCGAGTTTCTAATAACTGCAGACCAAGCAACCGACATCTTTCCTCGTACCCAGCCAAGCCAACATACCAATCACCAGGGGATTTACGTATAGCAAATCTGGTGAAGGACCTTTGAACACGTTCGATGCGATCGATGTGGGTCCTGGAGGTAGGGGACCAGATCACAGAGCAGTACTCTAACTGTGACCTGATCAAGGCGCAAAATAAGGCTTTGAGGCAGCTGGGGTCGCTGAAATCACGAGCTACACATTTCAAAACACCCAGGGATCGTCGAGCACTGGCCACTAAATGGTCTATGTGGTGAATGAAGGTCAGACCGGAGTCCAGCCAAACACCCAGATCCTTGACCGCGGAGACACGATTGACGGGGACACGGTTTAGGGAGTACGGATAAACAAATAGGAGAGCGGGACCGAGTGAACGAGATGACATTAATTTGTCGGGACAGAAGGAAAGATGATTGAGGTTATACCAAGAAGAAAAATGATTAAGGATATCTTGAAGGATAACATAGCAACTAGGAGAGGAGATGGGATACACTATTTTAAGGTCATCGGCATAGCACAGGAAGCAGTTGTGAGGTAATATAACACTAATATCATTAATAAACAAAATAAATAGGAGGGGGCTAAGGACACTACCCTGGCGTACGCCAGAGCATGAAAGGAAAGGAGCGGGAAAGGTACCGATAAACTTGACACGATAGTAACGATAGGATAAGAAAGAGTGGAGCCAACTAACAAAGGATGGATGTACGCCAATAAGAAATAATTTCTCAAGGAGGAGGAGATGGGAAACACGGTCAATGGCAGATTTAAAATCCGTGTATATGGCATCAACTTGCGATACCACCTCAATTTGGGACGAGATGTAAGACGTAAAACACATTAAATTAGAAGAAGTGGATCTGTTAGGGATAAAACCGTGTTGTTGAGGAATGATAATAGACCGGGACGAGTTTAGGAGATAGGAATGGGCGATAGACTCAAATACCTTGGATATTGCACATAATAGTGAGATACCGCGATAATTGCTGACATACGAGGGATTGCCTTTCTTGTGAATAGGGACAAGCCAGGCTTGTTTCCACAATGAAGGGAAAGTAGACGAAGATCGGTTCTGAACCTCATTCTAGCATTGTGAGAACCAAAACACGATAGACATTAAAATAAAACTCCAACTTTTGAACGATACAAGTATCAGAAGCAAAAAAAAAATCAGATATTAAGGTGGACTTATCGTTGCATCCATTTTGCCCTTAATTAATGTAAGTCCAGAATATGACAGATAGGAAAAGTTGCAGCATCTAGTATCAACTCAATCCCGCTGATTATTTACCAAAATCTTCCGCCCGATATTCACCACAATTTCTAACTAGTTCCATTTTATTTCTTGTTACCAGGTGCCGATGAGCTGATGCGCGGAGCCGGTAAGGATGCGACAAGACTGTTCGAGGAGGTACACGCTTGGGTCAACTACGAATCCCTGCTAGCGAAGTGCTATATCGGTCCGCTTCGCAATACAGTCACCATCAATCTCAACGCCGACAGCACTAATCCAAACAGTAAGCTACCACCGCCACCGCCATCATTTGCACAAGCTTCCAAGCCAAGCGTACCCTCGACGCTTGCGGCCACCTCCCCCACGTCTCCGAGCAAGGATACGCTTGATACTGCCCCGATATCACCACCACCACCACCACTATCCATCGTCAGCTCGGCCAGTGACGATTCGCTTAAGCTGTCCGTACCGATTGTGCCACGATTTGACTGGATTCAGAAAACATCCGAACTGACGCTTATCTTCTACACCCGATCGCTCGCGAACCCGGGCGTTATGGTGGAGTGTGTCGATCATCTCGAGGTGACGGTTAACATTCTGGTCGAGTCGAGCGTCCAGCATCGGTATCGCTTTCATCTGGCGAACAACGTCCGATGGCCCTGCACTGCCCGCACATCGCTCGAATCGGGCAAAATCGAGCTCGTGTTCAACAAGCTGTGTCCAGCGCTCTGGACCAGCTACGGTCAGATGACGTACGAGCGGCGCGAAAACTGTGAGCTGCAACTGCACGAGTACGATGTGGCCACACGCATCGAAATTACGCACGATTCGTGCGCATTGTTGCTACGGCCGAAAAACAACAGTTTGCTGCAGGTTACACCGGTCGGTTATCATGTGTCGGTGTCGGCTTCGATCGATGGCGAGTATGTGTCGCGCAGTTACACACCCGTGCCGGCCAACTGTGTCGGTACGGATTGTCCCGGAACGTTTATACCGCTGCTCGTGAAGTCTTACCCGGATGGATGTTTGTCCAAACATCTGACGCGCCCGGTACCGCTCGGCACTTCGCTGCAGGTGTCCCAACCGAGTGGGAACTTCGTGCTGAGCAAACTGCGACATCACAATCGATTTGCGCTGCTGGCTGCCGGCAGTGGACTGACCCCGATGCTGGCCTTACTGCACTATCTGCTCGAGCGGAACAGCAATCGGATGTAAGTGGGGGAGTGGGGGAAAAAGCTTTGCGAGAGCGTGAAAAGTTCCCTTAATTTAATAGTACAAAACAGAAAACAAATCCCTTGACTAATACATATTGGGAGGTTCTGCTGTTTACGGGTTAGATTTATATTAATCAATTTATTTCCCGACAAGAAACGATTTATGCTACGCAGACACACACACACAAACACATACACGCACACGAACACTATTATTCTTCGACCGTGCTCGGTCACAAAGCTGACAATAGGTCGGCCCATTCACGTACCGAGAAACCTTTCCCCGCTGCGGTTGTTTTAGGGTTTTCCCTTGGTTAAACCGCTTCGCTCGGTTGCCAGCTAATTGGAAAATAAGCTCGGTTGAGTAAATTCGTGCTGCGGTTGCAGTGTGTGTGGGCTGGCAGAGCAGAAGCAGATGTATGTATGGTGGTTGTAACTTACGCATCATTAAAATGATGACGGCGGTAAGAGTTTGGTAGTCCACAGGCGGTATGGCAATCGAGAACCGTATGGAAAAGTACGAGCTTTTTGTTATTGTAAAAATGTGAAGCATTTATTTGATATGAATTTATGTACTTCAAGTGTCGTAATATGTCCAATATGTCAAAAAATGTCATCACTATACAGAGAACTATAATTCAATTGTTATTGAATATTCCCTCAAAGGAAACACAGCTAGAAACGACAGAAAACGATAAATGGTGGCATTTTCATCCATACATCACAGATACGGGATACACATGCACATACAAAACAGCAACATATAAATACAAAAACAAAGCATAATACCCACCGGTTCCGTAACGTATAGTTCCACTTTAACATTGACGTAACTCAATTTTGTTTCGCTGTGGGATTCTGTTTTCGCTTTTGTTTTGTTAATATTCATTTTTCCTATTTTTTCACAATCCACAGAGAGCACATCTGTCTGCTGTACTTCAACAAAACCGAAGCGGATATCTGGTGCCGAGAGATGCTGGAAAATTTATGCAAAAAGGACAAAAGGTAATTTATTATCTTGAATCTGATGCGGGAGATGGTGCTTCTGGTTGTTACGTTCATCCGTACGGTTCATCGTCATTCACCTGACTGCGGAGTATGAGAGTTGTGTACTTCAGTTTCTTTCTTTTTTTCTCCCTCGCTTCTAACGGAATTGAAACTTTGGCCCAAAGGAAGAAGCAACACGCTAGAGACCATCGGACTTATTCCACCAAATTGGAATCGTACCAAATTCATTGACACAATGGCCGATCCAGTGCGATTTGGTAACTGCTGTTGCTTCTGCCAGCAGTCTGCCAGTGTTTCTTATCAAAACGATTCTACCGAGTGCTGTATCGTGACGGCAGTGAGTGAGACAATGTGTTGGTTGGGTGAAAATGTATGCCTACACCACTGTGTCCTTCCGCACCTACACGCCACCTAATACAGCTTTTGCGCTGAACAGTTTATGCTGAATTATTCATGATCAAAACTCTACCGGCACGCACCGCAAGAACCGAGTACCACCAGTGTACCGATCAAAACAGTACTGTTCCAATCATGGAGTGGACTGAATGATAACGAAGGAAACACTCAATGATTGTTGGTTGCAGTGGGTAAATATGGGAAACATTTTGGATTAATCGTGCAAACGAGTGCAGTGTTCCGGTGCGTGGGAACTACTTGATATGCGGCGGTTCGGTCGTAAAACTAAGATTCGAAGCACTCGTTTAGGTATGGGAGGTTTTGGTGCGATTTACACACACACCACTGATTTATGCTAATAAAAAGTAGATGAAAGTAGGAAATTGAATTGTTCTACTATTTTAAATTAATTTAATCTATTGATTTAACTATAATCTTAATAGCATATCATGGCACTCATAAAAAGTTTCTGGAAAACTACTTTACCATACATTCTTTTTTGTGTTTTATGTTCAACTTTTATCCTTAAATTTAAATAGTTTTTTTATACCAAAACTTATTTGTTTCGCATTTCAGAGTAATTGTTTTTTGACTGTCAATGTTGACGGTTGACTCTTTGAGTGGATCAAGCATGGTCAGTATATTAGGGGCCGAACTCTGATCTCTTTTTGCGTCAGACAAGTTCAAATAATAAAAATTGTGGTTTATCTCACACTGGCGACAGTGAAAATCTTAGCTCAATAACAAGAAGCTATATTGATCGAAAAAAAACCTTTGAAGTTCCGACGCTGAAGATAAAAAGCCTGTACAATATCACTTTAACGTAGAATTACTTTACTTTGGCTTAGTTGGTGAAGATAGAATTAATTCCATGCCTCTAAATGAAAACACAGCATGAGGTTTTCTCTTCGAGCACGAGTCCTATGGTGAGTGTTCTGGTGTTATCTGTTGTTTTATTTTAACAAGCAATTTGTGTTCTTTTGATGTAGTTCAGTAACGATAGTCCAACCAAATAAGACAGTTGGATTACTGAGAAGAGATTGTCAGTAAAAGATGTAAAGTTGCAACAATTAAACAGGGTTTTTAGTAAATTGTAATGGATATCCTGTGGCAATTTAAATTTGAAACAGTTTTCCCTGAATCCTGCTTATACTAGCAGACTACACCTATGTTGTTAAATGTTTAAGCAGATTGTGGCAATGACAAGAACACTTGCAAATCATGACCGTTTTTGCAACATGAAATAGAAACCTTTTCAAACTATTTAACAAAAATTTAGATAATTTTTAACGCAATTGGAGGAGATTCTCTTTAGCTATTACTACTTCATACACCACAAAACCCGGTGCAGTATATCTTGAATGGAATAAATTGTTTTATAACTGTTATCCATGTAGCATGAATTTACACACCACAATTTTGTGCACTACACTACCCATACAATTATGTATTGCAATCAATATATGTATAATAAACGCTTGACGCTACACACGCACGTAATAAATTCGACACAACTATCGACACGATTTTCCTTAGCTTTCCCTCTGATGTGATGAAGGCCCAAAATCACTCTCCCGAGGTTCGAAACGATCGTGTTTTGACAGTCGATTCCGGTCGAACTTCTCAATTCCCTGCTGAGAATAACCACCATGGTCGTATATGAACGGTGTGTGAGTAGCTGTAATGCTATTACAAAACTTGCCGAAAGCATCGTTCGCAATTGGGGCGAATGAATCGTGCGCTGCTGCGTATGTGTATCATCAACTTTGATAATCTTTTCGTCCTTCTAGCAAGAGCGACTGGAAGCGTTTAGGGAGATGGGTTGTAGCTTAGCTGCTCAGTGAATCTTTCGGAAGTTTAGGTAATGCGGAACGTTGTGGGAATTATGTTGGAACTCGAGGAATATTTCTGTTTTTTTTGGACAATAAAAATTAGTTCATTTAAGTGATTAATGTGTCAGTAATCTTCAGTGGTTGTCATGCGATCTTTGTTATTTAAAAAATGATCTATGACCATTTACATCAAAGGTTAAGCTTTTACATAAAAAACCAAGCTTTGCCAAAGCTATCTCTGAGACTTCAGACTATAACAGTCTTAAAATCTGGACTACAACCTGTGTGTGGAGTTAAAAATGGCAGATAAAAACCTATCGAGGCTGCAGTAAGATAAGAATTCCTTCCGGCCGCCATCAATACATTTTAAGTGGGAACTCACTAACTGCCTTGTCCGGTATCATTGTTCGGTGTCATTTTGATGACATGATCTACCAACTGTAGTAGTTCAAGTTGCTAAATATCTGTTCAGGACGTCATACAAATTGTGAGTAACAGTTGTTAGGCGTGCAGCTCGAATATTTCTAGGTCCTTTCATTTAATTACATTTAAATATAAATTCGTTATAGATGTTGAACTGTAAGGTTTTGCCAAAGGCTTCAGTTTTAGCTTCGGCTCAACGATGCTCAACGTTGTGTGGTGTCCTAGCTGGGGCTTTGAACGCAGTGATATTACAGAAGAAAAGCTGAGTACTTTAATTTGACTTACACTGTATTTGACTGAAGCCACTTACAATTTCTGAATTTGCTCCACACACACACACACACACACATACACTACAAACGAATCAAAACTCCACAAACGATTCACCGTGAGTTGCTGAGCTCGCATTAATTAGTTCTAGCTTTATGGGAACGAAATTGTTTATGAAACTTCCTTCATCACCACCATCAAACAATTTCCCCCCTTTCACGGTCATCTGTACCCTCATGCCCCCCCTTGTTGTACCACCTCGATATACCTGCCTTGGTCTGAAGGTGCTGAATCACTTGCAGCGCACATCTCGATGCTGCCTTGCAGTAAAGTGCAGAAAACAAAACGGAAAAATCTACGCTCTGCCATAAAACCTGCACCCGGACCCGAGTTCCGGATCGATCGAAGCACCATACGATGGGAAAAAGTTGTCCACGTTGTTGGAAAGAAGTAACACGTGCCCATTCCCGTCCGAACCGAGTCAGCTATCCGTTCCATCTTGGACGGTGTGTTCTGTACTGTGTGGCTGCAGTGCTCCCGTCAATTACGATGCTCGGTAAAATACGTTTAATCTAACTTGAGCGTACTTACTTGCTTCGGACCGTCCCAGCGAAAGGAGAAGCAGTACCCACAAGCGAGCCACCGGTCCGGACGTGCGCATATCGAATTGAGCGACCGGCCACACGGATCTCCCCGGAACGTATGGGAAGGATGGTCCGGAATGGTTTCTATTTTAAGTTAGAGCCAGAAATTAAATTAACATATCGTCTACTCATGCTGCTTCTTTTTCCCATGCTCAGTCTCCGGTCAGTCTTGTGGAACGTAGTCGCTTTTTGCTTACTTTATGCAAGCAGGAAATTTGCATTCAAATGCATTACACGGCCGTAGCTTCCGATCTGTGAACGAATCCTGGGACAATTTTAATGCCTAACAGATGGTTGTTAGCCGTCGCACGATTGTTTAACGAGAAGAATGAGTTGCTGCAACGTTTGAAATCACTTTAGGAAAGACTTTTGGAAGTATATTATACTGCGTCCAATAGAAAAGGGGATAAAATTCATGAGAATATCACAACGAACGGATGAACGAACATTTCGCTTAATCATCTGCTGCAATCTGCTTGATTCGAGCTGACATAACTTAATAAATCGAATTCTGACTCTCTCTTCGCACTCTTTCTCTTGGTCAGATTCACCCTGAGGCATTACTTATCGGAGGTAGAGCTACCGGAACAGCCACCGCCAGCGACGAGCGACGAAAATCATTCGACCTTCGTCCATGGTCGCGTGACGCCGGACATCATCCGTCAGCTGACGACAAAGGATTCATCGCTGTACGCTACCTACTGCTGCCTGTGCGGTCCAAAGCCGTTCAACGAACTGTGCCAGCAGTACTTCCAGCAATCGGGCACGGACCATAATCCGAAGCATCTGCACTGCTTTCAGGGTTAGAAGAGAGATGGAGGGATGGACCCACCCCCAAAGCGCTCCTGTCGCATGTGTACGACGACATTGTGATAGAACCATTACACGGATGTAGAGAGAGAGAGAGAGATGTGTCCCCCTCCCATCATATGCTGATGCTGATATGTCACGAAAAGATATTCCAGGCACCAAATCCGTAGCGAGAACGAGAGTTTCAGTACGCACCGATAGTGTTTTTTTTTTAGCGCAGTGTTGTGCACCCCGAAAAAGTGTGTTAGAACGAGCAGCTTTATGCACCCAGTTGATGCTGCTGCTAGTACTACTACCGGACAGCAACAACAGCACGTAGAGACGCGTTCGCTTAGAGATGCAAACAAAAATAAAATCATGGGCACAAACAGTAGAAGCACACACTGCTACTAGTAGAAGCCTTCGTGGTTCCCTTTCAACACACACACACACAAAAGCGAAGGAGAAGCAACAAAAGCAACCCGAGTTAGGGGAGACGCAAAGCGAGATGTGATGTTCCCGGCGTGTTATAATCCCCAGTTTTTGGAGCACATAATTAGCGTACTAGAGAGTGAAAGAGAGATGTTAGGGAACGCGGTTCGTTGTGTTTTTTGTTTTGTGTACGATCTTTTATACTAACAAAACGAATTAAGGAATTGAGGTTCGATGTAAGTGATAAGCGGTAGACCTTCGTTTTTGTAAAAAGAGGAACAAAAAACACACATACAGAATGGTTTTCTCCGCCCGAAAACAGGCACACACATTACAGGAAGAATTATTTGTTTTACTACCAAAAAAAAAAACAAGAACTTCTTTTGATACATTTTTTAAAAGTGTTGTTTGATGTCAGAGAAGTGTCTTGTGTTTGTTGTAATCATATCCCCTCCTACTCCCCCCCTCCTCGAAAGCAACAAAAGGTACTGATTGTTATCCGTAAGCATAATTGTTCCGAGTGTGTTAATGAGGGTGAAACTAGTAAAAATTGGTACGAATGTTATAAGAAGTCGCGAGATAACACAAGCGAAGCGGGTTTTTATTAACCCATCTCTTTTTTGGGGAGGTTGAAATGAGGCACGAGGTATGATAAAAGGAAACGAGAAAATGATTAAGTGTATAGTAGTATATAGCAAAAACAAACAAAAAACAAAAAATAACAATCGAGATGTCTATTTTCAAAACAAGCAACTGGCTTCTTCTTTTTGTATTGCTTTGAAGTAGAGTGAACCGAAAATGGAAAGAAACTTATTTGTTCCGAAATTATTGTATGTTGTTTCAACGACGCTTTCAATGGCACTTAAGTTAAAGACTGCATCGTACAAAATCTATTATTTCTGGAGATTGGTTTTACATTAACTTCAGTAGAATGGAATGAGTCACTTTGAAGGAATCAATTATTGACTGCGAACAAAGGTACGTGCTTTGTATTCTATTTTTTTCTAATATTGTGCCTAATGAAACTTATGAGGAGAGTCATTCATGTGAATCTTAAGTGAAGAGTCATTCAAATCACGAGTCGACTCGCCCAAAAATTCGTGAATCCTTAAAGATTCTATCTATTCTCAAAGAAATCTATCCGAAATACGCATATTTGTTCATAGCAACTTGACCAGACTTAGGCTGGTGTCATTGCTCGGTCATATACAACTTTGGTCTTACTACCAAATCAAATGTGTTTGATTTTGACAGTCATTTAACCTTTTCTGTCAAATCCCATAGATCGTGCGTCCGAGCAATGCCACCAGCCTTAAGAAAATTCTTGATTTTCTTCCATTTTTTTATTTTGATATTTATTTAGGTTGGTTCTCCTGGCGTATCATCCTGTTGGCATCCCTCAAAAACTATTCCTAATAAATTTCTTACAGAATTTTATCCCAAAATGCGTTAAAATTGAAATCGAGATGCGTAAAGAATGCACTGGTCTCCAATCATGGTTTTTTGGAGATTTATTCACTTTTGAGGATTCATTAATATATTTTTGAACTATTTTTTTCCGCTCTTGTACTTCCTTTCCCATATTCAGGACTTACGTGGAGTAAAATAAAGAAAGGGAAAGCTAATATTGCAAGCTAATGCATCTTACTGTTGTAGTATTTTAGAAGAAATGAAATGTTGATTAAAAGCTGATTGATTTATCAATCAATTTCAACAAAACATCGAATGCATTTTCAAAATAGGTTATTTTACTTGGAAATAAAAAAAAGGAAACAAGGTTTTTTTAAGCTCTTTCAAGCCCTTAACAGTCCGCTGCATATTCATTTTGGTTGGGTTAATAATGATTGGAAAAGGATACCTTTGGTTGATGTTCCCATCCTTTAGGTTGCGGCTAAAAGGGATCCACAAAATCGCTATTATCAACAAAGCATCCAATGCTGGAGAAAGATATTTTTCGCAAATGCAGTCAACCAATCATTAAGATCCATTATTGATCGCATACACATCGACTGTCAGGTTCATCCGATCCAGATCCTTTTGAACCAAGGTAAGGAACTATAAAGCCACCAGGCTCAAGACTTTACTTCTCATCAGCTTCTGCTGCAGTTTTACGGTAGTTGGAGAATGTTCGGTTGTCGGGTCTTGGCCATCAATTAGTCTCGTTTTTTTCTGAAGAAAAGATAAGATGCAGTAATTCCTATGGACCAATGGTCATTAAGAACCTATCGATCTCCAACTACTTTCGTACGAATGAGCGAATTCGACTGTTTAGACAAAGTATCGACGGACTGCGGGCCAGGTGTTCTGAATTTATTTATAATCTTTCCACTTAAATGAAGCGCTTTCTTTAGTACTTGAAAATGTAAGTAATTTATTCATTAGCTTAGTGATAACGTCACAAGAACTTGCGGTAACAAAACTGCCCTACGAGTGTGTTATTAACAAACCAAATAAAACGTATATAAAAGTCTATCGTTGCCTTATTTTGCCCTAATTAAACTTTGCATTTAGAAAAAATGAATAATGGCGCCTTGCAATACGTTTCTGACACCTACCACTCGATTTACAAAACAATTGAATAGAAAATAGAATACATGCTGCTTCCATTACTGTGCTGTGGTAATAATGTTACCTATTGGTAATTGTATCATGTTCGTAATCTAATCTAATTTTCTTCCTTTCCTTATTCTAACCTAAAGAACACACGATTTGCATTATCTACCTTTCTTTACTCACTAACTTCATTCTACTCCCTAACACCGTATCGTTCTATCTAGCGATCGCAATTGCTACTAATCTACTTCTGATTCCCGGTATGCGGAAAGCAGTGTGCAGCAGTGTGTTCTGGCCTGTTTATTACTACAAACGGGGAATCGATATTTCTATTCGTTTACTCTAATTTTGGCACAATATGCTGCGTTCGTTGGTCAGTTGAGTGTGTGTGTCTGTGTATGTGTAACGGTCTCACCACGTCGATATGCTGCCCCGAGAGTGTCAAAAAGCACAAAACGCTTTGACACTTGACAAACGACTCACGGATCCGTCTGTTCGCTGGAAATGTCCTGCAATATCGAATCGAATCATTAGCTCTCGCTGTTGTTGTGCAGCCGCAGCAGTTGTATCATTAGTATCACAGAACGAAAGAGACCCGCTATTCAACATCCATCCAAACACATGTATGTCTTACCACTTTTGCGCCTGTTTTGCTTCGTTAGCCGGTCATCGATCGGCCCAACTCGTACTCGCAACGGGCGCGCGCTCGCTCGGTGATTGTGGTTTAATTTAGATAGCATGACTCGTACGTCGGTACCATGTACTTTATGTTGATGAAAGCGTCCTCGCCACCGTGCCGCTCCAGTACCTGTAGCGTCTCGTCAATTAGGTCGCCCACGTTCATGTTGTTCTTCTGGCCGTAATCGATGGCATCGCCCGAGTTGACTGGGGGTGGGCGAACGAACGTCGTGGCAGCGCAGAATTAATGATACAAAGCGGACACATCAATAGTTAATGAGTTTTACAGGAATGAGAACTAAACGCGATGGCAATTGCACCGTTTTTGGTGGGAAATTCTACAAGCCATCCTGTGAAATTAGTTTTTGGTTTTTCCTCTTAGGAAAACGAGCCCAATACATACAGAGGAACCACAAGAAGATATGCAGGAAATTTAAATTCACATCCAATTTAATAAATTTCGATTTAAACAACTTCACCACCTAGCGCCACCTGTCGGTGGCTAGCGTTACTAAAGCACGTCCGCACACATTTCCCATGACCTTAGTATTGCGTCGGTATTTGAAATTCTTGCAAGACTTTTCCATGCATTTTAAACGCACTGTACTGAGCACTCGAATCCAAGAGCTTATAAATAGAACCGATCGATAGCAAAAAGCATTTGCAAAATTAGACTTGAGAGGCTTTATTTTTAAAAAAGTACCAGGCGTCTCCATTCGATAAGGAAATTCATTTTTTGGCCCTGTTTTTGACCCATTAATCGTCCGTAAAATGTGCATTACGAACAAAAGATGCCTCATAACACCTTTTTAACATAACACCTCTTTTGCTCTAATTACATCATCTTCAAATGCTGACTAATTGTTCATTTTCCACTCAATTACAGCTGAGATGGACGGCTACGATCGTTTAAAAGAAACAAAAAAAGATGTGTGTGTTCCCATGTCAATGGCTTCCAACACATCAAGCATGCGTTAGAGTATGTAACTAATAAAGGACGAAAATGGTCACCCAAGTGAACAAACCAGATAAGCGATACGTCACACCAAACCCCAAAAGCAGCTTAGTGTCACGTGTGCGTCATGGCCGACGCAATGACTTTTAAAGTCGCAACATTTTCCCACCTTCTGGCAATCCATTAATGTCACATCAATATGAAGTTGTGCGATAAATTAGCTCGATAACGCTTTCCACGCCGTTCCATCCGTCGTTAGTGGATGGGTTTCCATTAGCCGGGAAGCTCACTGGAACTTCGCCGGTCGGTGGGAAACCAATTGGAAACGAAAGATACTTGACGAGCGTGCTTGGGTGTGTGTGTGTGTGTATGTGTGTGCTCTTCTATTCCTTCGATACTTACTGTTTTTCACCTTGTAGGCGTTAAACATTGGGAGCAGCTGGCGGTAGAATGGTACGAGCGCCGGTCCGATCAGATCCGACGACATGACGAGCTGCTGAATTATTTTCAACGTAACGCACATTACTTCCACGTTGCGTGTGTTTAGCGCATCTGGATGGAGAACACAAAAAAAAACAATTAAAAATGATATAATAGCGACCAACTAATTGCGATGGACACGGCGAAAAAACCGAAGAGGAATGGAAGAAAATCGATCATAATTAAAATAAGCGGCATCTCCACTTGCTGCACTTACTCTTAATCGGAATAATTAGCTGCGGAATGACGGGATAGATCTTGTCGCCACCGTGTGCCAACAGGTCCTGCACACCCTGCCGGGCGTACGTTTTGTACGGGTGGCGTGTTTCCGACAGCCCGTCAAAGAACAGTGGCAGATAGAGCCCGTAGTCGAGCTTATCGATGTCCACCGTCCAGGCAATCTTGTCACCCCCGGTCAGATATTCCATCTTGATTGGCAGGTCACCTCGCTCGTAATACATCCTGAAGGACGTCGCCTTCGGTTGTATCATGTATCGCTCTGTGTGTGTGTGTGTGCGCGTGTAAGCCAAAACAAAAAAAAAGGAAGCAATTAGTGAAATTGGAAGGAAAACACAACAAAAACCCCACAAGAATGAAAGACAGACAGAGCGGGATGGCACGATACGTACGTTTCTGCGCCTTCGGTGGCCCCATTACGTAGGTGTTCTTCTGGAGCGATTCGATCGAAAATGCTGGCACGGGTCGCATTGCAGCGGAAGCACTCTTAACACTGCGAACGGGTTTCGCTTTAACCGAGGCCGACCGTGCCCGGACCTCGAACAGGAAGGATGCAGATTTAGCCATCTTTTTCGTTTTTTTCGATGTTTTCACGATTTTATTTAAAGCACGGCAAGGACACGACGAAACACAAACACACAGACGCACACGCCCCTCCGGAACGTCGTTCGAGTTGTGAATGATGTGGCCGATTTGTAGTCTGTCTTACGGGTTTCTTCACGTTTCCTACAGCAACTCGTCGACGTTTTTCTTTTTACATACACGACGAAATGCTGCACACCTGCAACTACAATTACAATTACACTGGTTCACGCTTAATGCTACGGACACAGACCCGGGGCCGGACAAAACCCTCCACGTTGTCCACGTCCACACGCTTCAACGGCAGATACGAGAACGACGATAACAAATAAACACAGCCGCCGTACTAGTTTGTGGTGTGTATGGCGCATACTTTTACACGGGCACCCTTTGCTTTGGTGTGTGAAAATATTTTAGTTTTGATTTGGCCATCCTCGCCATGGTAACGGGGCTGCTAAATGGGTGAACAACACCGTCGTTGTGGTGTTTAGTATTCGAATACGGCCAGTGAGCATGTCGGGATTTACGGTGGGTTGTGTGCAACGTGTTGCATACTAGTTGTATGCGAGTTTGATACGCTTATTAACCCTGATGGTCGCGGTTGGCGAATGACTCTGTACGAGGATTATAATATAATTTGTTTAAAGACAGAGAATTAAAGTTTCCTTTTGTAGATAGTTATTAGCAATATGATTTAATGAAATTCTATTATTAAAGACCTACGTACTGGAACAGATTTGGCAGTCTTAGTTAGTTACTTACTTATCACCGCTTACCGCTTACGGTCTAGCGCCATCCTCTGCCAATCCAATATTCCGACCGTTCTGGCGGACGCATCAACGCCATCACTCCATCTCAGTTTGGGGATACCACGCCTCCTCTGTCCACTATAGAAGGCTTAAAAGGACTTTACGGGCTGAGTCGTCCGATGCCATTCTCATGACATGGCCAGCCCACCGGAGCCTGGCGAGGTGAGATCACCGTACGGCTCGTATAGCTCGTCGTTGTAACGGTTCCTCCATTGTTCTTCCACACAACGGGGCCAAAAATCCTTCTGAGCATCTTTCAGCAGTTTTGGACAAAGTCCATGTCTCAGAGGCGTATGTGAGTACCGGGGGACTATCAAGGTTCTATACTGCTCCTGTGCCCTCTCTTATTCCCTCCGCTGCCGAATGCTTGATCTGACTGAAATCAGATCCCGTCATTCGCAAGCACAGTCCTACTTCATTGCCTGTATCCTTTCCTCTGAATTCGACGTTCCTTCTCTTCTTTCCTCCTATCTTTATTCCCTCTCGGCATACGGTCTTCTGCCAAAATGATCCCTGGTTGCGAGCATGCAATGCATTTAACCGCGTACACGATCTGTTTCACTTCAATTTACCTGTTTCCCACTTCCGATCTCTGTTGTACAACTCCTCCTAACTATCTAATCTCTGTCCTATCCCATTTGCGTTCCTCCTTCCTTCGTAAATAAGAAAAAACATTGTTAAACCCATAGTGGCAAACATTTAGAATAAACAAATACAAATACAAAGTCCATGTCTCAGTGGCGTATGTGAGTACTGGGACTATAAAGGTTCTATACAGTCCCAACTGCGTCCGTCGCGACAGGTATTTTGAGTAGAGAAGCTTCCTCAGGTGCGCAAATCTAACGTCTATGTTGTTATCGGTGCTGACTTTTGATCCCAGATAGGTGATGAATCAAAATAAAATATAGAATGATTTTTTTTTTCATTTATTTATAGAGGCTTTGGGTCTTAGAGACCTCATTCGCCTCTTTACTGTTTATTGTTACATGTGTGGTACAACTATTGCGAGTATGGCTTATCTATTACATGTAATTCTTGTATTGGTAAAACTTTTGTGCGTTGAATTTAAATTTCTCGGTATAGGTTGCTGATGCGTAAAAATCGGATGAGGCGGTTCTGCTGTTGTTTGTCGGGTGAGAGTATGATGGCTAGGTCGGTATCAAGTTGGCAGGTGGCTCGGTGTGTAGTGTATCCATGGCAATCGGTAAGGATGTGGCGGACCGTAATGTCGACGCCACAGAAGCTGCAAAGTGGTGGACTGGATCTATCGAGAAGGTAGGAGTGTATCAGGCGGGTATGACCGATGCGAAGGCGGGAAAGGACTCGTTGGATGTGGCTGGAATCGGGATCATCCCAAAGTGCTGTGTTGTGCTTGATGGAGCGGAGTTTTGTAGAGATGTCTAGGTTGTGCCAAGTGGTGTTCCAGTGTTGAGCGACTATTGCGTTAGTGAAGCGGATGGTGTCTCGGCGTGAAAGAGCGCTGTGTGGTTCGGCTGGACGGAGCCGACCCTCGTTGGCCAGTCGATCGGCTTTCTCATTTCCGTCAATTCCGGAATGGCCCGGAATCCAACAGAAAGTTATTGCAGGTGATGATGGGATGTTGTCAAGGAGCTGGATGTGGGGGTCTTTGGAGAGGCCGTGTTCGAGGGCGGTCAGAACACTGGCACTGTCGGTGAAGATGACGTTCGGAATGTCGGTCCGAAGTCCTTCTTCAGCGGCAAGTCGGATGGCTATTGCTTCGGCTGAAAAGATGTATGGTTAGGAAGTTTGACGGCGCAGTTGTCGTGGTAGGAATGGATTCCACAGCCGGCTGACACCCGATTAACGGAGCCGGTGCTGGTATTTGGTTCGCATCAGGTGCGTAAAGGTGCTATTGGCAATGTGGCTGCTTTTTCCGGTTAATATAGAATGATGATGCGTGAGATCTACCTTCTTACCACCAGACTTATGCTCCAGGAACTGACAAACGAAATATGCGAGGAAGAATGTTGAGGATCAACTAGCAGAGCTTCTAAACGATAATTGGTGTTTAATAAAATGGTATGTGATATTTTATGCCCCAAATTCTGATTGTATTATCCATACAATTCCTTATCTTAATAAATAAAACCATAGAAAAAAAATTATAGAATATATAGGTTTATTTGCAATTTATGCTGGTATCCATTACATCGTTTTGCAGAATTCTATCGATTATTTGAACGGTGAGTGAGTTTTTGTTTTAACTTTACAGATGCCCTAAAGTGTTACACTGCTACACGAACCGAACCGTAGTAAGAAAAGCAATTTACAAACATACACATTCGCACAGTGCGAACGGGTACCGGCACATTCTACGTGACCAATCATCCAGCAATTGGCTACCAATTTTACAATACATTTTTTTTCTGCAAAATTATGACAAATTCCGTACCGGTGCTTTTCAGCGCACACCGCGTGATTTTATGGCAGGGCAGACACATTCACTAGAGTTTCTGCATTCGAAAAACTGTTTTCAGTCACCGATATTTCGGTCCCTTCTTCCAACTGGTTTACCTGTGGTATTGTTTTGTATTACTAAGAAACCATCCTATCTGTATCCTCTACCCGTAGTAACAGCGCCATTAACTGCATGCATGTGGTGGAGCAATATTTCAGTGTTTTATATTATCCAAGGAAAAGGTTACGCTAGCAAAAGAAACGTAAATTTATACACGTTTTTGCTACTATCGTTTTAGTTGAATTAATTTTTGTTCCACTATTTATTTAATCGCTTTATTCACTGTGCAGCATACTTATATCATATCAGTTTGCGTCGAAGATTTGTTGTTTCAAATAAAAGATTATTCTCGTAAAATAATCACGAAGTTAAGTTAAACAAAACGAAGCTAATTATGAGAACGTTCCCCTCTGCGTTCAATAGTGTGGTTACAGACCCGTTTACAAATGATTTGCTATAATACATTAATTTAGTGGCCACTTAATTAAATTTAAAAAAAAGTTAAAAGAAGCTAGAAGATTGACTTAATTGAAAAGATTAAAGAAACACGATCGATTGTAATTGTCACAGGCCGATGTTAAGAACGTACTACGTAACCCACATTACAGAATCGCTCGCGAGAGAGAGGATTATAAAAGAAAACAATCCCACCCTGTGTCCTAATCAACTGCAGTCGCGCAACCTAACGTGATAGTAGATGTTTTAAAAAGAATATATTTTACAAAAACCGTTAATAATCACAGCAATTCACTATTGTTCTCGCTTTTAGCATTAGCATCAGTTAGAACAGTGGGTTGATGGCCACCAGTTGAAGAACGGTGCGCCACCATATGTTGAGTGTGTGTCTGTCGTATTTAGCTGCTTCTACATTGGTTTAAGAATACTTCTACAAGACACACACACACTGTCAATATTTAATTCCCGGTAATATATGGGATGATTTGTTCCGTCGCCACAATACCCGTCCACAAACGGAAGCACTTTCCACGATTTCGTACCAGATCCTTCCTGCACTAACAACTACCTTGCCCTAGCTGCCGCCCATGTTAACATCCTTTCGTTTAACTTATTGCAACACACTGCAGCATACAGTGCCACTACTTGCAGGCAACAAATGCGCGCCATGGCCAGTGTTCATCATTTATGAGTGTTGTGTGGTTTCTATTACCCTTAGTATTGCTTTTATTTGACCGGGGAAACGAACTGAGTACGACGCGAGTAATGAAACACTTGGATTCGCAAACTACACTGCCTAATGCGATAAGTCATAATACTCGGCAGCCTCAAGCATCCTCCTCTGTGGCATGCCGTTCACAGCTAATCAAATCCTACTCGCCCTTTATTACATACTTCCTCCTTCGTTTTTCTACACTATGCACCTTCATATTATGCGCGTTACATTTACACTATGTTTTAAATTGCTCATAAAGTTACAGGCAGAGTATTTCATCAGCACGAACAGGGCCCACAGCAGCACGGGGTAAGCAATGTATATTTGCACATGTATGTAGCATTACGTTGTACATAGTTTTGTTATGTTACTTTGTTTTTGTTTTTGTTTGTTTTGTATCTAGGAGAAAGCGAAACTAATATGATAATCTATATAGATTGCACATGTTTTATTTCTAATTTCTGTCGTGAGTGTGACACCATTATTGAACGCTATGTGTGATGGTAAGTGGGTACATGATAGTGATGATCTTTCGGTTTGGGATAAAATGCGTTTATGAATCTGTTTGTTTGTAAACAATTACACTGCACCTTTAAAGCATTAAAGTACATTAACATTAAATAACTGGGATTATTGTTTCACGCAAAAAAAAAGATATGTTTAAAAAAATGAAATACTAAAAATACATTTCCAAAGCAAATGTTTTATTACGACTAGCCATACCTTCGCAGAGGGTTGGTGTGATGTGGAAAAAACACGGAATGAAAATATGATTTCCCAAAAAAAGCTATTCTACAGGGTGTTCGAGATAAATTTAACAGTTACATTTTTGTTTATAACTCGTGATTGAATTGGCATAGGAAAACAAGCAATACGTCATTCGACAGCTAAAAGTGTACGGAACAAGCAGCAAAAACATCCCGTGATAAAAAATGCCAAACCAGAGTACATTGTGGAAGCGGATCACATGCATCATGATGATCCGCGCCGGACGCGACAACCGCGACATCATGCAGTGCGTGCAGTGTTCGCTGAATACGGTGAAGGCGATCCGGAGTGAGCTGGGAGAAAACAGCGACGACGACGAAGCGGTGGCAGCACAAAAACCACGCTTTCCTGGCTGACCTCCAGGCGCGCGTAATAGAAAATCCGGGAATCGGAATTCGGCCGTTGGCACGTGAGATGGGGGTGATGGGGGGGATGGGGGATCACGAGAGTGGCCAACGGCAGACCCTACGTGTTCCAGCAGGATTCCGCACCGTGCCATACAGCCTCCAAAACGATAAAGTGGTTGGCGGCCAATTTCAACGACTTCACCGCGCCGAATGTGTGGCCTCCCAGCTCCCCAGATCTTAATCCAATGGATTATTTCGTGTGGGGCGCGTTGGAACGGGACACCAACAGAACCTCCAGCAACACCAAGGCGGAGCTGATGTCGAAAATCGGGTCCGTTTTCGCGGCCTTACCAAGCGAAACTGTCGCCAGGGCTTGTTCCGGAGACGGGTGGAGGCCGTAATAGAAGCCGAGGGCAGATATTTTGAATAAAATGAAGAAAATACATGGTAAGCTATTATTTCTAAAACAAAAAAATTTCCCCGATGATTAATTTTGTCATAAAAGTCTTTCTCCGTAGGTGACTGTCAAATTTATCTCGAACACCCTGTAATTAAAGCTGTCCCGCCACTGATGCGTCTTGTGATGTATATGCTAAGCGAGCAGCAGGCAGACAAGCGTACAATTTTACATTTCGGTAGGATTAAGGTTCGTGTGTATAAGCAGTATGAGTAACAGTAGACACACCAATACGATGCATATTGCACATTCGTATCGGTTGCACGCGTTCATGGTTAGGGGATTATTCCATCGTTTAAGTGGAGTTGCAATGTATTGGATCGTGCTGCTGCTTCATGCGCTAACGCAATAAAAGAGTGTGTTAAAACAAACATTTTGTCACTATTTAAAACATAAAACACTATACAATAATTACAGTAGCGACTAGCATTGTAAACCACTGTCAAATTACACATTACGTTAAAGGTTTCAAAAATAAAATTTTAAACACAAATATCTAACTTTTTAGCACGGGGTGTGTTTCAATCACTTAGAGTAAAGCAATAATCCGAATCCGAATCCGAATCCGAATCCGAATCCATGTACCATGGCAGTACAAAACGATTCGCAAACAGTGTAACACTGTAAGTTACAACTTAAGCAACGAGTTAAGAGGGTAAAAAGGTTCCGGCTGCAATGGCAGCAAAGGTGTGTCGCACGTATTAATGCGCAGTAAAACAGCAACATCACGTACCAGAATGTGCCATTAGGAGCGATGTCCGTCCACACATCACCAGTAGCGCAATCCTTTCCGTTTCTTTTCACATGGTGTGACGCAGTGCGCTTCAAAAAGGTGTTAGAGTTTATATGCGTGTGTGTGTGTGTGTGTTTGTAGGTGAGAATTGGGTCATGTAGCAGCAATAGGTGTGTGTTTGCGTGTCAGCCAGCCAACCGTTTACACTATCCCACCTTCGCAGCCGGTCAATATTTCGGATGACCCACCGGTGGCGGCTGATGATACGGATGAGGCAGATGGGGCTGTCGCCGCAAGACTTTGCTGTTGGATAGGGCTGGTGGTGGTGGTGGAGGCGGCTGCTGCTGACGCTGCTGCTGCTGCTGTTGCTGTGGCTGTTGGGGTCCCGCCGGTACTGCCAACTGTAGGAAAAGCGATAGCATTATTGAACGGTGATGCATGCCGTTGTTGTTGTAGGGGTTGCTGTTGCAGCGGTGCAACACCGGACGAACCGTGAGCAAGATGAGAAACATGATGGTGCGTGTAGAGCTGCGGTACGGGATGAGAATGATGTTGCTGCTGTAAGGCGTTTGGCGCATTATTGGCGGCATTATTGGTGCTGCTGAGTGGGCTAGTGTTTATGTTCATGGTGGTGGAGTTGGTGGTGGTAATGGTGCTGTTGGTGTTTGGTGGACATGATTGTAGCACACTATTGCTGTTCACACTGTTACTACTACTGATGGCGGACGAACTGTTGCTGGCGGTGGCGGCCGTGCTACTGAGTGCGTTACTGCCGATACTACTGCTGACGGGACTAACAGGGGTCGTGGTGATGCTGCCATTCCCACCGCTGATCGATCCGGTGCTGCTTCCGCTGCTGCTGCTGCTGCTACTGCTGCTGTTACTGAGAAAGGGAATACGGGACGAAACGGCACCGGCGGCCACGGCTGCCACAGCCGACACGCCGGACAGTTTCGGCGGTATCTGCGGTTTGTTGGGCGGGATCGGTGGCGGCACACCGCGTCCACCGACCGGCAGTATTATTGTCTTCTTGATGGTTGCCGTCGATGAGCCGGTCAGTGGGCTCGTTCCCGGTGCTGCACCTGCTCCTCCTCCTCCTCCACCGCTGATTACCGTAGCCGCTGCAATGCCGGCCGCCTTACGTACGCCCGTGCTCGCCATCTGTGGTTGGGGAGGGTAGCCGGCAGAAGGTGGTTTCGATGTTAAAGTGATGTGCACACAGAAAACAAGTTCGTTGGTGAAATGTTTACTTTTTCAAATCCTTTTCGTTGTTCGTGTTTATGTGTGTGTGTGTTTATGTGTGTCTGTGTGTTGGCTTCAAATACATTCGTTACAGCCAATTCTCGGTAGGTTTAAAGTGTTTATTAAGGGTCTTCTACAATCGAACAACAAATTTTCATGACACCGATAAATAATCTCTTTATTAACAATCTATTGATTAGATGCCGCATTCGTTTCGAAAGGAAAAATTTGCGTTAACTGCTACAAACCCCACTTCTATGCGCGGCAACATAAACATATTAACATAACTATCAACCAAAGGCAAGGTCCAAAAAGAAAATGTACAATAACAGCGTAGCGTTAGAAGAAAACATGAGTATAAATAGTAATTTTTTTGTAAAACTATCAGCTCTATTTGATTATTCCCTTTTATCACGATTCCTTGTGTGAATGTGTGTGGGTGTGTTTGTATGTCTCAACACCATACCATTTAATCCATTCTACTTTCACGTTAAAAATCAATATTAGATGAGGCAACAGTTTGTTGTTAGTTTGTTAAGGTACGAACGTACATTATTGGGACTTGTTAGTTCTGATTATACATTTCTATTTTTGTCTCTTTGCTTTTTTATCCAAATAAATAAAAGAACCGTATAAAATTGTACACGAACAATGCAATTCTCGTTAATTGCTCTTAGGCGAACAACTTCATAAACTTCTGATTGTACAAAAAAATAAACAAATTTTGCCTTTAATTTCACTACAGTCGCACGAAGCAGATAAGCATTGTTTTTTTTTTGATTAATGAAACGCAAAACACGCGCATACACGAAATTCCATTACCACAATTAGTTGCACAATGTATTACAAGAATCAATTCATTGGACGCGTTTCATTTAATTGGATTATTTTGGACAATAATTTAGATAAATATAGGAAGGAAAATAAAATGAGAAAAACAAAATTAGCTAGTTAGAAAACGGGGTAAACGGCTGTAGTATTCGCTATGTTTATGATTGCGTCTACGACAACTACATGAGCGAGTGAAAAATTAAATACAAAACCACAGCTTCTAATGTCTTTAGTATGATACAAGAGTCTGATTACCGTATGGTACACGCTACATAAAAATTTATATAAGGTCTGTTAACTTAATTCGCGAGCGTTTTAGCACTGTATTTTCAGAATGCTAGCAGAAGTCGAGCAGAATGGCGATTTAAATAAAATTTCTACGCATAATTCGCATTGGATTAAATTTATTTCGAATCCTACGTTCAAAAAGCGTTCATCTAAAATGAATGTTCGCATATTTTAAGCTGTTTGGAGGTGTTAACGATAAGTTCCTCTCTCATCTTGACAACATAATAATTCGTAAAGGTCCGTTAATCTAAACTTGTTTTAAAAAATTCTTTAAGATACTTGTCGCGCCCAAAGTTTCAAAGAATAAGAAAAGCCGTTTGAAGTACCTCTGAGGAAGTTCAAGCTCCTGCAGCGATTGCTACGCTTGATATCCTTATTTTACGCCTAAAACTATGCAATCCGATGTTTCTTCGTTGCTGCCTATTGCTGCGAATAGGCTTTATGCGGTAATCAGGTAGATCCCAGCAACTTCGCGTATGGATATCCATGCTGTTAAGAACAAATCTTCAAAGTTTTGGTGATAGGGTAAGTGCACCAATTGTTGTGCTAGCACCAATTGTTGTGCTATCGATGCAAAAATCGAAATTATGAAAAAATATGGCCAATAGCAATTTCCTAACACCATATTCGTGTTATTTATTTGTTTTCCTTGTTTTCTTACAAGTTTTACAATTTTTGAAAGTCCATTAATCGAATAATAGCAATAATTATTTTTGCTGTCAAAAAATCAACCATTTTCACTATTTGTTATTGTAAATTCCTAAAAAACATTCTTTTTTATGTTAACAATGATTATTGTTAGATTAAACGACTCTAACTCAGTTTTTACACACCTAACACAAGAATTGAAACACATAGCACAACAATTGGTACATCGAAGGTGTTTAGGAAAATTGCTAAAACTTTTGTATTACTAATTCAATTTTAAAAATTTAATAAGGAAAATGTAAATGAAATGTGTGTTTATCTAAAAAGTCCTAGTTTGTGAATTTTGGATCAGCAAATTATTTACAATTGTTCTTTTAGTTGAAACGCTGTACAAACTCGTCCATAATTGGTACACCTACCCTAACTATTTCAGATCAACTGAGAATGCCGAAAAATGCTGAATTTATATAAACTATATCGCAAGAATACAGGAACATCGAATGGGAAATCCATAAAATCAGACTTTTTAAATATGTAAATGATTATTGGGTTCAACAAGCGGAGTATATCTTGGAAGGATAGAAAAGATAGAAGCGCTGAAAGCTGAAGAATGCGAAATATCCTCAGCAACGGGACACACAGACCGTCATTTCTTTACTTCTTCATTTTCATCCGTCATTTAATTGAATTTCTTTCGCTTACTCTGAAATACATCTCCTGGCACGTAACTCTATAACCACGCCATGTGAATTAAGTTAATGACCTAATATTTGAAAATTGATGTTTCGGTGTGTGTTTGATGTGAGCTATTCCTTTTAATGAGTTTAATCTTCTTAGGCATATTGAACGAAACATAACCAGAAATAGAATAAAAATACAAAATATCAGTAAAAAAACCCTACTCTCTCTATTCTTTTCACTTTTTTTATAACATTCAATGAACCGAAAGAAACCGGAAGATTCGAACCAGGTACGGTACAGAGTGAGTAATGGATTATAAGTTATAATTAGATTAGAGCAAGCCAACAAAGGTGAATGAGATAGTGTTTACAGAGGCAAACCGAACATAAAACCAACAGCAACCAATCGACACGCGCATTAATAACTAAGCAAAAGTATAAAAAATTGTGAAGCAGGCTTAAAGAAAAACGAAAACCGAACGTACTGTCTACAAGGGGTGCAAACGAATTGAAACAAAAAAAAACTGTCCCAAACCAAACTCCCGCCCCACACCCTTTAGGTTCGTAATAAACGTAATGGAAAAAGTAAAAAAAACTAAACAAACGAACAAAAAGAAAAACCAAAAATACGTCATACTCAATGCAAGCAAATTGAGTAATGAAAATGATCAACGAAACGATTTTGCTTGAAAGCTGTATGAACTCTGGTATGTCTGGTCACACTTACCTTCCCCGTTGGTGTGTTTGCGTACGTGTCCGGAGCGGTTCCAGCCGGAACGCCTGAAGCATTCGGTACAATTCCACCCGTTCCTAGGCCCGTTGTACCGGCCCCACCGACTATTGGTGGCGATGTGACCGAAAGTTGCGAAATGGCCGTTTGCCGTATGAGTTGCCCCGGTGAGACTGATCGTGCAATTCCGGTTGCTGTGGGTAGGTGAAGAGGAACGTGAATTTAAAAGCAAAAATGAATTACATTGATACATAAACGGTTCACCTATCAAGAAGCACACGCAGTAACAAAATCAAAACATCATAACTCATGCGCATTTGTTCCATAAATTACATTTCATAGCGCAAAAAAAAAAAGCAAAAACGAAAGCAAAACAATAATTTTAATCAAAACACATCGATAATCACACACAAAACATGCAAGCAAATTTAACGTTGAAAAACTAGAATGCACATTACTTGGTGCCGAAACAGGAACGCTCGATACGGTTGCGGTCGGTTGCACGACTTTCGTAGCCATGCTACTAATCATTTGTCCCGGTATGCCTATGGATCCTGCAGTGACTGTGAAAGAACACCGAAACAATCCATTAACAGCCGTCTAACCGCCTTGCTAAAAACGAACTCGCTTGTGTTTGATCATATGCATGATTGAGAATGAACGCCAAATGCTTCCCACTCTCTCATGGACAGTAATCTGCTTTAGTAGTAATGGAACAAGAGCAAGCTTGGGTGAATGGGGCTTACCGGTCGCTCCAACCGATGATGGACTTGATGCAGCACCAGAAGACGAAATTCCACCACCCGGTATACCGCCGATCGATGGCCGAGACGGTACGAGACCGCCCGGTTTGGTAGGTAACTGTGGAGCAACTAGCGGATGTCGTATGCCGGTCTGCTTGCGTAGCAATTCAATTTCCGCCTTCAGCTGCTGTATTTCTAGTTCCTGATCTTTAACCCTACAAGAGAACAATAAAGTATACATTTATAATGAGTTCAGTATGAGCAATACTGCAAAAATGTCTATTATCTCAAGCATAAATGAAATAAATTAATAAAGGCGATTTTCTGAACCCCGGCTACAGAATACCAACCAGCCCACTCTTCTGTAACACTAACTGACGATATTAATAGCCTATAGTGATGAGAAAAACGGCTCCGACCGGTTCCAATAATTTTCGGAACCGGCTCCGGAGCCGTTAGTTCGGAGCCGGCTCCGGAGCCGTTGGTGCGGAGCCGGCTCCGGAGCCGTTAGTTC
>KZ062152.1:111909-168629 GCA_002091835.1 Anopheles maculatus | reverse complement strand
TCTTCCGCGTCCTTTAGTGCTTCGATCATTTTTGCCTGCGCCTGCCGTTGTTGCATTACTAGCGCGGCTAGGGAATCCATCTGTTCGCGCACCCCGGTACGTTGCTCGTTCATGAGCCGCATCTCGTGCTCGGAGTGGGCTGCCTGTATGGAGGACTGCCGGCTGGCTATGTTACCGCTGGCCGCCAGCTGGTCACGAAACAGGGCCGCATGTGGATCGTTCAGGTTGGTCGATTTGCTGTATCGTGGTGTGGTTAGCAGCTGCTTAATCTTTTCCGTCTTGAGCACTGCAATCACGACATCGCGGGCCTGCAGCTCGCCCTCCAGATAGCTGAGCAGTTTTAGCAGATCCGCTTTGCTAAAATCCATCTTTGGGTTACGCTAAAACGAGAGTAATGGCGAGATTTTATTAGGAAGGCCTTTGATAATAACGAAAACATTGATTTTAATTGTCATACAACGATGGAACGAACGTCCTATCCTAGAGTCTACGTGTTCTTGTTCTTGTAAATGCCAAAAATAAAATCTTCACCCGTATCTTAAACACTTTAAAAATGCCTATACGGACAGATGCCTCATTGCGTGGACACATACGCCAGAAGGTCCTGGGCAAATAGTTGACCAACGATGATACCCAGATGTAAACGGGGAAACCTTTTGTACTGTACTTGGTAAGTAAATAAGCATGGAATCCTCGTTATCCCTCGCCACGTACCATGATGATGGGAAAAACCACGAAAGGGCAACCGGTCAATCACACCTTCGTACCGGAGATCGACAAACAACCGAACACGCACGCACACCATACACATACACTCCCCGCAAGGGTCATGCCAGCCGCAACCTCCCCGTTACATATCGCGTGTCAATTCATTCGGACTAGAACCGCGCGGTTCTTCTTCCCTTTCAAGAAGGGATGATTTCGCTCATTCATTGATTGTTGCTTTCTCTTCCTCGAGAGGCACTCTTCACGCTCACACGCTTCTTTGCAATCTTTCTCCGGCTCTCGTTCTCGCTCGCAAGTACACAAGCACCGCGGACGTGTTAGCACGGGGGCATAGGAATATTGATTTTTCCTTGCCTTTACTTTAGCCGTACACGGGGCGCGTCTGAAGATGGACAACACGACAATGGGGGGGGTAAGGGTTGCAAGATAAATGTGTGCAACTTTTCAAGACGGTATTGCATTTTTTCTTCCGGAGAATATGCCCTCTTTCCTTTCCATGGCCTGCTTTGGTATCGCCCTGCCAGGAGCAACGATGAAACTTACCTTTAACGTATCGCTCGTCTGTTTGATAGCGGCCAGGTCTGCCTCGGTGAACTTTACCGTACCCTTCGGTTTGTCCGGTGCGGCAGATTCTCCATCGCCGCTGGAGCTGGTGCCCACTTCCGCCATCGTTTGCCGACAGAGCCTTACTCGGGTTCCCAGTGTGCCGCCGTTCACTGTACGGAGGGAGACTGTGTGAAGCACACAGCCACCGCCCGGTTTACTGGTTGACGTGAGAAAAAAAGGTCCCTACCAAGCAGGGGGACACACCACCGCCGCACGAGCCGACAGACTCCGGAAGATGCTGAAGCGCTTGTCGGTAAGGCGTACCTTGCTAACGTTGGGTAACGTTTTCGGGCTATTTGCACGGCACCAAGCAATCGGAGCAATCGATCGATGACGGACACTGTAGTTTCCTACTAGAGACAGATGGTAACAATATTCGTCCGCTCCGTTGTGCAGCAGGAAGGAACGGTGTATCACACTCACTGGTTTCGTGCAAAATAACTAAGCTGGGCGAGGAGATGCCAAACTAGACAGCAATCCTCGTCCAGCAGCTGTCGAGCAGTGCGTTCGTTCGTCTTCCGAGAATACCCGCGTACACATACACACACACACACACACACGCGGATTCTACGTTTTTCACACTTTTCTACTCTCTTTCTCTTTCCTTTTCTCTCGGATGTTCTCTTTCTCTGTGTGAAGGTCGCGTCGACTGATGATGATCCGATTACCACACACTGCACACATATCACCCAGAAACAACTCTACACCGTAGTAGCACCATCCGCACGATGGTTCCCAAGCACGGCCAGGAATGGAATAGGTATCTGTAAGCGTGTGTACGTGCTCTCTACACTGCTTGCACTCGTTGGATGCACTTCCGAACGCAGCATGCGCGCGAGGCAGAAGAGAAGGCGGAATGAAGTGAACGAAGAACAAGAAGACAAACACAACACAGAACGCGCACTCCTACTTTCTGCTGCTACCCCCACCCGAAGAAAAAGATGCTGTCATTCTTCGTGTTGATGATGATGATGACGATGATGATACTCTGCTCTTGACACCTACGAGGCCATCCATGCACTGCCGCCGACAACAAAGACAACAACAACAACAACTGCAATGTGATGCTAACGGAAGCTTTTTCACCCAATAATCAATGTATCTCCTAATTGATCGATAGCACTTTTCACTCGTTTCTTCGCCCACAACGTTTTTGGCTGTATCGCTACACCAAAACTCGGCTAAACATCACGTCCATTGCACAACTACACACAGAATCCGTACACACACAGAACACACATCGCGATTCTTAGCGCATCATGCTGGTGATCTTCTTGCTGTTGTTTGCTGCGTATCGCCACTTTTCACTAGCGCTTTGTTTGGGAGGTACGCTGTAATCACTACAAAAACACACAATATCGATCTACGAGCACGAACAGGTGAAATGTACGTTTTTCGCCGGGAATCATCGAAACAAACGCACCGAAAGACGGCAGCACTTGGCGTGAATGTTTTGTTTCCACGGACGAACAAACGAACAAGCGCTGCCCGATGCTGCTGAAAAACCGGGGCTAGCCAGCGGTCATTTGCGATGACACTTTTTGCCTGACAACTGGAAAAATTTCCCCAAAAATAACCCCTCGGTGTACATTTTCAAGGGTTGGGCAGGAGGATGGGTGATAAATTTATAAATTATTTAGAAGGATAAAACTGTGTTTACTTTTCTAAATCATTATTTAAATCATTCCGGGTTTCCAGGAATGCATGATAATTATATTCCAAGCACTTGAAAAATCTTCGGCAACCTATTTGAATCTGCTGCAATCGTTCAAATAGAATGGCGTCATGTGACAATTCGAAACTGACACGATGTAAACAAACGCCGCACTTTTTTTCTAATTCAAACTTAAAAAGGTAAATAATATTTTGTTGTTCTGGATAATGAGTTCAAATGGAAATGTTGAAGTGTAAGTTCATCTTGATCATTAGCTCTTTATGTGTATAGTCTTGCTCATTCAGTACAATATCGTTTTCTTTCAGCTCACTCAAGATTCCGTTTCCTTCCAAACGGGAAGCCGAGATAGCGTACGATGTGCTGCGCGTCGATAGCGAGCCCAAGCGAAGTTTCATCAACAAACTAATGAAACTAGAAGAGAACGTTCTGCTGCTAGAATTGTCCGGCCAACAGGCGAAAAACGTGCGTGTTGGTGTGACATCGTTTTGCGAATTGCTGATCCTTTGCTGCGAAACACTAGAACAATTTGGTCCACCTTCGTCGGACAAGTACACCCATTACTGAACCCAACAATACCGTTCACGGCATTCAGCATGCCTGAACATACGCCGGCTCCGACGCCGGGTAGAGCAATCTACGGTTTTGCTCTGTTTCTTTTGTTTAAAACCTTATTCTTAATGTACGTCCTATGGGCATATGTTCCTACCGTGTGGTTCGAGATGGTCGGCCTGACATATCTACCGGATAAATACTTTGCACTCTTCATACCAATCGTTGCGCTGGTTGCGGTGACACTGTTTGCATTTATAATATATCCCTCGCTGGCCCTGTCCATGATGCCGGACGTAGACGAGCGGGTAACAATCGCTGATGGTAACACGATCGTAAGGTGCGAGTATCGCTTCCCGGACGGCCAAAGCTGTCATCAGCGGGTGGAAGATCCATTCGAAAGTGGGTGGTATGCGAAACGGCACTGTTCAAAACATAGTTCCCGCCACATCGAAACCCAGCGCACGGTGCGTGTGGCCAACTTTTGCGACTGTCCGTACGAGGGACAGTGTCTTCTGCGAAAGGATCCAGAATATTTACCAACGTTACGGAGCAAAGATCCGATACCGGCCGTTAGGGATTTAAGCTTGTCGCAGGTCAGCCGTGTCCTGTACCGACGCTGTAGATAGAGATTTGCATTTTCAAATTTAAAAATAAAGTTAAACCATAATGAACACTATTCGTCTTCTCGCATTTCATTTTAAACCCTATATAAGCTTTTTATTATCTCAAAAACACAAACAGTCCTTGTGCGAGAATTAAAGGAAAGAGAAAAAAAAACTGGAAATTAACAGCACTAAATCCACCGACACAACACTCAATCATCCATTTTCGCCTTCTTGTTTCGATTGCGATTCTTAACGTTGTGTGTTTCGTAGAAGTTGCTGCCAATCTTTTTCCGCTTGCCGGCACGTTCGATCGCTCGCTTCTGCCGGGAGGTAAGCTTAACGGCTCGCTTGGTGCTCGTTTCCGGTTCGTCCGCCTTTTCGGATGCTGTTGCGTTTTCGTCCGGTTTCTGCTTCTTCTTGGTAAGCTGTGCCTTTTCCTTGGCGCTACGATGCACCACCCTACCCTGATCTTCGTCATACTCGTCCTCGGAGTAGAAATCGCTGATACCGGACGAATCTTCATCCTCGTCACCGGCCGCCTTCTTACGATTGGCTCTCTTCGCCTTTGCTTCGGCTTTCTTCTCTTCCTTCAGTTTCTCCAGCAGCTCCAGATCGATCTTATCGATTTCGCGAATGTCCTCGCTTTCGAACTCCAGGTTAACTTTAATTTTCCGGAAGTCCTGTATCTGGAACAGTTCGCGACCCTTCTTCACTGTGTCGGGGATGGTTGGCGTGGCTGTGACGCCCGAATAGGTACTCTTCTGGTCTTCGTCCCCTTGTACCGTCTGATTCAAATCGTCCTGCTCGCCTTCGGCTGCCTCCTGGCTCAGTTGCTTTTGCTGCTGCTCGTGGAACGATTTCGGTATTTCGAAACCTTCCGGTGCAACGTAAAACGGTAAGCGACCACGTTGCCAATCGTTCAGAATCATCTTTGCGACGGTTGGCACATCCGGTTCACCCTTCTTCAGCAGCTTACCCATTTTGCGGGCAATCTGTTCGAGGAAATCGATATGATCCGTCCACTCCGTCACGCCGTACGTTTTCACGATGTACTCCTTGCGGATACGCTTCAGCACCTCCTCGATGTAATCTTCCGGATTGTTGACCAGCTCGACACGTACCACCGCCTTCAGCACCTTCTCGGTGTCCGTTTCGGCCGTCGGGTACACCACACCGGGACAATCGATCAGGAAAATCCGTTTCATCAGCGTAATGTACTGCCACACCTTCGTTTCGCCCGCAATCGGAGCGACCTTACACACCTTCTTGCTGCGCAGCGCATTAATGACGGACGATTTGCCTACGTTCGGGTACCCGATGAAACCCACACTGATCTGCTTCTTGTCCACGTGCAGTTTGCCGATCTGGCGCAACAGATTAATCAACGCTCCCTTACCGAACGGATGCGTCAGCGAAGCGTGAAAAGCGATCGTCGGATACTCCTTGCTGAGTATGGCCACCCAACGCTGCGTCACCCAAATCGGCACCAGATCCACCTTGTTCAGGATGAAGAACAGATGCTTGTGAGGCTTTTCCTTGCGCAGGAAGGTCTCGATGTACTTCGACCGAGTCCCCATCGGGTCACGGGCATCCAACACCTGCAGCAACACATCCGCCGAGTCAACCACCTTGTGCAGCTCGTTCCAGATACGCTTGCTCTGACCGGCAGCGAAAATGTACTCCCGCACCGCATCTTTCACCCCACCATCGTCTCGCTCAAGGTCGTGATCCTTCGTTTCATCATACTTCTCAGCCGATTCCTCTGCCGTCTTCGTAAGATCCTCCAGATCGCGTACCTTCAGCGTTGGCCGCTTGCGCAGCTTCTTCTTGCCAAACACCGTTTCGTACTTCTCCGTGTCCAGCAGATGCACGCGTTGATAACGAGCCGTTTCGTTGAGCAGCGTAATCGGCAAGTTAGTTGGCTTCATGATCACCTTGTACGGATCCTTTACCGCTTTGCCCATCTCTTCCTGAAACTTTTGCAACGATTTCTGCGAGATGACACGCGAATTGGCAAACCATTTTGGGGACGGTTCGACGCGTGCCACCGTACCACTGCTAACCCAACCCTGGAACGGTGCTGGGGTAATGATTTTTCCTCTACGATCGCGCTTTGCCTTAAAGTTCCGGTACATCTGCAACCGCTTGATGGTCGCCTTCGTACGCGGTTTGGCCACCCCCTTGAGACCCTCGGTCGGCCGGTCCGGGTTCATGGAGTGGGTCGATTTGTTCATCGACATCTTGCGGGGTGGCCCCGGCCGGGAGCTCACTTTCGGCATTGTGGTACACTTTTGCGCTGGCGATGCTGCGAACAGGAAAAAAACAAGTGGAAATTAGATGAATTTTCCACCAAAGCCGTGCAGCAGATGTAAATTCACACGACGCAAATAAAAACAGAGACCGCAACACGCGGCTCGATGTTTGATTACAGTGACAGTTGTCACTCGACGCTTTTTGATAGCTGTCAAGTTACGGGAAAAGATTCGAATTTTTTAAACATGAAAATTAGAACCGTTGCGATATTGAATGTTATTTGCAAAGTTTTACTAGTTCAAGAAAAATGAGAGATATTCTAATAGTGCAGAGTTTTTGCAAGTACATAAACTCTATCTAACTTGTGCTTTTGTTCTTCATGTTAATTCAAAAGTTGGGAAAAGTGCCAATCTGTGTCTATATTGTTGCAAAGTATTTAAAGTTGAGTAACATCAAAGTTCAATGACCCTTAATTCTAAATAATATCATATTTGCAACCGCCTTTTCGTTGCAAATCTTATTTTCCACGTGTGCTGCAGTTTTACTAGGCGGAGCTGTACTACACATGACAGTTCTCACCTGTCACTTTACGGCGTTTTGTTGTTTACATTCTTCTCCCACCTCGCATCTGGAAAGACCTGTTTACGGCCGGAACGTGTACGAACGGTCGCACATATTTACAATTTGTTGCCAGCAGCTCCCCGAAACGGTTGGTCGATCGCGCGATCCGCTCCAGCCGCGTGTAGTGCGTGTGGCGCGGTAAAACATTGGAATTCGAACCATCTCCACCGTGTCGAAAGCGGTCGTTGTGTTTGTGCGTCAAGGTGAAGGAATCCAGCCACCCCGACCGTGCGGTTTGTGTGTGTGTAAGCGTGATTTAAACAAACTTTCTCCTCCCGTAATCTTGTCCCCGTGGTGTGGCAAATGCTTCGCATTGGATGCAGCAGTGAGTTTCATTGATAGGTTTTCGGTTAATTCTTCCCGGGCCATTGGTGTAAACTTCAGAAACCGGCTTTGTTGCATATTTTGTGTGTTGTCCTCTTTTGGCTTATTTTTGCGACGTGTCCAATTTGGGCCGTCTCGTCCGTCGCAAGTCCAAAGGGTCACTTTGTGACGCATTGCGTGTTTATGCTTTGGGAAACAAGAAGGAAACAGAAATCGTTCCCCCCGTTGTGCGATAATTCTGCGTGCGTGTGTATTGCTGTGTGTCGAATAATCACAGTTCTGTTGTGACGTTGTGACCCGTGGGTTCGATGTTCCCAGCGTACGACCTACTCCACTACAGCAGCATCAATTGATTAAGTTCGATCGATGCTGCCCCGATTCGGGCACTTGTTGTGGTCATTTTCCCACTTTTCTTCGGCTCGCCTCATTCGCTCATCGCCGGTCCGTTATTTGTTTCAGTTTCGTTTGTTGGTTATGCGTCAAGATTTGATAAGAGAAAGTATCCGAGGGGAGATGTTTGCAAAATGAAGAAACATTCCGTAGCCGCTGGTATACGGCAGTGCCGCCACGCACACGATTCGCCACATCTTTCCTCGGTGCTCTCGCTTCCCATTACCTTACCGCCTTACCGCTATATCGAACGCTTGTGGTCTTCAATTTCACCTGCCTGCCAGCACAATTGTGAAGTTTTGTTTGCGTCCATGTGTGTGTGTGTGTGTGTGAGTGCGTGACTTATGTTTTGTTCCGGTGCAGTTCCGCTAGGCCTAAACACAGGCAGCCAGCGGCGAATTAGCAACGGAAGATAGCTACATCGATGGGCCTTTACATAGATACAACTGTGTGATTGTGGTCGTCGTGACGGTGAATTAATGTGAGTGTAAATTATTTCGTTGTGTTTTCCCAGGCGTAGGTGCGCAGCGTATTTTCCGGCCAAGTAAAGTGTTTCAGTGAAAACCGGTAGAAACCGTGAAGCGGTGATTTTGATAACGCTACACACAGAGCGCACGGATTTACGGCCAAGCTTCAATCATGGCTTCGGTTACAGCAACCGAACAGTCGAGGAAGAATGTCGAATTTATCGTAAAAAATCTCTTAGCAGGCGGTAAGTATTTTGCTCAAACTTTATATTCTGTAATTGGTTGTATAGTTTACTAAGTAACTTAATTAAATACCGATTATAACTACAGTTAACACTTATATCGGATTAAATCCATACCATTGTCCGTTTAATTCAGATTCGTATGATGCTCAAGTTGATAGCATCATCGGGCTCCACATGGCAGGGCCGGATATCTAATCCGGTCCGGAAAAGTTTCCCCCGTACACAGGGCTTGAATATCCAGCTAGGGGTTATATAAAAGTCAAGAAAACTAGTAACTCTACACGCCAAGAGCCTTGTGATTTCTGAGATGTGAATTCAAAGAAGAAAAAAAAATTATTTCTTTAAATATATATACATTTACATATATATTTTTATATAAAACATTCAAAACTTAACTGGAAGGTGTTTGGGCAAATCTAAAATAAAGAAGTAATAGCAGTTCAATTTTGTTATTAAACAATTGCTAAAATCTTGTTTAAGAAAGTGAGAAATTGCTTAATAAACTTTTGAATTTCTTCCCTTTTTTTAAAAGACGTAGAATGAGAAAAGATTTTTTTCAGGAAGTTTTTTTTATAAAATTAGACCAATTACAGCCTCATTTTGATTTTAGGACGAGCTGCACAAAGAAATCCTTGATTGTATTCGTTATGTTCGATTTTAGTAAATGTTGAAAATCTTTTGAAAATTTTCAATCAGTCCAATCTGTTTTATCAAGTTTTTTTTTACCTATCTAAAATACCACCGGGGCGGCCCGGTGGTGTATCCGATAGCGGCGCCGGTCTTCACACGGCAGGACCGGGGTTCGAATCCCGGCGGACCGCCTCCCCGTACGCAGAACTGACTATTCTGCTACGGGTAAAACACAAGTCATAGAAAGCTAGAAATAGCAGGCCAAGACCTACAGAGGTTGTAGTGCCAGAGAAGAAGAAGAAAATAAATTTCGTTGTTTGATTGTTTTTTTTATATCTTTGTATCTTTCTAATTTTTTTTTTCATCGAACAGCAAGAAATGTTTATTTTCATAATTACTCTCCATTTAATAATGAAACAAATTCAAGATGGACTTTTTTGGTTTTATTTAATTCCTATTTTCAAATGTTTGTCTTAAATTTGTTTTTATTTGCATTTTGCTTCTCGTTATAGTTTTGCTATTGCATGAAATATTATTTTTTGTATCTTTTTCGCGACATTTTAATTAGTGCTGGGTAAATCTGATTCAGATTCATGAAACTGAATAAATCTTTAAACTGAATGAATGATTCTGAACCTGTATTTCAAAGACTCATGAAGCTTCAAAGATTCGTGAATTCCAAAGCTTCGTAAATTCCAAAAATCCGTGAATCCTCAAAGATCCGTGAATCATTAAGGTCCGTAAATCCTCAAAGATTCGTTTAGTCCCATAGCTTCATAAATTACCAAACATTCATGAATCCTCAAAATTTGATAAATCTCCAACAATTCAAGATTTTGCGCATTCTTTACGCATCTCGACTTAAATTTTAACGCGTTTTTTTATGAAATTCTGAAAGGAATTTATTAAGAAAACTTTTCGAGGGTGGTGGCATTGCTCGGTCGTACGATCTTGGTCGTACAGAATTTGTATGAGATTTGACAGAAAAGGTTAAATGATGGTTTTAGTTGCACAAACGGAAACTAAGTCTAAGTCTGGTCAAGCCGCTATGAACAAATATGCGTATTTCGGACAGTTTTCGTTCGTTTACAGGCGCTGTTTGGTAATTCATTCTTGGTGAATCTTTGGAGTTAATGAACTTTTGAAGATTAATAAATTTTTAGGATTCACGCATCTTTGAAGATTAATGAATTTTTACGATTCACGAATCTTTAAGGATTCGTGAATCTTTGGAATTCACGAATCTTTGAGGATTCTTGATTTTTAGGGATTCAAGAATGTTTGAGGATTCACGAACGCGAGTCGACTCGTGATTTGAATAACTCTTCACTAAAGATTCATATAAATGACACTCCTCGTCAGGTTCATGAAGCACAACACTAATTTTAATGATTACTGCTAGTTTTACTTATTAAATGTTTTGTATTTTCACTGATAACGTTAATGTTTATATCCTTTTTTCCATAACAAGTTAGGATTTTTCAAAACAATTATAATAGAAAAATAATTCGTATAGCTAACATTCACTTAACGGTTTGATGTTTATTTGTTTTTTTTTTTTTGTAACAAAACGATACCAGAATAGATAAATAAATTAAATAACTGAAATCGACGATTTCATGGTATTTGGCAAAGTGATTGCTAACAAAAAATAATTGTATACGCTTACATGCCATCCATAACGATCGTTACGTAGGATATGATTGAAGATGGTAGAAAAATTATTCTTTTTTATCGTTAATTGAATTGCGATTATTATCTAACTGATTGTGTCATTTCTTGTGATAAAATATTATATTTATCAAACATTAATATACAATCTTGTTCAAACAATCTTGGCAAGTATGAGAATCGAGCAAAATTCTGTACATCGGCTTATAAAAGCCTTTTGCAGCGAACAACTTATTTCATTCCTACCACAAAGCTGTGAGTTTTGGCCGAAAGCCGAAACAATCCGTGTCGAACACAGCACGAAGGTAATCACACCTGTGGAGAACCGCTAGGTACAACTTACTACGTCCCTCCATTGCGACGCTACTTGTCCAACCATTGCCAACATCACCATTTTTAATTCAATCTTTTCACACATCTTTCAGTGGGGCCAGTTATGACCTTACTTTGTTCACGATCTTTGCCTTTTTGTTTTTGGTTTGTTGTTTTTTTTTGTATTCCTGTGTGGTCATGGGGTAGTTTTTCGGTAAGGTCTCGTACACGAGCTTGTCACTTTCCATTTCGAAGTTAATGCCTTCTGTTGTTTGCTCATCTGTGTTTTATTGGCAGCGGTCGGGGTTTTTCTTCTTTGTCTTAAGCCGTTTGACGCTGCCCTTAATTGCAGCGATTCTGTGTGGTAGTGTAAGGCATCGGTTTGTAAGCGAAATGTGTTATTTCGCCCGGGGTATCGTAATTTACATTAAATGTATCATAAACATTTACCTGTGTTCAGGAATGTTTGAAGGACTTTATGAGTCACGCTGTTTTTACGTCACGCTAACTAGACGTAGTGGTATGCTTTGGTCAGAAGTCTCAGTCTCAGAAGCTTTTGTCCTGCAGTTTCTGGATTCTTTATCCATAGTTTGATGACCCGAACACTAGATGAAATATTTATTAAAATTTTACGAAGTTAATCTATGGAAAACAAGACATTTTTGCAATTTAAATTTCAAGTATTCGAACACTCGAAAATGACTTAATACGGATCCTTTCTTTTAATCTTCTGGCATTAAAAATGTTTAAACCAACAATTCCCAACCAGGAGATTTAAAATAAATGCGAATACAATATTGGACACAAATTGTTATTACTAATATTTCTTTATTTTAAATGTCCTTTGTTTTAAGCTCATTAAAACAACCTTTCAATGACTACAGTCAGTTCCATTATTAGTATTCATTCGTAAGAGGCCGATCCACGATCGTGCACAGTTTACATCCTAATCATGCAAACATGTCATCACTTACCATCGTTTGCAGGTGTGGCCGGTATGTGCTCAAAGACGGCCGTCGCGCCACTCGATCGCATCAAGATCCTGCTGCAGGCACACTCGATCCACTACAAACATCTTGGCGTGTTTAGCGGCCTGAAGCACATCGTCAAGAAGGAATCTTTCTTCGCCCTGTACAAGGGCAACGGTGCCCAGATGGTACGGATATTTCCGTACGCTGCCACCCAGTTCACCGCGTTCGAGGTGTACAAAAAGGTAGGCAAAGATGCTCGCTTGTAGGATGCAACTAAGTTTGGGCAGTAAATAGCTGTGGTGGAATGTGTGATTTACAATTTTTCCGCCACGTCTACGGTTTCAGTATCTGGGTAAGGCGCTGGGCACGAACCTACCGATCAAGCATGCGGACAAATTTATTGCCGGTGCGGCAGCAGGTGTGACCGCCGTCACCTTGACGTATCCGCTGGACACGATAAGAGCCCGGTTAGCGTTCCAGGTTACTGGCGAGCATCGGTACAACGGTATTGCACACACTGCCGTCACAATCTTCCGGACGGTACGTATTTTAATGCTCCGGTAATTGTTCCCGAGATGTTAATTTTTGTGTTGAATGCGCTCATCTTAATACTTAGGAAGGTGGACTGCGTGCCTTATATCGTGGATTCGTTCCAACGCTGATGGGCATGGTACCGTACGCCGGATTTTCATTCTACTGCTTCGAGATGCTTAAGTTTGTCTGCATGAAGTACGCACCGGGCTTAACGTGTAAAAAATGTGACCGAAACACCGGTAAGTAGTGATCGTTTGTTATCAGAATAAGCCGCGATAGAATTTTAATGTATCTCTTCCCCATTCCCATTACGATCGAATTTAAAGGAGGACTAGTACTTTGCGTTCCTGCAAAGTTACTCTGTGGTGGATTTGCCGGAGCCGTTGCACAATCCTTCTCCTATCCACTGGACGTGACGCGAAGGCGGATGCAGCTCGCTATGATGAATCCAGAAACAGCGAAATTCGGGTAAGCAATCGTTTAACCAAAACGTAAACTTTTGAAAACCCAGCTGTGACCACTCTGGTTGACTTGTGCGATATTTCACCCTTGGCTTGTAACTATCTTCATCGCTTCATTCATTCATCGGTTCATCGGTGTGAGCTCTCCAGTGTACGGGTATGTAAATCGGTATAAAGTGATGACCTTCGAAGGGACCAGTTTGCTTATGTAGCCACGCGCTCGGCGTCGCGATAATCGAAGAAGAAGTGTCCACAAACGATCCCTGCCGCTCGTGGGGAAGGTGTAGCTTATATTTGCATACGCAATTGCACAACGATTGACGCTCTTTGCGAGGCATCGAATGGAACACAATCGGGCACAGAAGATATTCCTTTCAAGCATAATGTTAAGCAGTATTCTTTTGCATGACTATCATCGATAAGTCAAACAAAACGATTGTACGATTGTAACCGTAAAGGGAATATTTTAGTTAAAATGTTTAACCCTGTACTCAACACTCCTTCGCCGATATAAGGTGAAACGGGTTTTGGTTTCTCCTTCATCGCGCGGCGTGTGCGACACGTGCGAGAGACACTGCTGACACAAACTTTCTCACCAAGCATGCGAGAGTGCCACGCCGGAGTCTCGCAGGCCCACCACCATGATGTACGAGGTTGGTATCTTCCGTAAGCTTTCGCTTAAGTTCACCTGCTGACACGGTGACACGCAGCTACGTGGCCAACGCACGGGTGACGTGACATTCACGCGAAAGGCATCCAATAATACCAATCTTCCCGTCGCCATTACGCAACGACTCGTTCGAAGGCATATTTTACCGAATTCCAATAAAAAAACAAGACATTCATCCCCTTGAAGTTGCTGCTGTATTGCTGATGCTGCTGCTGCCACTATTACCTACTACTACTCTTGCCCAAACGCTAATGCTAATGGATGTTGGATTTTTCAAAACCGATTGCTTTCAACGATGCTGGTCATCAGCTGTCGCGCGGATGCGTAGTATCATTATTTCTCCATTTACGAATCGTACAGGTCAGGGGAGATGCTTATTCGCGTCTCCTGTGTCTATCTATTCTTGTTTTTACGTTGATAAATAGTTGTTGTCCCTTTGTGGCGGAAGGAATTTGGTGGGATTTGCGTGTCCTGCTTTTGATGCGAAGAATGCGAAAAGAAATAATACCACCGAAACTGGTTAGCCTGTCTGTGTTGGCTTCTTTCGGTTGAACTTCACGTGCCATCTGGTTGACGTAGAATCGGCTGGGTATCCCAACGTTACTTGGAAGTAATTATAGCACATTTACACATTTTCGGGTGATCAATGTTTATAGCGAGCTTTTTGTGCGACTTTTAGCAATCAATTCCTGATGCTTCGTTAATTAAATTGAGTGTTAATTGGTTGAAGTAATCGATTAGCTAGCTGCGTTTTATCAAAAACATCCAAAAAGCCACCAGCGAAATCTTTGTTACAGTGTAAAATGGGCAGTTTTTATGCCCGAAAGCACTCACTACGTCATTCGTCAAACAGTAGGGCTCGCGTTCATTACGCTTAAAAGAGTAAACCGTCGAATAGTTCGATTTAAAAACAAAACCGCTTCATAGAATGAGTCGGATGACGCAATTCACCTTCTAGCCATTTCCTTTAAGATACTCATCAACGCTCGCCTAAGCAAACTGTCCCTCCGGAAGGTAAAACCCGCTTATCCCGTGTTCCATACCTCCCCGTACTACTTCTTAATCATTTACAGTAACCAAAGCACGCCAGCGCTGCCCGTTGCTACAAAAAAAAACTCATTAGCCAATTCGATTGGTTTTTGCTTTCGTTTGCGGCGCCTTTTCTACCTCATCGCCTTGCTCAACTCATCCCACAATCTACTAACTATTTCTATTTTATATATTTTCCTATACTGACGCTACTGACGACGGGCAATGGTGATGGTGGTGGTGTTACGTACGTTACGGTTACGGTGTGGCTTCTTCATCTCTGACGCTGATTGTTGTACCACTCTGTCTCGATCGCCTAAACACGACACTAAATGCGAACTAAACGTACCTCAACACAAAACGTCTCTGTCCACGGTCCGAACTGTGCGTGTGTCTGTGCCACTTTAATTACCTCGCATTACTTTCTCCATGCGCGGGTCGTCGCGCGGTGGTATATGGTGTGTTACATCGATTTATGCCGTTTGGTGTTTTGCTTCTTCCTTCAAACCACCGCATCCCGCCCGCGGGCGATCGTTTGCAATAAATGCACATCGTCTAATTGAATAACGCACGGCTGTGCCCCTCTGTTTCGATGCGCCCCTGTCGTTTAACGCTGTGATGTGTGTCGATATGGGTTTCCCTATCGGGGCTCCGGCACAATGTCGATGGACTTGGTTAATAACTCAATTGCTGGTTGCACTTCATGCATCACCAACGGTGGTGTTCCATTCTGGTCGATGCAATCGATCGATTATTAATCGACGGTGCTTGGGTCTGGTCTCTGGCTCTTCTAATCGGTTGCACCTTGGGCGCCTCGAAACACCGTTGGAACGAATATGTGTCCACAATCCAATGGCGGCGGGGTGTGGTGTACGCCGCGGTTTATGTCAACATAACAGGAGGTGGGTATTAACGGTGCGGGATCGCTTTCGATGCTGTGCACGTGCATGTTTGGCTTATGCTTCCTTGTCTGTCCCCGTCCGTTTTTGTTGTTCCTGTCTAGCGATCAACGATCGTTCACGCAGTTTGGTTCTTAAGTGTGTAGATTCTTAGATGTCGCAAATTGATATTGGACAGTAGAACTCACTTTGCGAATTCATGATTAGTTGTCAATGTGGAACGAATCTTTTAGCAGAAATAAAAAATCTCTAAATAGTGGTAGTTAGTGATGGGCCGCTCCGGAGCCGCTCCGCCCCGATCGCTCCGGAGCCCACTCCGGCTTTTTGCTGGAGCCGGCTCCGCTCCAACCACTCCAGAGCGAGCTCCACTCCGGAGCGAGTACAACGTAAAAAGTACAACGCACACATTTTTTCATTTTTTTTCGCTCTGGAGCGGTCGGAGCGGTTGGAGTGGAGCTCGTTCCGGAGCGGTTGGAGCGGTCGGAGCGGAGCCGGCTCCGGAGTTCGCTCCACACGTGCCTGGAGCGGGTCGGAGCCGGCTCCGGATGCGGAGCGGACTTTCCCATCACTAGTGGTAGTTGTAGTTAGCAGTGACCCAAAAAATCTAATTTTATCTAATTTTTCTACATCAGAGCTGCTTATAAAATGCGAACAAATTTGTTTACTGATAGTTTGTGTTATTTTGAACAATATTTTAATCATTTGAAGAATTCCAAATAATGTGCCAAAGGAAAAATGATTTCTGACGATTCTGTTTGAATAGTATTCTATTCTTATTTTTGGTCAATTTTTTTGTGAAGAACTATCGAACTATTGCTTAGCTAAGGCACGTATCAGCTCATAATACAATTCCGAAGGTGATAATTCATGGGGGATGTGTAGATATTCCCATTTAAGGGGTTTTTCTACTAGTGTTGGCAGGCTTTCCCACATATGATCCACACGGGCATGTTTGAGAATCGCTATTTCGTTCGTGTATGGTTAATATTCATCGATGTTCGTGCCTGGTTATATCTGATTTGAGCTTCTCATTCTGTTACGCATGACCCATTGCATATGTTGTGGCACGCGAAATCAAGATCTGTATTACTTTAGTAGTGTTAAATGAAATGCTAGATTTGTTATCATGTAGCTTCTACGATCGATGCAAAGTCCCATCATTGCCGTTGCTTCGTAAACTTGTTGCTAAAAGGTATTAACAAGCAATGAACAAAGTAGTTTGAAATTTGACATAAAATTAGCAATGAGGTATAAACAGATATAAATACTTTACGATATGCATAATTAATATGATCAGTTTATAGTGTATATCAGCACGATCGATAATGAGTTTCTTCAGAACGATAATAACTTTTCAACGTTTTTATATTCAACTCTTATTTAAATCTTAAGTAAAATGTCACGATTCAGGCTTTGGATGATCTAAAATATTGAATTTTGTATCAAAGATAATTTTTTTTAAATTTTATCAGCTTATATGTTCATATCAAAACTTACTCACAAAATAGGGAAACCGCTCGATACTGAACAAAGTTTACACCGAAACTGATCGGCGGTGGACTCAAAATGATGCCATCGATACGAAACCAAAGGTAATGGGGTTGAACTTTAGAGGGCACGAAAACCGGCTTGATAAAGATAGCGGCAGCAACACATTGATGTCATTCGCCTTCGAACGACTGTATGCAATCCGTGGGACCTAATGATAATGGTGATGAGGAGATGATGTAAAATGATTAAATGGAATTCGTAGGTTTTAAATACTGGCTTGCATAAAACTAAATTATGCAGCTGAATTTAGTTGTGTGTTAATTTAAGTGAATCGATTATCTTGAAACCAATAAGCACTTTAGTTTAGGTTTATAATAATCATTAAACGTTTTGGTTTGTGTAATTGATTTCTGTTTTAACTAACATTTGATAAATTATTTTCCTTTTTTAAATAACACTAAATAAGAGTTTGATTATTAATGTAGTTTAATAAGTTTTGTTTGCTTTCACTATTAAAATCACTTTCTATTGCTTGGTATGTGTGTGATCTGTTGATGTTATTTGTTGTATTGGTGTAAAAAAAATATGATAAGACACCCTTACTTTCTAATGTGAACAAATCTTCTCACCTCCTTTAATAGCATGGGCATGTGGAAAACGTTATCCATAATCTACAACGAGAACGGCATCATGAAGGGCCTTTACCGGGGGATGTCGATCAACTATCTGCGCGCCATACCGATGGTGGCCGTATCCTTCTCTACCTACGAGGTGTTAAAACAGGCCCTCAAGCTGGACACGGGCATGAAGATTTAGACCTAGGCGCGGAACTACCAGACCAGACCGGACGAGACCTGTTTTGCTGTTTTAGTGTGTGAGAAACGCGGTTGATGGTAGCTTTTAGATGAATTTTTGTTTGTTATTTTGTTTTCGTTATGCGTCGAATATTTTTCATGGACAGTTTTTTGTTGTTGTACCAACACAACCCATCTCTCTCTCTCTTTCTCGCTCATTTTTTTCACACACGCACTTTTACTCTCTTTTCATTATTTTATGTAGACCGTGACAAAAGGGATGACAATTCTCGAACAGTTTAGCGCAGAGAAACATAAATAGGCGTTTTTCTTAAGCAATATTTATTATTTTTTATAGTTTTTACTACTTGGGAGAAAAAAAAACTGGTTGATCAGGTCAGGAACAGATGGGCGTGAAGAAACTTCCAAACGGCGAGGTTTTTATTTTTTACTTAGTTGATATAGAAGCCTAGGAAAAAACATGCATGACGTTCGTCCGTTTCTTTCATAGACAATTGACATATTAACATCACAGTTAGGAAGTATTACTGGTTAAACATGATGGTTTCCGTACTTAAGTTTAAGCGAAATGATGTTATAAGTTTACGCACACACACACGCCTGTGTGTGAAGGGAGCAACAAGATTCTTAAAAAAGAGCCAAGGACAGAAGAATTGCTCAGATGGCTATCGATATTTGTCTCCCTTCAAGTGTAACTTTGCGATATGATGGTCAAATTAGTAGAATACTAAAAGAGGTGAGCTCCGTACGGGTGTCTTCTGCCTGTTCTTATGACTGCAATGTAAAACCCGGTTTACGACCACACGTAAACAAACCAATAAAGATGATGACATATTTTGTTAATATACATATATGATGCAGCTGGTGTAGATGCGTTTTAACGTTAAACGCGTTTGTGTGTGTGTGTGTATTAAACCGTAAAGAAATGATGAGCGCGGTTGACATATTCCGTACAATGCAGTAAATAGTGTTGCATCTGTTCTTTATTTGTTATCATTTTTGCTTTGTATTGTTACACTGTTACGTTTTGTTACAGAGCTATCCATAGGGTCTTGCGTTGGTGGCTTGACAATAGCTGAGAATGTGTTTATTCCATTGCTACACGTAAATATATATATAGATCATCTTATTATTGAATGTCGTATTCATACCCTCACACAGTGCCATTGTGGTTCATCAACAATAGTAAACCTCTGCTAGCAGTGCTGTGTGTACCGTACCGTATATATTATATGTATAGCAATTGGGGCATTTGGAGCTCTATTGCAAGATAACACATTCAACAATCATATGTATACACACAATTATCTTCACACAATCAATCGCGCCACTGGCGGGTTTAGGTGTTTGTTTAAAAACAATTCAATTTGTCACATTATTTTAACTGGACAACATTCGAATTAGTTGATTGACTTTTTCTCTTTCACAAATACTGTCTTCCACTGCACTGCATACCTACATCGGACGACCGTCACCGGTTGGGATTACTTTGTGATTCGTTCAACAGCATATTTAAACGTGTATATTTCATTTTTCTGTAATATTTCCAACAAAAGCATGTATAGTTTCATAATGCATGGGCAACATTGTTTTGTTTCACTATTTAGAATATTGGTGATATTATCATCCATGCCACCGGTTTTTTTTATGCTCCTGCACTACACTACTTGCTTACTGCTGGAACAAAGTGACTAGAGAACGCCCGTTTTTGTCTCTTCGTTTTAGGCATATATTGCACACAAATATTTGACATTCTTCGCTACGCTTAAAACGTGGTTTAATAGCGAAATGGATGAGTTTTTTTTTCACAAACATTTCCTCACAAAAAGAAATCTTCTGTGATTAAATTGAAATGTGTATGGCAGCGAATCAATTCAAAAGTTGTTAAAATAAATATTATCAAGTTGTTTGTACGAATATTCCAAAATGAACCCCATTGTTCCATATCGAACTTCCTTAATAGAAAACGGTGAACAGTATAGGTACCATTACTACTGCATCAACATGTTTTGTAAATATGTACGAATACTTTTCTTCAATGCATTCTTTCCGTGTGCCACTCTTCCGAATGATCATCGCTCACCCGATCGAAACCTATCGCTTGAAGTTTTGTTCATTTGTTTTTTCTTCACAAATTTTCCCAAAGTCTCGCTTAGCATGCGACCGATCCATGTACACAAACACACATATAAAGGGATAACAACAACAATGCTTGAGCGTTGTGGAGACTGACTGTCTATCCTACGATGGTAAGGGTTGACGGGGGACTACAAACACCGATATCAAAAATAGGACACGTTCTATTGTTCTAGTCGGGAAGCACAGCACCGCTAACACAAGTGTCTGAGAAGAAAAGGGACGCTAACATCACCAGCGCACATTTTGTAGATCGGGAGATTGTTCTTCGTCTGCAGTTGAACAGCTTTTGCAATGCAATCACACACACACACACACATGTAATAACATTTTTATCCTTCTCATGGGGTACATTCATTCTACTAAGCCATTCGTCAACTCTTCTTGCCAGTGTTCGTTACGTAAATCGGTGTAATAATATTGATCTTACACCCTTCATCTCCATTTGCTTCCCAAGCCTTTCCGGAGCATATTTTTATAAATGTGTGTTCCTGATACCGCTCTCCGCCTTCTCTTCTCCGTCCCGCAAACAATCAATCATTCGGTTTCCCTGTATCACAACGGTGCGTCGTTTGCCGATTCGTCTTGCTAATTTTCCTCAGTTTGAAGCTTTTACCTCTTCCTTCCACTTAAGCGACCATTCAAGCTTGCCTGCCTGCCGGTGATGATCCTTTTCGTAGACTCTTCTGTGCCTCTTTTTTATTTAGATTGTTCTTCGTCTGCAGTTGAACAGCTTTTGCAATGCAATCACACACACACACACACATGTAATAACATTTTTATCCTTCTCATGGGGTACATTCATTCTAATAGCCATACGTCAACTCTTCTTGCCAGTGTTCGTTACGTAAATCGGTGTAATAATATTGATCTTACACCCTTCATCTCCATTTGCTTCCCAAGCCTTTCCGGAGCATATTTTTATAAATGTGTGTTCCTGATACCGCTCTCCGCCTTCTCTTCTCCGTCCCGCAAACAATCAATCATTCGGTTTCCCTGTATCACAACGGTGCGTCGTTTGCCGATTCGTCTTGCTAATTTTCCTCAGTTTGAAGCTTTTACCTCTTCCTTCCACTTAAGCGACCATTCAAGCTTGCCTGCCTGCCGGTGATGATCCTTTTCGTAGACTCTTCTGTGCCTCTTTTTTATTTTTATGAGTTCCACGCCATGACGACCTTCTTGAACGGCACGAAGATACCGTGCAGTGGTTCACTGTTTTTGATGGGGGGAGGGGTAGTGCGAAACAAAATTTAAATTGATTTTACTGTGCTCAAACACAACCAGGATTCGGTCAACTCGGTGAACCGTGTACGTACCACTCGAAAAATCGTTTCCCATCGATGGTACCGTCACAATCGCCCAAATTGTTCGGCAACTGCAGCCCGACGTACGTATCCTCCGAGTCCGTACCGGCCAGCGGGCCGATGTACCGTACCCGGCCAACTATGACGCGTCCGTTCGGCGAGATGACCTTCGCCAGATGGCCCGGCTTGAGACATTTGGGCGTTTTTGGCAAAAATGGTAGCGCTTGTTTGGAGGGAATGTAGTCTGGAAAGAGGAATTTTAAGATGTTGCGTAAAATGTAGGGCGAAAGGGTGTGCAAGTAGGAAAATATTGTATAATAAAAATGAAAAATGATGCTGCCAGTATTACGTGTCCTGCATGATTTAGCGTATCAGGCATCATTTGTGATCAGGCGAGAAACAGTGAGCTGTTTTAGTGACGTATGATCAATGTTGAGCATTTGCTAATTTTGATTTTAGTTTTGCTTTTATATTTTCAATAGTTTTTCTGAAACAATGCGTTACCATTTCCGGAAAACATGTAAATTATTGGAATTTTATTCTAGCGCCCCTAAAGTTATGCAATATATGATTTGGATTAGAGATGAGAATAATCACTCTTTTCGAAGAGTTGAATCAGAGTGAGTGAGTGGTAACAAGGATTTGAATCTTTGACTCACTCTTTAAAGATTCATGAAAAAAAATTACTCTAAACTAATTCTTTAATTACTTTCTGCGTTTCAGCTCACTCTCACTCTCTGCGCCGACTAGTGACTACTTTTGGCTTCAAACTCACTCCTTTTGGCTTCAAACTCACTCCTGTTGGCTTCAAACTCACTCCTTTTGGCATTAAACTCACTCTCACTCGCTGCGCCGACTAGTGAGTCACTCCTTTTGGCTTCAAACTCACTCTCACTTGCTTCTAACTAGTGACCAACTCCATTTGGCTTCAAACTCACTCAATAAGAGTGAGGAAGTCTTGGTCAATAGTTGCCGCATCGAGTGAGAGTGAGTTTGAAGCCAAATGGAGTCACTAGTCGGCGCAGAGATTGAGAGTCATAAAAAATCTTTTTGCTAAGTTGAACTATTAACTCCTTTGCAAGATTAAACCCACTCACTCACTCTTACTCATTGTGCACATCTCTAATTTGGATCGCAAGCTACCAGGTGATTACTTGGTTATTCGTGACGCCTTCCTTGAGAAGATTTCAATCTTTTGTCTAATTGGATAACTAAAACTAAATTATTGGATACTTCCGAGAGTCTTGAACCTCAGGCAAAACCCAAAAGTCAGAAAAGCGACCATATTTAGAAATAATTGACAAAGAATTAAACATATTCCTCATTTAACTAATTAAAGGGAAGATCGCCAAAAGAAAGCTGTGCCGCTTTTTCTAACATCTCTATGCATCTACAATCGTTATCCGTACGTACACTTACCCCTCTGTATGTCATTTTCCGAGCACCGTCGGTGTTTTGCGGTTGGATGATGCAGTGCGGCTGGATGTGCGTGACCCCCATGTCCGTGAAACGTTACGTGTGGCAACAGTCCAGCCGTTGCCGGTGGCGGTACACCGACGTCAAGCTGTCCGAGCGAATCTTCCATCGCTAGCATATTGCCACCCTCGAGCGATCGGCGAAGAAATTCTTCCGCCTCCTCCAGCAAGCTGTCCGTCGACCCGCCCGAATCACCATGGATCCGATACAGCGACGGGCCACCGTACCGGCGCGGGCAGTTGCAATCGTGCCGTAAGTCGGGCAGTGAACCGCGGATTTTGTGTACCGGCTGCTCCTGAAACGTGACGCGCGGTGTGTAGTGCATGCTTTCCGACGGTCTCAGTGCCGTGTTTTGGTGCGTCTGCCGGCAGATGGCACAGCGCATCGAGGGCACACTGCGGGACCGGTGGTGCTTGCTGAGCGTGGAATAACGCGAGCCGGCCGAGTAGCTTTTCGACGAGTCGAACGAATCGCCCCGATTCGTCCACAGTGCGTCCGTTTGGGTGGTTTGGGTGGCAATACTGCTTTCGTTCACCGTCCACTGCGATACGCCGGGCGATGTCATGCTAAAGCTGGGCGGGATGCTGTTGCCCATGGGATGGGATGAGGAGAAATTGAAATGGGAAAACTCATATTACTAATTAGCTTGAACCGCGGGTTCTTGGGGAGAGCGAGAGAAGATTCTGCGTGGGTTTTCTTCTCGCGAGACAATCATAAATCATCATGCCAAGGATGAGTGGAAGAAAAATACCGAAAATGGTGTAGATTTTGCCGTACATTCGCCCGATGAAAAAGTTGTTTGTTCTTGCGGCTTCGTTAGACGGTAAACGACACGTTTCGAATAGCAAACAAATTTACCATTTTGCAAAGTTTGCGTTCGAAAGCTTCGGAGATGGGAAGCTGCGCAATGCACGGTTCGTGCGACAAGTCAAGAAAACGTAATTGGCGGTATAAATTTAAATCTGATTTCAACTTCAAATGACCTTTTGTTGAGAGGAGATGTTATTTTTATTATAGAAAATGTGATCTCGTTTCATGAAGTTGAACTGTTCTCAAAGACGACATATAAACAAAAGTTTACTAACTTATTTGGAATTGTCTATGAGCTGGAACTGTAATATTTTTATGACAACGAAAAAAGAATATAATATTCTACTCATCTATGCTAACATGTTTGGTAGTATGTAATTTTCAATGTTTGCGATCTCCCGAGACCGAAAACTGATTAAGGTAGCTGTCTCCTAAAATCTTATAAACCGTCAAATACGATGAAAAGACTAGTGATTGCATACTTTTCAGGCGCTACGAACCTAAGACATCGCCAGTAAATTGGAATAGACAGGATAGAAAAACGGTGCGGTCGATGAAAGGTATACCACGTTACATCACCAGACAGGAAGTAAAATGATAAATGGATTCATAAATAAAATCCAGATTTATTGGATGCGCCTTGATTCATTGTAACAAAAAGAAAACGTAACCGAACAGGAGAACAAAGTCAAGATTGAGATGAAGACAACACAAAAACAACACGCAAGAAACAAAACATTCCGCGCCCAGAAAAAACAACAGTGACTGTGGCGTCTCCATTTCCCGTCGTGTCTAGTCAGTTTTTATGTTTTCAATGCTAGCGTCTAGCCGTCAGCAGTGGAGATAGGTCATGTGCAGACGGGTTTGTTTTTGTTGTCGTCCTCGTCCTCGGCTTCAGTATCCGTATGACCAATGGCTTTAGTAACCGATGCGCGATTAGCAAACAAGCCTAGCAGACAGACGGACAGTAGTAGCACTGTACTGGCAGAATCTTTGTCCTGGTTTCTGGTCCCTGTTGTTGCCCGTTTTTCTCGCATACCCTTTGGTGGCTTCCGGTGTTCTTAGCAGGTTTCCTTTGCAGTAGTTGGGCGACCGGTTCGGGTCACCGTTTTCGTCCTGCTGGTGCTGGCAGAGGTGATCGGCCGATCGGGACAGTTCCGGCACCATGCTGGTAAAGTTAATATCGCTTAGCAGCACCCGGCGGGCTTCCTGTGTTTTGTCCGACGGTCTAAAGGGACGGGCGGTGCGGTGTTGGATTTTCCCGAACATTAGGCAGGCAGCGAGAAAATGAACAGAGATCAAAAAGATACACCACGATTACGGCGTCTTCTTCACTAGATAGAGAAAGACAAAGGGCAGGGATTCATCTTGCAGGGGTTTCTTAAGCGCCTATGCTCCCTTTGTTTGTTATAATTTCCACATTATTTAGACTTATTGTAGTATTGAATTTTACATTCTTTAATTTATGTTACAAGGGTTTACTTGTAGTAATGATGATTGGAATGGTTTTACGATAACTAATTGTTCTATTCATTAACAACGAAAGTGTTTAAAAATTTACTCAAAATGTTTTACATCTGCTCTATTACATTGTGTTTTACCATAATACTTTTCTAAATCGTTTAATTTGAAAAAAAAAACAGTGCAATTGCATACATTTAGGCGTTGACAAATGAAATCTTTTCTTAAAACGTAAATTTTAGCTTTATAGTTAGTGCTTGTAGCATAGTTTAGCTTAAAAGTACGACTTTTTATAAAAAATATTAAAAATCTACAACGAAAAATGCCTAAATCGACAAATTACATTCAAAAGTATGATTACATACATTTAGGCGTAACAAATGAAATCATCGTTCTCAAGTTTTAAGTATGTCGTTTCAAAACACATTTTTTATAAGAAAATCAATCAAAAATTTAAACTAATAACAACCGTTTCGAGGCAACTCTTTCAAACCCCTGCAAAATGAATGTTTCGGCCACTAGCACAAAACTGGACCCAGAAGAAGATGCGCAATGTGTTGTGTGTATAGGTTTGTGAGTGTGTGTGTGCTTTGGTTGTACGTGTGGTTCAGACTGATTATGTGGCTTTTGTTTGTCAGCCCGTCAGCGTGTTTGCATGAGCATATAGTAGTTTCGTCCTTTGCCATGATACAACTTCATCCTTTCAGCTCTCCTTGTGTATGTATGCAAGATCGTATAAGTGTGAATATTTGCGTATGTTTGTGTGTGTGTGTCAATGGCGACACTTTAATTGGCAGGAAACTACTAACCGGCGAGAAAAGAAACATAAAAAAAAACCGCAATGGACGACAAGCAAACCCTCCCATGCTATTTACCACGAACCGTGATAAAGACATTATTCCGTGGGGTAATACAATTTCCCATCCCTTTCTTCTTTAGCTTCTTGTGCAGTTTTTTTGTTGTTGTTAGTGTCTTTGAGGGGTTTCAGCAAACGATTGGCCGCAAAACAATTAAGATTTTAAAGCCTCTAATGCAAGATAGTGAGCGGAGCTGACGTCCTTCCGATTGTCACCGTCCGGAAGAGCAGACGGATATTTTCGACATCCGGCCCGTGATGGTGTTGTGCGAAATGTGTTAAAGTCACGCCAAGTTGTCGTAGCTGGGGCTGTGCAAAAACAGGACTTACTGTGGAAACGCGCGAACGGTAGCTGAAAGTAGCTAACGCAGCATGAACGTCGACAAAAGAGCAACATTCTTGAAGTCGATGCATGGCAAGCACAGGAATGACAATTGAAAAGTGCTGATGTTGGTGATAATCCTTCGTAAGAATAGAACACGATAAAAGTGGCGTCTTCTTCCGCTGGTTTTTGGATGGTGTGATGGTTTGTTGGTGGTGTGGTGCAAAACATGCCATTAAAAGAGTATGGGACCTGTTAGCCGCTGTTGTATGTTGGGCTCTAAAAAGGTATTGAGGTTTGAAATATGACAATGTCTAGCTGTGAGGAGGATAGTTAACATTACCAAGACAGTTAAGTAATTGAAATTTAACATTTTTTTAGCGACTTCGATGGTGTTTGGTAAAACTGCAGATTGAAGTATTATAAATTTCTGCATTGAACCCATTTACCTCCGAAATCCTTGGAAATATTTCTTCGGCGAACCTGGACTAATACCTTCATTGGAGTTTATTGAAGTTCTACTTATAAATATCTTAAATATAAGCTTTTTCTGTAGACAACTTCATGTAATCCCGTATATATTTCAAACACTATAAGGCTAGTAGCTGTCTTTACAAAGTTTGATTATTTCTTTCGTCACCAAATATCAACTTCACCGTATCGCCGCAGAGTAAACGCATTAAATCAACCGCTTTCGTATTCGGATCGCGTCACACCGCCTCGAGGACAAACAACGCCAACAAAACAACTATTTTCCTGCACAAGCAGCACAGGACTGCTCGTTGTAGAATTGGGCGCCACCAAGTGCGACCGCATGGAGCGTTTTGTGTGGTTCTGTGGCGACGTAATAAATAAAATTTGGCTCACATTCTCACCCGCCTCCACCACACAAACACACACACACGTGGGACATTCCGGTGTGGACACTACGCTGTGTACGGTGAGCTTATTTTTCCATCAACAAACAGCATCCTTCTTTTAAAGTATCTCGTCAGAGGCGAAGTCATTCGAGTTCACTACACAAGCGGCACCCCATGGCCACCGTGACCTTGCGCGATCGCCGCAAGGTTGAACGCAATGTGTGGGATTTTCTCGTCATTTTGACAGCGGTTTTAATCAACTATTTCTTCGTACAGCCGGCTTCTTCTGCCAAGTGAACCGAACTTTTCACATGAATCAAACGTGCCGCAGGATTAGAGAAGCTAGCTTGCGCCCAAAGCAAGTAAGATTTTTGTGAGGTGATTTTTATTTTCTATTTAAGAATTGCTTGTTTTCGAACCAACAGAACCCTTTCGGAAGGTGAAACATCTCTTTAAATCATTTTTCATTTTGAACGTGTTGCCTTTTTTTTCTTTTTTCATTCCCGAAGATGGTTCATCAGATTGTAAGATTGCTGAGGGTATAAGCCCGGAATGAACCCTAAAAGATTTCGACCCCCGGTATGGCTAATACCGATCACCCGTTTTTTGCTATCGGAGCTCCAGTAGTTGGTTTCTGTGAGCAAGGGATAGTGCACTGGGTTTGGGAAGTATAGAACACTCACCTACTTAAAGATAAAGTGGAATTTCATACAAAATTATTGGTACCGGAAAATTGTTTCCTACATATCCCAAATTTCCTAGGGATTCATATTAATATTGAAAGGTTCTCTAGCTTTCTGAATCCTTCCGAACGTCGCCTGAGCAACAGGTGGCAAACTTGACCGGTTCAAGAACCTTGATCCTGTATCAAGTTTATTATGCCTTGTGCAAGGAATGGGGTTTATATTAATATTATACTATGCGTATATTTCGAAACTAGAATCATGTTTTTACGATGTTACAATGTACACTATATTAAACTTTATAGAAGTCTCTGACAAAAATTAAAACATAAATATACTAATTATTTGTATTTCATGCGATACGAATAATGAAGTTTTTAATATCATTATCAGAGAAACATTTGAAGTAATAAATTTAATGAGAATCGAACATTTTGTAGCTTTCCTTTACGGTTCATTTCCGGGTTGTGCATTCATCAAACATAAGCGCCTTAATATATGCAATAAATACAAATTGAAACAATTACACTATATACAGGTCATGATTCAGTGAAGAAAATATTTAAGCTTCAACCAGATTAGTACCAGTCACCATCTACTTACATTCCTTAGCAATACTCCATAAAAAGTAATACAAATTATAGGGATTGCATACTTTCAGGCGCTCTAGCGATCAAGAGCCAACAAGAGAAGCAATTTCCTTTAACTAATTGACCGGTAGGTATGCCGCGAGTTCTCGATAATTTCCTCATTTATGTGGAACAGGATTATCAAACATTTATCATTGTAAAATGATGAGAACAATATCTTATTAAAATAGCCTTATTTAAACGATTTTCAATAAGTTAAAGCTCTACCCGGTACCTTTGTACATTAAGACATACGAATAATGGTTTTGCGTGTGGAGAAAAAAATCACCCGACCGCTACACAAATCTACAACCATAAAATTTCATCATCATGCAAATTTATTACATGATTGCAAATAGATTAGCTTCCTCGAATTTTCAGTGCGCTCCGATGCGGATCAAAACCCTCTCACCGGTGTTAGAAATGTATCCTTTTCCGACCAACGATATCAATTTTCATGAGCAGCTTCACACTCTAGTTAGGATGAGATGTTGTTCGTAAATTGCTTGGCACGAGTTAGGCAACGCGGTAAAAAAAACAGAACGCAGCGTGTGTCCTTTTCTCGGGCAGCAAAACCTTCTCCGAACCGAAATCCACATGATGCGGAATCCTATCGAAATAGGCAACAACAAAAAAACCGATCTTCAAATGGTAACACCGACGGATAGCCGGATTGAGCCGATGTTTGACATCATTTAAATATATTATCCTTTGCTGTGCCCCGGTCGCTCGCACCACTTCCCAATGTGTGACAAAACTTTTGTCGGTAGTTAGAAACGATCTGTATTATCTGCTAGTGTTTTGCAAACCCCGGCCCGGGCTGTTGATAGACGTAGCTTTACGAGCTATCGATTTTATTTTCCGAGAGCGCCGTGGGCAGATAAATAGATATCAATTTCCTGTCATAAGACAAGTTTACTTTACATCATTCGGGTTTCGTTTGTTACCGTAAGTGACAAACAAACGGAACCAGAGCGTACAAACAGATGTAGGGAATGTGACAAAAAGTTGTCTCACATTTCCCAAACAATGTTCTTTACGTAAGGATAGATTGCGTACGTTTGTGATTGAAGATGAGCTTGAACGGTGTTTGCAAAATTGAAACGTTCTTGAAGAGTAAGCTTGAAAATAATATTTAATGTAGATGCTTGCAGAAGTGGAATGATCTTGGTACACTTTGTCAATTACAAACCCTTTTTAACCTCCTTAAACTAAAGCGTTTTCGGAACAAATATTGTAATTGAAACTCTTCATGAAGTACACCGATTTATGACTCCAATCACCAAAAGACCGTACTTTCCGATTTGTCCATTTACCTTATAGGCATCGAAGCACTTACGAGACTCTTAATACCCCGTAGACCGTTAAAAGCAACATCTAAATCAGCTGTTGCATACCTTTAGGCGTTGTGACTAATTGCAAATCAACGGCAATTCGTCCCCAAGTAGTCCCAAAATAATTATAACTAAAACCTTATATTAATTTCACATAATTTTTTCTACTCTTTAAGCATAAGAGAGGAAAATATGACGCCTTCCACACATTTCTAACACAGCTGATGGAACATCCTAAACGTGCCATTCCGATCGATCGATTGCGAACATCTTGCACGACGCCTGCACGTGGCAGCTTACGTAAGTCGATGGGTTTTTCCGATGCACACCCGTTGAGATAAATGACGAAAAAAAAAGAGGGAGAGAGAGAAACGAAAATACCAGCCCTCTAATAAGTAGCAACATCCATCCCTCTGCCCTGCCACGACCACAGTCAAGCAAAAATGTCTTCCGAACCCGCTGTGCTACCTGGCACAATGTCGATTGGACACGGACGAAATAATACGTATCGATAAGTCAAAATCAACGTGTGTCTGCGCTTCGTAGATGGCTGGTAGGCCCCTAAATGTCAGAACGAACCATGTGTATTTTGTTTTGGCAGTAAAGCGATCCGTGCGGATTACAAGCATAATGGAGTTTCTGCTCTACTTCGTCGGGTTCATTAACACGGCATTTAATTTGCGGGCCGTGTCGTGAAGGTAATTGAGGTTGAAGCATGATAATGAAGAGTGTATTGAAATGTTATAGTTTCAGTAAATGATTGTGTCTTATTGTTAATATCAGTATCGTGACGTTTTTGTTGTATGCTAAGAGTTTGTGTTAAGTTGTGTTAACATCATTGCGGTGACTGTTCCAAGGGTCACGGGTGTATCAATGTAATACAGATCAGTAATAATTCTAAATCTAATAAACTTACCTGAGTGGGAATTTACCTTTTCCACCAGGTGGCGGTGGAACGAACTTTGACGGTAGTGTATACAGCCCCGGCACAAACTCGGAACCGGTCAGATGAGTTTCGGAGCGCCACTGTTGCGCCAGGGCCGAAATATCGGTTTGTGCTGCCCGGGAGCGCTTAACCTCGTCACCGGTCGCTCCCCGAACACCACTCTCGGCCGCTATCACGGTACGAAGCGTTTTCCCCGGTGGCAGATACTGGTGCGGTGAGTAGGTGCGTGGCGAACGGGAGAACTTCACCGCCAGCGGGCTTCGATTGGCACCACCGCTCGGCTGTATCCGACTGCCCGGATGAATGATGGGACTTTAGGAAACGCACGAAACGAAAAGAAAAAAAAATAGTACAAGTAGCACACGGTGGCGATAGGAAACCTAATTTGGGCAAAGGATTAATCATCGTCCGTCCCGCTGGGAGACGCACCAACCTACCGATAGGCTGGCGGATTTGGGCAAGTGTTGCGGCGTCCCATCTCCAAAATGTTCTCCTCCGTGATGCCACACTTGGAGATGTCCGTCTCAATCAGCACATTGTAGTTAGTCCAGCGGCGTCCCAGGGCACCTGCGGCCGCCAGCGGATTCGAACCGGCGACATCGAAACTATCGTTCTGCTTTCCATCGTCATCCTGGGTGCTAACGGCACGACTCAACCCGGGGATTACGGTGCTACCGGAAGCACCATAATCCAGGCTCGTGTCCTTCTCCAAGCTGGACGACTTTGTGCTAAAATCCATACTTTTCTTCATGTTGTCCGTACTTAGCGAGTCTTGGCTTTCGAGACTTTTGCCCTTCTCCAGCTCGTAACCCTCGACCACCTCACTGTCACTGCGCTCGAGCGAGCCCATCTTCTCCTGATCAGACGCCAAATTGGTGAAGCTCACCAGTACCGGCGTACCCGACTGGCCTGTCTCGTGCCAGGGTTCGTAGTCCGATATCGACACTAGATCCTCCTGCGTGATGTCCTTCGCATTGTCATCGGAGGAAAATATCAATTCAATATCGTCCACTTCCTCCTGGTTTTCCGATTCACTTTTCTTCATTCTTCGCCGAGAATCGCCGGAAGGATCGGACAGTGTGTAGCTGCCCGTTATAGGCCCAGTTCCTTGCGGTTCCGCTTCCGGCTGCGTCGTGCCGGGGTCTTCCGCAAACACCGAATTATCTCCCTCCGAGATGGACGCATTCGACTGACGGTCGGTGTCCACGTGCAAGTTCTCCGACGAAACCTGCTTGATGCTGATCGCTTCCGAACTTTTGCTCACACTCAACTGTTCCTCATTCACGACACTAACGCGCAAATTTTCCACACCATCAGCTTTGAGCGTTTGTTCGCGTACCGTCACATCATCATCTGCTCCACGCTCCTCGGGATCGGCAATTGTTTTCTCGTCCTCGTCTGGAGTTTGATCTGCTGCTGCTGCAGCATCGGGTGCTGTTGGAGATTCTTTCAAACCTTCTGAACTCTCCGCCTCGGAGCTGCTTCCGTCCATGTTGATGTTCGAGGATACTTTGATCTTTACGTCTATTCTTGATGCCATGGCCGAATGGGTTCCTCCGCCGGGGTGCGAAACTATCTGTATGTCGGGCACTACGGACACTTTCTGGTGTGCCGTAGTACTACCATCCTTGGTTGACGTTTTTTTCGATCGCACTGGATCTTCAATCACTTTGGTCTCTTCCTCTACCGTAAGAGGACTAGAACAGCTTTCGTCCGGTGGTGGTGGCTGTGTTTTAACCTTCCGTTTCTTTAATTTCTTAGACTTTTTATCCTCAGCTGCAGTTGTCGAGACGTCTTCACATGTTTCACGGCTTACGTTGAGATTTGACGGCTGCCTGATAAGTCCTGATGTGGAGGTTTTTCTACGCTTAAACTTGACTGAGGCTTTCTTTGACCATCGGACAGTACGGGCCCTCTGAAACCGGCACTGATTCTTCCTTGCTCGACCGTTTCTCGTACGTTTATCTGTTGCCGTAGCTGATCAACTTCACGGCGCGATTCTTCGAGAGCCGTACGCAGCGAGACGACTGTTTCGTGCAGTGCTCGTACCGTGTCGAAGGGACGCACGTAGGATTGCAGCTCCGAGGAGCTAGAATCACTGTACGGGCAGTACGAAACCCGGCCATACTGTGGACCGGTTCGCTCCATCTGGGCGCTCGGATGTCCGGAGAAAGGTGAATCGTTGCAATGATTTATTCATGACGACCGCACTGATGAATGCTGTGGAATAGGAAAAGCAAACGGATCATTAGTGTACCAGCTATTACAGTCGTAAACGATCAGATTGCCCTTGAAATAGCCACTTCTTTAAGTAGTCGAAAGCTCCACCGGACCAGTGATTTATATTCAACATTTTTTTTGTTTGAAGAAGAAAATCATACACAATTGATAATTCTGTATCAAGCAGCAATCACTGCTTAAGGATTAATCATGTTTTATGTCTTTTGTATGGAAGCTTGAAGTTGTACAAATAATGTTTAATAGAAGATATACTTAGGAAGATTTTAATTTTCTCACAATACTAACTGTTCTTGCTTTCTGTCGAATTGCATGCCTTCATCGGATTGATTACAAAAATTGCATACTTTCAGGCGTTTTTGGTTATTTATCTTTGATGCTTATATTTGATGGTCAAAATTATATTTTAAGAGGGTTTTAAGAGGGACCTTTTTTGTACAGTAGTTTATTGTAATTTTATATTGTTATATATATTTACTTTACTTCCTGAATATGGTCCAATCCAATTAAGGAAGTAATTTAATTTTCCATTAAATTTCTTTTGATTACAAGGAGATACAAACAAACTCGGCTTTAACCATGTCTTCATTTGTAAAAAATAAACCATAATATAACTTCTACGTTTGTCCTACGGTGCAAATTTCGCTTTCTGTTTGACATTTTGCAAATTGCTTAGCGACTAAATTGGTTTAAAAAAAGTACACAGCGAACAATCCTGTAATGCTGTTTGGTAAAAAGCGTCAACTTTCCAGAAAAGAAACAAACCAACGAACCAAACAGCATAGGACGAAGCAATTGTGCCTCACAGGCTTATACACTTTCCAACGGATTCCCGCTAGCAATCCCCATCTCGATCGCATCATGTCGTCTTAAACCCGTCACTATGGATACAGTTCAGTGGGTTGATGATTGTGTGGCGTTTTTGCCGATGCTGTATCATTTTCGCTATCTGTATTTGCCTTTGTGCGTACACGGTCGCTTCAGCTGGTTCCGTCCAATTAGTTTCGTTTGCGATGCAATTCCTACATCGTTAGCGGTGGCATTACAATCGACGAAACATTCCGCAAAAAGGAAAGCTTCATTTAAATAGTGAATCGAATTTCGGGGTTCGATTGTTCGGTGCTTGGATCATGAAAGCAAACAATCTGTTGGTTCAATTTCGCATTTAATTGAAGGTTAAGTCCCGGTTGAGGCCATACGGCCTCACAGTTTACAGTTTATCCAATTTCTAAGGTCCAATCCCGCAGGATGTTATGGTTTTGTAATGGGCATATGGTTAGGCACGGTTGAGAGACTGAAACTTTTAATCACCCATCTAATAACATCGCTTTCCTGTGGGTTTATTTACCTTCAAAAGGCAGAACCATGTATTACGGTCCGCTGTGTGAGGGTGAAAAACTTTCGAGGTTTTCCACTAGCGCGCATCCTTCGCAAATAATTGCTCCTAGCGTTTCAGGGCTAGGAACGAACGCCCGGTGCAAACCCATTAGCTATGGACAAGTACAGTCCTTAACCCAATAAAACTATCGCACTTGGGGGCAAGGATTTTTCGCAATAAATGATTCATCCCTGTTAGGAGCTTCGTTAACGCGTCACTAGCACAACCCATCTACGGTACGGATATGGACGCAATAGAGTTATAACCACCCTCTGCAGATGGAATCCGTGCCGTATCTTCGTTCGGAGAGCTCAAACTATGCGTGCAGCCTGTTTATGTTTATGGTGTGATTTGTTCGCGTGTTGACGTTATGTTTCACTATGCAGCAGTACTTCACAGGGAAACAAAAAATCAATAAACCGAAGGAAGTTCCGATTAATCGTATCATACTAGGAAAATAAAGATTAAGGTTGTCCTTCAAGGACAGCAAAACGAGGGAGGTGAATCAATTGATATTGAAGCATTGTTCAATGATTCGTTACGAAAACAAACAGGTTGAAAAAGCGCATTAAGAATTTCGGCGCCATGTTCGCTTTGAATTTTAAAACACCATAAAAACACACAAGCTTATTGGAAGTTTTCCACAGCTTGAGCTAAACTTTACGCCTTCAATACATAGAACTTCCATTTTGGGCAATATTCCAATCGCATCGCAGCCCCTTTGTGTGTGTGACTCGAAAGCAAAACACAGCGGAACAGGATAGATATGAATAATCGAATACAGGCAACCCACATAAGAGTTGTTTGCCCGTCAACAACTTTGGCGAGACGTGGTGGTACTTCTTCGTGCAAGCATAACAAATGTATTTCGTCTACCGGTTCTTGACATACACCACATTATTAGAACAAGTGGAGAAAAGCTCAATTATTTTCTGCCTCTCAAATTAGATAAGGACTCGCATTAAGCATCCTTCTGAAACGCTCATGATTTGTATCTAATTAGTTTTGCTTGCTATTTATTAAAGAAAATTCGCTTTCAGTCAATACAGGAACAAAAACTCTAATGTTGTTTAATATAAGGCACAAGCTCCGCCAAGATTGTGCACAGAAACGCTCATAAACCGCAAAATCATACCGCTACATATTTTCGACTTCCTCTTAACGAAAGTCAAACAACACCGTACGACATCTTCTGTGTGCGCCGGCCGGAAACAAAAGATTCGGTGAGATGAATAACTTATGCAGCTACTGCCACCGTGCTGCGTTGCACTGTTTGAGTACCATCATCGAGAACTATGCACATCGTTGTTGAATATTTAACAAGTTTGTCGAATGTTTCGGGCGAAGCCATAAAGCAGCATCAGCTTTTGCTTCCTGTTTCTGGGGATAGTACAGCGACAGCGCACTTGTGCAAACTTTATGGTCTTTAATTTATTGCTGTTCTAACGGAGAAATAAGTGCTTTTTGATGCATTACGGTGAGCGTACGTAGCTCTCCGTGGTGGCGTTTAATTGTGCTGTCAGTTTAATCAGGGTGTTTTTGGTGGATTTTTGTTACGTACGAAACTTTTCGATGTTCTAATGGCAACGTGCTCTATTTACAACGGAGTTGTTGCAATATTAGTATTATTTATTAAAAAGTTTGAACGATAAGTTAAACTAGATCGGTCAAGCTCATCCGGGAGAAGGGGCCTTGCACGGTTTGGAAAAGGAAATGTCTCCCAGCTAACGTGAAATGTACCTATTTTGTAAATTAGTTTTAAGTAACACGACCAAACCCTTGTTCATATAAACATTTGATGGAAAAGTGCAACACAAAATAGAACAATTGAATTTTTATTTGCCAAGATGATAAATGTACCCCTGACCCCATATGTATTTGTATCCCGTACGCTAATAAATCAGGAATTTGATTGATGTTTCAACCATAGTTTCATCGTACTAATGGAGCCAAATTCTTCATTTATTCAGATTTTGTACAATGCACTAAATTGTAGTTTCGTCGGAAAATACTAACAACGAAGGTAATTGTGCGTAAGGGATTCTAATTTCACGCTAAGACAATAAAACGCCTAAAAGTATGCAATCTTACAGAGTTTGAAAAGCAAGAGAGAGAGAGAGAGAGTGAGAGAGAGAGAGAGAGAGAGAGCATGGATAAATCTGACACAGACGTTTGCTAGTTGACGATTCCGAAAGATAGTAAACCTCCGTTGCACATACCGAACGTAAATTCTAAAAATGTATATTGCATACATTCAGGCGAACGAGTTTTAAATTTTTTAAAGTTTATCACAGCTATTGGGAACCCAAAATAAGACACGTTTAATACGTTTACTTCAGTTTTTGATTTTGCTGAAATCAGTAAGGTTCTTACAACAGGTCAATATATAATTATATCAGTGTTATTTACTAAGCGTCCAATCCAGAAAAGAGAGCGAGATCCTGTACTTCGTTCTGTTCCTGTACGCTCGTTTCTAGCTTTGGTCGTTTTGTCTACGTTGCTACTCTGTGCGTACGTTTATGGGTGATGGTCGAGGTACTTGCAGATGATAATCCCATCCCATAATTATATACATATATGACACATCTGAAATTTTTGTGTTTCTTAGGCTATAATTGCCTATTTTGTTCTTCTTAGGCTATAATTGCCGCTGGCAGGATAGGCAGCAAAAAAGGCACGAAAGAAAACAACAATTTGCATAGTTTTAGGCGTAAATAAATACAGAAAACAGGATATTAAGCTTAGCAATCGCTACAGAAGCATGCGCTAGGAATTACAAAAAATAGTTAGGTAAAATCTTGCCAGAAGTACTATACAGCCTTTCTTATTCTGGTAAAACTCCGGGCGCGACAATAATCTTCAAATTTTCCCATAGTTTTTTTTTTACAGAAGTGCTCTCCATATATCTTCTTCTTCTTTCTTGGCCTAACGACCTCTTAGGTCATGCCTGCCATTTTTGGCTTACTAGACTTATTGGTACCGCATAGTTGGATAGTCAGTCCTCACTATGGGGGAACGGCCCAGATGATACTTGAACCCCGGTCCTGCCGTGTGAAGACCGGCGCCGCTGTCGCATCTACCACCGGGCGCTCCATATATATTTTTTGTTTTGAGGTTTCGCTTGTAGTAAATCAATCAAAAATGACAAAAGAGCTTTAAATTGTTGTAAACACAAGAAACCTTGCCCTGTAATCCTTCACAGACCGATTTGTTCAATGATACTTCTATTACGCTGTGTACGAAATTCTCCCGCTGAAAATTTCTCCGGAAACTACTGGTTTGTGATATCGCAAAGTGTATGATAGAAAGATGTGCAACTTTCGCGCCGTTCAGTTTGTAACTGTTTATTCCGTTGTCCGAGTTCATTTTACATATCCAAATAGTTCATCCTAATTCATTCTGATCCTAACTTGTAGTTGTCAATTCCGTAGCGTCAAGTGGTATGTGTGCGTGTATCTACATTCTCTGGTTCAATTCCTTCGTCTTAGTTCAAATATTCACTTCAAATAATAATGCATGAAATTATCTAACTGTAATTCTCACACGCTGTCTGTAACCTTGACAGTACGAGGAAGATATATTTTCAGAACATATCTACACACACGTGCCGTCCTACAAATTAAAAGCTTCCACTCTCGGTAGAGCACGCTTATCTGTCGCTTCCTGCTTTGCGCCTGCCACACAACTACCGTGCTACCCGATGCAATTCTTCGCACCGAAGATCAATAAGTGAACAATGCACATTTTATCGTTCAACGACGCAGCAAAGGTCAGCTGACTGTTATGGTGAAGAAAAAAGGAATAAACACAAATACATACACACACAGTGTTTCCAGATATAATGCCCAACAAGCTACGCCCGTTCGTGTAGACTGTCTTCACTGTCACTGTCTCTGGTGGTTAGTGTGTCTCAATGCGTACGGCATCGCTTCAAAGCCATATGGAGCACGAAAATAGTAACAAAAGGAAAGCGCACGACACAGCGAAACCGTAAAGGAAACGTTCCGGCAATGGATCAGTCCGCCGGATCCGGGCAGGCACGGTCGCTTTCCATCCAAGCTATAAATAACAGCCTCTCCGGGGAGCAATGCAACACACCGGATGTAGAACGTGACGGTCCGTGCCGCCGTCCGTGACTGTGTACGGGCGTATGGAATGTGCTTGTTCCGCCTGCTAAAAAGACCCTTCCTGCGATGGAAAGCATTAGCAAAGCCGGTCCGAAGGAGCTGAAACAATTCAATGAACCAGTATATTATCGTAACTATTAACATTATTAATCATTGCTGCTTGTCAATCCTATAATCTCTTAGCCTATCAGGTGTGATTTGTGTAAAGATCGTGGACTGCATGCATTTTCAATTTTTCAATGTACGCAGAGACTTCTTAAAAGCTGAGATGGATCATTAAAAAAATGTCGGACGAGATTATTTTATTTTTTTTTACATTATTTTAAAGTTATAAATTAAATAAACCGGATAAATTGGTTTAAGTGTAAGAAAATATTTGTAGCACAAGAAAATACGATTCGACATTTTATTTTTATTTTAAAGAAATAATTAGTTATTAGACAAATACAGATTTTAAAAGATTTCTTACTCAAACGAATACAGAATTATTAGATATCTTTCTGAGGTCAATAATTATTATGTAAAGTATGAAGTAAGTATAACTTTAAGTACCTTTAAGTATAGTAGTTTAAGTAGTATTTATCGATATTAAAACTCTGCTATAAACTTCATTCGAAAAATCAGTCTAAAAGTTATTAAGAACTAAGAGTCTTAATGAAAGGGGGCGGCCCGGTGGTGATGCGACAGCGGCACCGGTCTTCACACGGCAGGACCGGGGTTCAAGTCTCATCTGGGCCGTTCCCCCATAGTGAGGATTGACTAACCAACTATGCGGTATCAATTAGTCTAGTAAGCCAGAAATGGCAGGCATGACCTTAAGGGGTCGTTAGGCCAAGAAAGAAGAAGAAGAAGTCTTAATGAAAAGTATGTCCTGTAATCAAATTTTTACTATCATTGCTAAAAACCCTTAACTAATGCATCAATTCAATCAATCACAGGACAGTAAATAAGTATCCAAAGTTCACCTAACCCGACAACAGTTATTCAGTGGAAAAAGGACCAACAATAAGCAAAAGGATAAACAATCATCATCCATGTCCACTGTCATGTAGGACAAACTTTAAAACACAGTTCCACCGAATGCTTCATTTGCATCATCGAAACCAACACATTAAAGCATTTTTTGCCCCGTTCCGGGTCAGCTGAGTACCCTGGAACGACCCAAAACCTGGACACAACAATCAATCATAATAATGGCTTTGACCTTACTTTTCCACTGCTCACTTACATATTGCGTTGCCTAAACCTGGTCCTGTGTCGACCTCTCACTGCTGTACGCCTGCGAGTCCTGCGATGCACTCTGACAGTTGTAGATGCATTTGCGGTACCGTTTGCGTAGCGCGTCCGTCACCCTCTCATCCCCGGGGGGCCGCAGCAGCAGTGGAATGCTTGGGAATGCTATGTGAGTGCAGTGATGGATGAAGCCGTTCTCGTCAGCACTCGTGCACAACAATTCGAACAATGTTCATTTTGCAAACGCGGTCCGTTTTGCGACGTGCTGAAGATGCAAGCGAACCGAACTAATATTGGATGTGCTTCAAAGTGCGGAATCTTCCTGCTGCTTTTGCGCCTGCGGTTGTGGGAAGATTCGATGGACTCAGCATTTCAAGTTTCAGCACCATCCGGACAACCACAGCAGCAATTCGGGTATGTGCATTTGTCTTTGCCCGTTTCTTCTGAGTCATCGACAACGGACGGGGAAGCAGTCGAACACCCAAATGGCAAGGAACGAACTAAGCTGCTTGTCTTTTCTCGCACTAATTACAACTCAACATTAGCCTTCCAACCAGTAGTTCCAGTTGGTGGGAGCTTTACTTTATTCGCAAATCACTCACCAGTCACTACCACCACAAATGTTAAGCGAGTATGCTCACTGCATACGGGTCGGGCATTAACAGCTAATTGCATTAATTGTCCCGTAGGACGAATGTAGCAGGATCGAGGTGTCGCGGATGGCTGTAAACCTAGAACCGTGGAAAATGCACTATATTGTAACCTATTTTTGCAGTTCAAACCACAAACGTAAAGAGCATCCCACCGGAGCACCTGTTATTCGGAATGCACTTCACTCAGACTCTCGCACACACACACCCACACGCACACATTCACATTGCTCCATTCACATCCCCAAGGGCACAGTACGTTTTGCAAAGAATTTCAACTTTGCCTTACAGATTGAATCACCACAGTACGCTTCTTGAGTTCACCTAAGGACACGACCGAATTAGTGCTTACGCTTTGCAAAACGATGTACGAGGAGGTTGTGTTAGCAGAATGTTGCAAAAGCACTGCAAAAGCTTTTCACAAAGCTGGAACAACCATCGAGACGCACTAGCACCGGACGTTGTGCTACCAGTATCTCACGCGGTCCGACTCATACTGGACTCTGATGTAACTCAGATGTTTGCAAGCGCGTAGTAATGTTTTGATGCTTTCTCCCTGTGGCAAATGGAACGAAGAGAGAACGACTCTGTAAGAGCGTTCCTCGGTAAAGGAAGCTCTCTATCAACAGACACATATTTCTATGCTCTTGTTCCCTACAGGATGTACTGTGTACTTATAATGTGTGTAAATATGAAACCGATTTTTAATCTTTCCATTTTGCTAGCCATTAGCACGCTGTAAATTCAATGAAGTGCTATTTGAGGCGGCCCGGTGGTGTATACGATGGCGGTGCCGGTCTCCACACGGCAAGACTGAGGTTCGAATCCCGTCCGCACCGCCTTCCCGTACGCAGAACTGACTATCCAGCTACGGGTAAAACTAAGTCACAGAAAGCTAGAAATAGCAGGCCGAGACCTCACGAGGTTATAGTGCCAAAGAAGAAGAAGAAGCTATTTGAAAAACAAAATACTAGTGGAATTATAATTTAATTGACACGATAGAACAGTGCCTCAATAACTAGATGACTGTTTTCAATGTATGTACTATTTGAGATGGTTTCAATATTGAAACATTAATTATTACACATACAAAATAGTAATCTTTCGTTTGCATAAAATTGACACATCCTCGAACAGAGTCAGTACATGCATTGTAAAAACCCTGCACATTGCTGCGAGTGCGCTGTTTCAGCTGTCTGTTGATATCTGGCAGAGTTTGCACTATCAAACGATAGATGGAATCATAAACAGTAATAACATATTTTAAAACCTATGTGGGATGTACACAACAAAGCACAACAAAATCCAATAGCTCAATAGCTCGATAGCTAATTTAATGGATTTTAAACAAGTACTTTGCGCCTAAATTTAGGCAATTTGTAATATGAGACCGTTTTGGATATACGTCAATGGTAATGTTGAAATTGTAAATTCGAATATCGTATGTATTTGACTTTCTTTTATTTTAAATTTATAATTCGAATAAAAAAATAATCGAATTTCTATTGAACAAAAAGATTTTGTTTGTATACCTGCTCAGTCATTTGGAATAGAATATAAAAATATCAATGTTTATTTTGTGGTGATCAAAACACCAGTTGAAACTGACATACAACAATATTTTCTTCATTGTTTTTGACTTTAGACCCTCAAATGGTCTTGTCCTGCCATTATCGGCTTCCTTGATTTCGTTTGCCCGTGGCTGTGTTGTTAATCCTACGTAAAACTCGACTGTGCCAACAAGAAAACAATATTCGGCCTAGCTGTGTGAAATTCAGCACCAGTTCAGCTTCGGTCTCAGGACCGCTTCAAAATATACTTAAAATACTTAATCTCTTTTGTAACACATAAAAACTACGGCATTATAAATGAAGTTAGAAATCATCTCACGGAGTATTGTACGTAAAATATTTGAATGATAAAGAAAATTATAAGAAATTAGTTAAAATTTACAAAAAGCTATGAACAATTTGCTTCAAGGATTTCAAAGATCTACTAAAATTTAATTAGAAATTCGCAAATTTGAAAAAAAAACTGCATATAAATCACAGTAGTTTAAAATGAAGTATTCATAAGAACATCTTTATTTACATTTTAAGTTCACACGTGTTAGTGCTAGACCCGAACCGTCGCATGGTATGCGTGTAAGGCATGCGGTATGTCATGCGCCCGATCGTGCGCCCGATTTCTGACGATCGAATCAAACCTCACTAGACGCTTGTGCGATGAAGACCACAGTGGTGCTCGCTCTGATATGTTGCCACCTTGCTGTGCTGTGTTTGTGCCGCGTACGAGGGAACGACACGACAAACGATGCGGAACCCTTCCAAGGATTGAAAACAAACCTTATGTTTCAGTGAGTATCGCACACGAAAGCACGCCATCAATAAATTATAGCCTATCACGAATAATTTTATTTCTGTTCCAACCATTTACTACAAGGGTGCTGAAACGGCTCGACGAGATTGATCAGCGTATAAGCCATTTGGAGCGAAGGTACGAAAACACACTTGGGGGCGTAAAATACAGTGTGTTAATAATTATTTGCAATTCATTTGGACAGAATACAGAGCAACCACCACAAAACCATGGCATCTGTCGGGGAAAAACTGGAAAGAATGAGTGGTAAAAATTCCACCTCTATATGTAGTTTCTAACCCAGTTCGAGGTCGTCCATGCAACTGACATCTCATCACGCTCTTCTCATTTTTTTTTTACAGATAAGCTCGAAAGCATCAACAAAACGTTGCGTCAAAATGGTAAATACAACTTGAACAGTGTACACTTGTAAAGTAAACTGTTTATTATGTGCTTCGGTTTCAGTGGGCACGTATTATGCTTCCTGTCAGGAAGCACCGGCAATGCTGAATGATGTGTACACAATCAAACCACCGGCATCGAGTGTGGCCCCGTTCCGTGTGTACTGTGAGCAGAGCTACCGTAAGGGAGGTTGGATTGTGGTCAGCCGTCGGTTTGATGGATCGCTCAACTTTACACGGGATTGGATAGACTATCGGGACGGTTTCGGAACACCCGAGGGCGAATATTGGTTGGGATTGGAGAAGATGCACCGAATCACGGGTGCCGACTACTTCCAGCTGTTGGTACATCTTAAGGACTACGAAGGTACGGTCAAGACGGCGCTGTACGATGAGTTTGAGATTGGTAGCGAGTCCACCGGTTATCGGTTACATTTGGGTGCGTTCTTGGAAGGAAATGCAAAGGATTCGTTACGGCCTAGTGTTGGCATGAAGTTTTCCACACCGGACCGGGATAATGATGAGCATCCGGGGTCTTGTGCGGATTACTACGCTAGTGGCTGGTGGTACCGGAACTGTATGAACGCGTAAGTTTACTCAACGTCCATTGAGATGAATATAATTGAACTTTCTTCAACTCGAACACTCTTCTTTTAGCAATCTCAATGGAGTCTATCGACAGTTTGACCCACGGAATGCGACAATGAACTGGTTCGGGTTCCGCGACGACCTTCAAGGTTTGAAGGAGGCAACGATGATGATAAGAGAGGTGTCGTCGTAATAGGCATAATAGACTTAATGTACTGCTTTTACTAACCTTGCAGCGAACGCATTCACTTTGCATTGAAGATGCCATTCTCGGAGCTTCTATAATCAATTTTTTATACAATGGTGATGATTCCTAATATCCCAATTCAATTCTTTTCATACACACACTTCTTCACACTGCACAAACCGCATGTTGTGTTGAATATTCCCCACACTAATGAAGAAATCACGCATGAAAAGGACACGTGTCACCGTACTAAAATATTGCCGATCATCTTTTCACTAGCAAAGCATTCAATTGCACCAACTCACATTACGATACATTACGAACACAAGCACTAGCATATAAAGTGCTATTTGCTATTAAAATTGCATCAATTTCACTTAAACTATACTGTTAAAACATTACTTTCTTCCCATAATCACACCAACCTACACCGAACGTAGGTTCGATTCGTCCTGCTTACTGTCATGACAGTCGCGCAGTTCGTGCGATATCTAGCTACGGTTGTCAAGGAAACGGGACACGCACACATTAGCTAGCGTGGTGCGCGTGCACATACCTAGCAACGGTAAACATAAACAAACGACGCAGGCACTTCCTTCGGTGCTTCTGGCCAACGAATGCGAAATAAGGAACTGTGCCGTGGTGTATTGCTAACTTTCTTCGTGTCCTGTCATCGGTAGTAAAAGGAAAGATTAAGGTTAGCCTTAACCCTCAATATAAGCAAACAGATGAAAGTAAATTTATCTGGTGAACAAAGATAATGTTTTTAGCTCAATATTAAACGTTTGTTGAACAAAACTGGCATTAAATTTCTTATTCAATTTAATTACCCTTGATAGCTACATGTTTTATACCGATATGGGTGAAATTTTAGATACTATACCTACAAAAATATCGTATTCTAGCCACCAAACCATAATTGAACCGATTACTTGTCAGAAGTATTGCGTACCGCAGTTGTTTCATTCACGTTTGAATAGTTTATAGTTTTTTTAAGCAATATTGCCTAGCTTTAACTTTTTTCTTCACTAAAAATAGATACACCGCTGCCTTCCAAAAGCATTAAATGAATTTCAGCAAACGTTTTCGCTCCATTTTTCAATTATTTCTCTTAAAATGTTTGGCATTTGTTGCAAAAAGATGAATAACTACAAAATGTTAGCAAGTGGTTTGCCGTGTTGTAGGCAGGAAAGGGTTAATAAAATATGCACTAGACTAGAATGAAAGCGTTTATAGGCTTCACCGTTCGTAGCTAGACGAATAATTCAATAATTCCCATCATGGTTGATCAAACAATATTTACATAGCCAACAATTGTGGTAACCCGAGCTCAACACATTTATCATGCAAAGGGCTACGATTTTGCACCTGTTTGATGGTGGGAAGGTTGAAATAAATAGGCAATGATTAAATATTTAACTTTTATTACGGTAGATGTGTACAACCAGTGTTAACACATTAAGATAAACAAATAATTAAAAATATGGGATAAAACTGCTAGTATAAAAAAAACGAAACACACTGACTTACACCAGTTACCAGTTACATGGGTTAATTTTATTTACTTTCAACTTGAATGTTTTTCGCGACCCACATACTCTACTCCCATGCACTCGGCTGCTTCCTGCACACTTCATATGTTAGTGTTTGATCATTTGGTTTTGTTGATTTGTTAAATAGCTACACACGTTAATATTGGCCTGCCAGTACCCAACGCTCCATCGTCCGTCGTCCTCCATTCCAAGTCACCAGGACTGCCTAGCTCGTTAGCGTTATACAGCGCTTAACTATACACTTATGTACCTTTACTGGCTCTTCACATTTGACACGGTAACGGGGGGAGAGCGGGGCAAAAAGGGGGAAAGGGTTTGTATCAATCGAATTTCTTTCCATACATAGCACATAAAGACTATCTCATCCCTTAACTCTATACAGCGCTTAGCAGTACCGTGTAGATCGTAGTGTAAAGGTATTGTAACAGCAACGACAACGACTCTTCTGGATGATTGTTTATGTATGGTTATTATATGCAAAATTGGTTTTCATTCGTTTTTGTTTTTGTTTTGTTTCAATGGGCTTGTACTTATGACCCGCGTTTTCAATAACTCTAGAGATGGTGTTTAATGTTGTATTTATATTTTGATTTTGGCTTTTCTCCTAGCTTTCTTCTACGAAGACAAACCGTTTTCTTCTGTGTTTGATGCATACCGATCAAACGTTCGAAACGAGGCATTTATCATAGTTGAAGAAACATCAATCTGGCTTTCTATTTTGTTGTTATGAAATGCGCAGTGAGAGACAAGTGATTAAATGGTAATTTTTTTTTTCTTGAGAAGAAATAGGTTTAATTACCTATTAGATTAGTTCGACCCTAGAAGAAGCCACCGTTTGCATAGCGTTTATGGTAGGGTAGTAGTGAAGTTTTAAACTTTGCGACCATCTGCGAGCGACAGTTATGTGGAGTGATCAGATTTATTTATTCAGTATTACCAAAACACTAACACACATTATAACATTCACGCACATAACATGGACTCGATGAAAATGGGTTTTAAACGTTCACGACGAGCGCATCTTAAATCCACTTACATTATTATTGCGATTCTTCAACCTCTAGCCACTATGCCAACGCTTCCGTGGTGGTTGAACGTGGTGAATCGTTTGAAACGTAAGCAAGTTTACTGACATAATGTATGACAACTTTTAAAAAATTACCTCTTCCTCACTTCTTCGCTAATCTATTCCACGTGTGGGTTACACTGTTCGGTGTTGAGTACGGCGCTCATTTGATTCGTTTTTTGTCTAGTGCAGTGGTTTGCACCATTCGCTTCTGTACCGTGCCATTCTACTGCGCGTAAACCTCCACAATCGTTCCCTTTTTATTACCCGTATTTTTCCACTTCGATACTTTACACATTGTTTTCGAACGATTCGACACGGTTTTTCAATTATTAACATCACAAATCTTGTTTTTAAACGTCTATGGTGGACTGGTGGGAAAAAGAAGGATGAAAGCAGTTGACGCACTGGCTGGAAAACGCACATGTACGTAAGGTATGTTGGATGTGTTTAAATACTTTTATCTTTTTTTTTCTACACTCTCATTTTACAAGCCAATGAACCACGCTTTGGCACAAAACGATTCTTTTTAAAAAGCGTAGTTTGTAAGAGTTAAAGTGTGCTCTAAGACTGGGATAGATGGCGTGTGTGTGTGTGTTGTGTTTTACGTGCTTCGATCGTTTGGAAAACGCTTTCCCTTGTGGTCGTTTCAAAGAGAAAAACGTCGTCTCACTTTTCTTATTAAATGGTGCAAAGAAAGCCACCGATGATTCGCTGAGAAAGAGAAAAACGTAACGTGACTTTAAGGGTAACGCACCCATTAGGAAAGGATGCACGAGTTGCGTTTGCCGCCGAGACTTTTGTCCTGTATCTGCTGCAAGTGCTGCAGCTGGGCGACGGATGGAACGTGAACGCTTGGCGATGCCTGGGGTGTTGAGGGCGCACCGCTACTTCCGGTGCTGGGCTGCTGCGGTAACGATTGACGCCTTCGTCGTCGTAGGGCCGGGCTGAGATTGTATGTTATTTTAGCTTGCACCAAAAGTTCTTTAAAAATCTGCAAATCAGATAAACGAAACTCGTGTTACGATGGGACTGATGGAAAAAATGTCACCTCATCTTTGCTTACCTGCGTAACATTACGGTTCAGTTTTGCCGATGCTTCGACGAAACCATTTTCCCAGTCCACCGTTACCATCGATTCGGTCGTGTCACGTGCCACCTGTTGAATGGAAGGTGAAATTTAAGTAGGTTGAAATATTTCACAGCGAAAAGTTTCACACGCGGTTATGGCTTTATAGCAAATGTAACGCCGTAACGGTCGATTGAGGTGAAGGAGCGTATTTTTTAAATGCTTGGACGTACATCGTACAATACTGCTTATTTTCTATTACTTTCAGCTGGATAAATCATGTCAAAAGGAGGATAAGGTCGTGCTGATTGAATGCACCATTCAGTGCTGTACAAGCTACCGCAGAGGGTTCAGTTTCTTCTGTAAATTCCTGGTTTAACTTACACCTAAGTTACCTAAGTTAGATAAACTCCAATTCATCAAAAAAATAACACCAATTCATTCAATGACTGTAATACAAATTGCCTACATTTAGGAGTGCACACCAGCTTTAACTATTGAAGCATGAACCATCTTGATAATTACAGGAATTTTGAGACAATTATGGAGCCTGGTGCCATTATACTACCTAGTCCAGGTGACAATGGATATTGCTCCTATCGTTCCTTTACACATGGTTAGTAATCGAATCAGATGATTCAAGACAAACGCCGTTATTGGAGATAATGTTCTAGCTATAATGTATCTCCTAGAGTAATTGCCACGTATTTTCTTCTAATTTTCTTATTTATTTCTCAATTTAACAAGACAATGTACCTTATCCTGGACATGTTCGGTAAGCAATACACCATTTTAATATAATTAATAATCAAAATTCTAATAGAGAATTAAAAAATAAGATTGTAATTATCACCGAAAACTCTCAAAAACTGTCTTATGTCTCGCCTGTTCAAACTGCATTAAATTCTCATTATTGTAAATCATTATTACATTCACCAGCTTCAATAAACTTCCAGCACAAAACCATGCATGACCGTACTTGTGCATTTCGCTTCTAAGCAACAAAGTTTATCGCTTAAAACTTTTCTATCATACACGACACGGCATGTCCACCGTGAAGAGCAGGCACAGGAAACCGGAAGCAGCTGCTAGATGGACACCGGCTCAGTGACTTTTTCCTAGTTTTGTGAGTGTCATTCTTCGGATGATATAGAGCTGTGATGATATAACACTCACTGTGTTCATGTGAGTCAGTTCGGGGAGTTTGCAAACCTGCTCCCTGCTAAGTAGTGTTTAATGTGCATCTTTCAGATCAAATTATCATTCACTCGGCTTGAGTAACTTTTAATAGTTGAGATATTAAGGGATATAAATAAATTACCAAACACTTGTTTTATGTTTGCAATTATTCAATCTTATAATGAATTTGACAATATAAAAAGAGATGGTGAATAGTGATTGCATACATTACGGCGTTGAAAACCCCTAAATTCATCTAACGCGCCTGAAATGACACAGCCATTTTGACAATTTTAATCTTCAGTTCGTGAGACTATGTCCATTAGCACTGCCGAATGTAAAACCTTTATAACTAAGCTTCTCTTTAATATTATTTTGCATCGTTTCAGGTTAGTTTGTTCTGCTCGTACCGTTTATTGAAAACAAGTGTAAAACACAACCTCAAATATCGAGTTCTTTTTTCACACCGTCCACCTACAGTCAATGCACTGAAGTCTCGCTAACCGGTGGACACTTTTGCAAGGATTCGACTCCGAGTGTCTCCGTTACAGCCACTTGGTGTGCTGCAAGCTTGCTGGCAAGCGTAATCGTAAGCATTCATGGCGCTTATTGAAAACGTTTCCACCGGTGCTTCACATGGAAATTCGTTTCCCTGTATTTTTTTTTTTTTGCTTCATCCGTATTCCCGGAACGAATGGGAGAATCGACACCGGTGTGCACCATGATACTCTCGTTTCATTCCACATCTTATGCTAGCGTATTACCGAGACGTAAACTATGAGCGTGAAACATGCCGCTGGAACAGGGAAACGATTTCATCGGTTACGCTTGACATTCTTTCTGCTCTGCATTTTAGTGGCATTCCACGAGAAACGAATCAAACCATCACGTTGTACGACAAGCTTACGTATTCATTACGGTTTGCTATGCAAAGTGTGCGTCGTTTACAAAGAAAAATGGTCAATGTCGCTATTGGGCAATTGTAAATAATGTTCAATTTCTCTGGAAGCATACTCAACATGTGGCATCATAATAATTCCATTTCGGGAGAAAAAAAGGCTATAATCTTGTTTTACAAAACAATACATTGTAATGAGCAAATAAACAATCAGCTCTGCTCGTGTCCTCATTGCAAGTGCAATTCTAGTGAATATCCATGGTTTTAATTTGCTTTACATCGATTCACCTGAACAGTTCGGTTTCATAATACCGCTGTTCGGAATCAATCTAACCGACCGATAAATAGATAGTATCGAAAGCGTTCCCCTTGTATAGGCTACCCGGCTGCCCTGCACATACCTGCCGCAGATCTTCGTCCTCATCGCTCAAATCGGTCTTGTTGCCAACGACCACAATCGGTACCGCCGTCGTAGATTTAATCTCGTGGATTTGCTCACGTATCGCTTTCACTTCCTCGAACGTGATACTGTCGGTGACGTCGTACACCAGTATGAATGCATCCGCTGATGAGATGGAAAGGGCTCGCATTGCAGGGAACTGTAATTGGAACGTGCAAAAAAAAAAGAAAGAAAGAATGCATTTCATTCAGCTAAAAAATAAAACGAGCGTACTTTATGTGCCTGACTATTTGGCGTAGGAGAACGTGAACGCGCGTGTACAGGAATAGTGCTCGTGTTGTAGTTGCAAAACTTTACATAAACCATCTCGCAAACACAGTACAGGACAGAAATAACTAACGAGTTTACAGCCGCCGCCGCCACCACCAGCACCCGCATGAGAGCCAGCCGCTTGGCAGGACGCATGGTAAAGTTTCACGCGTAATTGGATTGGAACTTTTACCATATGGATTGATTAATCTTCCTTGCCTCAGTACCATCATAATGGAGTTGTTTTGCAGCATGAAAAGAGGAGTTTTTTTTTAACGTCGACATTGGATATTTAAAATTAAAATCTTTCACGCTAAACAATCGTTGTCAGTTGTGTTAAAATGCCACAGGATATTAAATGCAAAGATGTTACTGTTGTCATAATAAACTATTTTAAGCAAGAGAATTGCATAAATTTAAGCACTTTTCTCAAAGTCAAGTAAATTAGTACCGGTAGTACCGAGTTTTAAATCTCGTAGGGTACACAAGACAGACTATCCAGCTACGGGAAAAATCTTGAGGTTCAAGTCTCAAATATGAAGAAGAAAAAGATGACAGTCACGAGGTATTCTAGAATTTTAGTTCATTCCACGTAGTATCAATAAATCTCGCAATTATATGGCTGGCATGACCTAGCAGATCGTTCAGCTAAGAAGAAGAATACGAAGTACACCTTAGCGCTTCACAGGCAACAAACCTTGTTGTCCTTTGTAAGACCTGCTGCTCTCCTTTCTCCAAAGATTTCTCGTTACGTTAAGAAATAAAGAGCACATTCGATAATCTTCGCCTATGGCCATTTGGACTAAATAAACCATAATTACTGATAGATCTCTCTAGGAGAAAAGCACAGGCTTCAGTGTCTTTAATAAGTCCACCAACGTCTACTTCAGTTGGCAGCAGCCGTGTAGTGTTTATTACGCAGAGTTATCCGCATTCTTTCAGACAAAGCCTGTTAATTAATACAGTGCGTAACACAACTATAGGGCCACTTGTTTTTTTGAGAATAACTGGAAAAGTTGAGAAGATAGATAAAATTGATGTTCTACAAAGTTGTAGAGAATAAAAAAATACGGACTTTCGTGTATTTTGTATAATTTTACGCACACTAATACTATTTTTTTCTCTGGGTTGAAAATTGCTCCTTGTATCATAACTATAAGGCCACCTACGAAAATTTCTTTGTTTTTCATGCAAATTATCATTTTAAAAATCGGTAAAAATTGCAATTAATAAGAAAGACCCTCGCTTAACGTAAAAACAATTTTAAAAAACTTTTTTTTTAACTTTTGGTAAACTTATGCATGCATTTTGTAAATTTTCATAGTTTTTATGCATATTTTTTTATATTTTTATTTTTATAGTTTTTTTTGTGTGTATATTTTGGACTAATTTTTTTTAGAGCATAAAACTACAAGAAATACCTTTCCAAATATGTATAAACATTCCTGGTACAGTACTCATAGCATGTGCAGGAGCCAAATAAACGTACTAAGAAATGTGCCTTTTTGCGGTATACATTGCTTTAAGTGCCTCGTGAACTTCGAAAACCAAAGATAAAAATATACAAAAAATGGGACATAATGAGGAATATTAGGAAATATTAAAAATATTTTTTATAGATTTTTCCTGCGATCAGCGACCGCTACCCACTCCCCTCTTTTACAGCTTTCGAAATATTTGCAACGATTACTGCTTGGCTCAATGACTAGGCATTTCGGGTCGCGCTGACTTAAGGCTCGTTTGTGACATGAGCAAAACATTTTCTGTTCGTCTTGTTGCAGCCAAGATCCGCTACTTAATTACGCACGGATAAATTATCTCTTTAAGGCCCTTATTGTCTCATAACACTCACAGAAAACCATCTTCAACGGATCAGATTGAATTTTAACAACCAATAACACCCAAATAGTTACCAGTCTTGGGATGTTTTTAGTACATCAGCAAAAGAAGTCGTTGGGCTGATAACAATATTATTCAAGTACTTCAGAGGAAATAATATAAAAACAAAAGTGGAATAGTTTTACAATTACGTTTACTATTTCCTTGCAAACAAACTTAATCAGCACTGAATGTCGTGTTGATGGAAAAATAAAGCATCGTCCTTGCCCTTCAAAACAGGACAAACAAACAAACTAGCATGCTAGCACCAATCCAACAGGTGGACTCTACCAAGCATAAAGCTACAAAGTGACGAAGGCAAAACGTTTCACCAAATATCAACGCACAGAAACAAAAAGACTTTCCCAAATTATACTCCCACCCTATCGTGTTACGGCCACACGCCAAGCAAACGATTAAGGTGGGTTAGATTAAAGTTAAATTTTTAATGGCTTTCCGAAAGCGTGGCACGTTTCTTGGTCCCTCCCAACAGGTTCAACGCCTGTCAGTAATTTTGCTCATCTCACCCACCGACCGGATGGCGTCACCGGATGTCCCACGAATGTGTGTCCTTTGTTTGGCGATATAATTTGGGTTGCACAAATTTCATCACACCTTTTTTCTACCTTATTAGCTATTCTGTGAGTGATTTGTTATGAAAGGATCGGAAAGGATAGTGAACGACGACTCATTTAGGTCGTCTGCCTTACGCCACTTCCTATCATCATGGTTGCGCTTTGTTGCGGACTTGTGTGCCTTGGGCAACGCATTTGATTAGACCATCGTCGAGCCTTCTCCTGTGATGCAGCACAATGTTCTTGTGGCACACAATCCCTTCTCGGCTGGACAGGGTAGACAAGCTTTAAGGGGTTGTTTTTGTGCTGCTTCACACAACATTCTCTGCTTGACGCTTGACGAGATAGCGAGCAGAGTGTAAACACAACTTCACTATCTCTAGGAGCATATTTTGGTGTCATTTTTTACTCTACTAACTTCATACAAAATGGAAAACGCTGAGACTCTGTGTGAGCTGGTCAAACATAAAGGTCAGAAGACACGAACATCAAACAGGGTAAAGGTACCGAACCGAGGAAAAGGAAAGTTCACTCCATCGCGAACCTGCTGCTCGGTCCGGCCAGAGTGACCAGCGCCAAGGCGAGAGTGAGTGTTGTTGGATGAACAAATATTGGTTTGTTGCCGTTGTAGGCGAGTTTTCTGGTAACATTTTTTTTGGTGTGTGCATGATGGTGGATTGTTTCAAGTTCGTTAGCTAAACGGACGGACTGAACACTCTCTGCACAGCACACAGCGCACTGCTAGACCTGTCCGTTAGCGTACGAAGTACTTCCAGCACTGCTCACGACCTTTACCTTGCTCGACTCATCAGTCATGCTTGCAAAATTTGCTTAGTTTGTGTCTTGCTCTATGTGTACAAGTGTATTTTTGAGCTGCTATGCATCGTGCGAAAATATACACGTTGTTCGCAGCTGCTATTTCGGAACTCTTGTTTACACTGTTTTTTTTGTGTCATTGTATAAGGTGATGGAAACGAAGTCACTTTTGCAGAGGGCCTGAAACATAATGCAGGTTTTTTTTATAACTTCTAGTAAAGCGGGACCAGCTGTTTGTAAAGTGTTGGTTCCAATGATTATTATTTGATATATTACTTCATTTGTGACTGCAGCTTAAGCCCGTAAAAAGAGGATAAAATCTTTTAACGAATTGTTTCATTCATAAAACATTATAAATAAATAAAAAATACTATTTTTAAACATGTAAGCCAGTTACTGATTTTTTAATTCAAATTTATTTTTGATTTACTTTGAAGAAGTTTATAGACATAATACACTATAAAACTCTTTCAAATGAGAGCAAACAGAGTACCAAGTGTAAACTATTTCTAAGCAAAGTTAACAGATCCTGTATAGTTTTTGTAAATTTAAAACAATAATAAAAAAATACTTGAAATCAACACACAACATGTCCCTAGAAGTGATGACCGGAGTGATGCCGCTCAAACTTCGTTTTGAAATGCTGTCGCTTCGCCTTCTAGTTCGCCGTTCTTCAGTATCAAATCCCTTGATAGTAGAAAATTTTCAAGCGCTTCTAGAGACAGGTTCTAAGAGCAAAATCTTAAAGATCTACGAAGATTTTGTTGCCCTACAAGTGCATCCTAGCGCTCCACAGGCATTAAATCGTGATGCCCTTCCTGAGTCCAACAGTTCCCTTTTAACAACAGATTCCTCTTTGCATGAAGAAATTAAGACCATACCGCATGATCTTCGCCCGAGGGTAGTTCCGGGCATTTTCAGGAATAAGTATGGCCATTTAGACCAAATAAGCCAGTATTACACAGACAGATCATCCTTCGAGGTGAGCACAGGCTTCGGTGTTTTTAGCGAGTTCGCCGAAGCGTTTTTCAAATTGCGACAGCCATGCAGTGTTTACACCGCAGAGCTAGCCGCAATCTTTTACGCATTATGTTTGATAGCAGCGAGACCTCCGGACCTGCCTCGACCGTGGGACGTTTCCGGCTCAATGGAAGAGACAGCGCTTGGTACTTATCCCCAAGCCTGGGAAGCCCCCGGGGGAGAGCTCCTCTTATCGACCCCTTTGTATGCTCGACACATTGGGCAAGATACTGGAGAGGCTCATCCTGAACAGGCTGAATGATCATTTGGAGAACCCCGATGAGCCGTGTCTCTCCGAACAACAGTATGGGTTCCGTCGAGGGCGCTCGACGATCAGCGCCATCAAGCGAGTCATCAGCATGGGGCGAAAAGCGATGTCCTTCGGCCGTACGAATCAGCGGGATAAGCGATGCTTGCTGGCGGTTGCGTTGGACGTCCGCAATGCTTTCAACACGGCCAGCTGGACGTCTATCGCGGAGGCCCTACACGCCAAGGGAGTGCCGCCTCCACTGCTTTCCATCCTGGGCAGCTACTTTAGCGATCGTCGTCTCATTTATGAGACGAGTGACGGCCCTGTTGAGCGTCAAGTCAACGCTGGAGTTCCACAGGGGTCCATCCTGGGCCCCACCCTGTGGAACGTGATGTACGACGGGGTCCACGGCGTGCGGCTCCCAGATGATGTTGAAATCGTTGCCTACGCGGACGATCTGCTACTTCTCGTCCCGGCGACGACACCGGCAGCGGCAGCAGCGGCAGCGGAGGAAGCAGCCACGGCGATCGGTGACTGGATGACAAGCCACCATCTGGAGCTCGCGCCTTCAAAAACGGAGATGGTACTTATCTCTAGCTTGAAGAGAGCCCCGGTGGTGTCCATCAACATTGGTGGGGTGGTTATCCAGTCGACCCGGTTCATTCGTTACCTTGGTGTGCAGCTGCAAGACCATCTGTCGTGGTTGCCACATGTCCGACATGTCACGGCAAAAGCGATAAAGGTGGCCGAAGCCGTCACCCGCCTCATGCCGAATCACCGAGGACCGGGTGCCAGCAAGTCGCGACTGCTCGCGGTGGTTGCGGACTCGGTGATGAGATACGCAGCACCAGTGTGGCATGGGGCGCTGGAAAACCAGGAGTGCCGCAGGTTGCTGCAACGAGTACAGCGGAAGACGGCCATCCGTGTCGCTAGGACATTTCGGACGGTTCGTTATGAAACGGCAGTGCTGCTTGCCGGTCTCGTGCCGATCTGCCGATTGGTGCGCGAGGACGCTCGGATATACGAGCGACTTCACGACGCTAACCGTCTTGAGTCCAGCACCGAAATCCGGAGTCAGGAACGCGAACGCACCATGGCAGAATGGCAAGCAAAATGGGATGAAGATGCAGCTGCAATGGATGCAAGCCGATTTATCCGTTGGGCTCATCGAGTCATCCCCAACGTGCGCGTCTGGCAGTCACGCAAGCATGGGGACGTGTCGTTCCACCTATCTCAGGTATTGTCCGGTCACGGTTTTTTCCGTGATTATCTGAACAGGATGGGCTTCACACCATCCCCGGACTGCCGGCGCTGTCCCGGCGTTCCTGAGACACCTGAGCATGCCATCTTCGAATGCCCGCGTTTCTCGGAGGAGAGGAGCCTGCTAGTCGACTGTCAGCAGCAACTGTTGACACCGGCAACACTCACCGAGCATATGCTACAGTCGCCAGAAAACTGGAGCATGGTGTGCGAGGTGTCGAAGAAAATTCTGGTGGAGCTGCAAAATGAATGGGACTGCGAACGGCTGGCTCTTGCTGCGCAGGGAGCGAGGGCTGCTGCTGAAGCCATGGCAGACCGAGAAGCTATCGTGGCGGCAAGAAATGATAGGCGGAATGCGGCCAGAAGAGCGCGAACGGCGCGCCTAAGAGAGGAAAGGCGGGGCGGGCGGCCCCCAACACCACCGGCATCTCCAACAACAACCGCACGGAGAGCAGCGATCCGGGAACGGATGCGGCTATTTCGGCAGAGACGAAGGGAAGCTGTCAACTTGCGGCGACTGTTT